>CM022946.1:143566853-143949678 GCA_012931725.1 Litsea cubeba
GAAGGGGCGTCCACACCAGGAAGTCGGCCAACACGGAAGCTCCGCCGACTCGGGTTTCAAAGGTGATCCGACTCTTGGGGATAGACTGGCGTGGCAGACAGCCCTAGCAAGGGCGCACGGAACTCCGTGAGGTCTACTCCGAGAGGTTCATTTTCTTGAAGCAATCGTAGTAGAGGACCCTCGGAAGAGCTGCCGAGTCGACGAGGATCCTCTTCACGGTGAAGTCTCTTAGCTTCATTGTAGGAGCAGGGGGTCATTGTGAGGGAGCTGGATTCCCTCTAGATCCTTATCTGAGAACGAGAGTCGCGGGTCGGTCGCGGCGGGCTCTCTTTGGATGCCGGTGCGAGCTCGGCTTTCATCACCTCCTTCCCATGCGACGCTCGCCTGGCCTCAGCGCGGGCCCGCGAGCCTCCACGAGACGAGGAGAGGAACTGAGGACGCCAGATTTGGATCACGTTAATGATCTTCTCGGAATCCTCGCTGTCTGGGTCCCGAACCGCGCCCTGGTGAACTCGGCCCTCGCTGCCAACCGCATCTTCTGCTTTGACGAACTCTGGAATGTGGCCTTCGCTGGCTAGCTTCTCCAGGTACCACTGCAGAGACTTGCAGTCCTCGGTTTTGTGCCCGTTACCTTTGTGGTAGGAGCAGTAGAGGTTGCTTCGGCTGCCGGAGGTGGGCTCACTCCTCAAGGGCGGAGGCCACTTGAAGAACGGCTTGGTCTTTATCTTGTTCAGGATACGGTATATCGGCTTCTTGAAGACGACGTTGACGCTCTGACCGGCGTTGGTGGGGGGTCTGGGCCTCCAGGTGCCCCCAGACCGGGACGACGTAGGCTTTGCCGAACTAGCGGCCCAGGCCTGCTTGGGCTCCTGCTTCTGAAAGGGCTTCCCGCCTCTCTGCCGAGGCTGGCTGATCTTCGGCTCGGGCTCCGGTCTTTCGTCCTCTTCTCGGGCCTGGAGTTCGTCTTTCTCCCGGGCGACAAAGCGCTTTATCCGGGACATTAGCGCTTGGCATGGACTCTGGGGTGTCTCCGACCAAGTCCTTCCGGAGGTCGTGGCCGGGGGATCAGGCATGTTGGAAGGCGCAGATTGCTATTTCCTCCCTAATGCCCTCGACCTGGCTGTATAACCGCCCAGAATCGTCGGGAGAACTTGGCGAGGCTCTCGCCCTGCTTCATTCTCAGGGCGAGAAGGTCCCCCTCGGTCTTGGGGACGGCGCTGTAAGCTTGGAACTTCTTTAAGAAGGAGAGCTGGAGCTCCTTCCAACTCGAAACTGATTTCTCTGGAGGGCGCAGAACCACTTCAGAGGGAGGTCGCCCAAACTGGAGGAGAAGATCTTGCAGTTGAGGTGACCCTCATTCCCCCAAATGGACATCTTCTGGGAGAAGTGGCGGAGATGAGCGGATGGATCGGACAGTCCGTCGTAAGGGACGAACCGCGGGACAGAGAACTTCTTGGGCAAGGGGGTGCGCTCGATGTCTCTGGTGAGGGCGAAGCCCCCCAGATCGGTATGGCCGCAGATTTGTTTCTGGTCCCGCGCGTCCAGGTTGTGCTGAAGAGCCGACCTGACGCGTTTGTCGAATCGCTCCTGCTCGTCGTCCTTCTCCGGTGTCCGCGCCCTTGGCTTTCGCTTGGGGTGGTTCGGCCATGGTGGCTATGGCTCGGCCATCACGGCTATGATGGACTTCGGCTGTTGCTTGAGCCTTCATCATAGATCGGGCTTCGCTTGTGGTCCAGAGGGTGCCTCAGATCCTCGCGAGGAGGCTGGGCTGTCTTGCTCGGGCGTCCCTATGTTTCCCCTGAGGATCAGAGACCTGCCTCAACGAGGCAGTTTGCGCTGCACTCAGCTGCTGCTGGAGCTCGCGGATTAACCGCTCCTGCGTCTGGAGGAAGAGCATTTTTGAGCTGCGACATCTTCCTCCAGCGGCAGGAGGTTGATCGCGGCGCTTCTCTTCTACGGCAACACTTTATCCTTGCGAGGACGCTCATGCCGACGCGTCGTCGCGTCGGGGTGGCGTGATTTCGTCTGCTAAGAGCGAGGTCTTGAGTCCCTCTTGGAGGGGGACCTCGACGTCGAGCTGCGAGCCTAAGCGGCCCTCGCCTGCAGATGTGCCATGCACCGTTCGGGACCGCCCCTGAGGAGGGACGTCCGTCGACGGTGCTGGCTGCTCGAGGATTGCTCTTGAGGATTCTCCGCCCTTCCTAGCTTTCGGAGGCATGATTTCTGGGAGATTGAAGAAGTTGGGAAGGTTGGGATATTACTTCTCCCACAGACGGCGCCAATTGTAGGTGCAGAAAATCAATGACCCACAATAACAGGAGGTGCCCTAGAGGACTTATCCAAAGTGATGAAGATTAGGAACCGTCTGAAAGCCTTGAAAGAGAAGAGCAAACAGTCAGAGGACCCTGGCCTGGGCGGCGCAAGGCTCTCCGATGCCAAAGTCAGTGAGTGAACTGGAACAATGGAAGGAGAGGAGGAAGAGAGGCAGAAGTAGCGGCTCTCAAGTTGGATTGTGCGTACCTTGCGTGTGAAATGCAGCTCTATTTATAGAGGATTTTGGAAGATATCTCAGATGATATCTTGGTTGTGGGTCCCATGATTTGACTAGGAAGTCATGATCAGCCACAAAGTAATAAATGCGGTCCAATCCAGCCCACTTTGCATTTAATGCCAGTCGGATCAGCCCATATCGCATTAAATGCGCGTCATGTTGGGCCAGATCGTGTTGGGCGTCTTTGATGGTAGATGTACCATCGGATCCGCCCTCGGGCCTTGCCCTGATTTGGCTCCAGCCGCTGGATGCTACCCTGTCAGGATTTGGCGAAGATTGTGGGCGGCTGGATGTCGCGTCTGTCCCACCGGCTCGCCCTCCCTTTCCTCCACGTATCGGATGACGCGGGGGAAAAAGGGCGCGAGTTGGGATTCTGCTCTTGCTTCGGCTTCTGTCTCGGGATCCCTGGCCGAGGTGGGGCTTTCAGCCGAGGTGGGTGTTAGGAATTTTGTGTATTGCAATTGATGGATGCATATCATTTTAATCATCATTTGATGTCTCACACTTGCATTATTTTAGAAAACATTGAAATCTTATTTTATCCATGCATTGTTTTTTAAATATGGTAAAACTCATGTTTTATGCATGAATTGGTTTTAATTGTGGATGCTATTGATTTCGTAAAAGGAATTTCAAAATTCAAGCTTAGCCTAAGTTTTAAAGTTTCAAATGATTTGTGGCTTTTTATGATTCATGATTTTAAAAAATACTTAGATTGATTTAAATCATGTTTCAAGCTTGATTTAATGGCCCCAACAAGTCCCACATCAAAAATCTTTGAAAATTGCAAAAGTTTGCAAAATGGGAAAAAGTGACCCAGGGCCCAGTGTACCCGGTCGACCGGGTACACATCCCGGTCGACCGCGTACACTGCGGGTCGACTGGCAGAGAGCCGTTTGGCTCTCCAACGGTCATTTTTCTGACCGTTAAGGGTCGGTCGACCGGGCCTGTCATGGGGTCGACCGGGGACACACAGAAACTCTGTTTTCTGTGTATAAAAGGCTTCATTCCCTTTGAAAAAAGAGTTGAACTTTTGGAGCTCTTAAGCCTTCTTGAGGTGTTTGAAGAGAAGAAAAAGGGGATGAACTAAGAGAGACCAAGAGGGTCATTAGCAAAAGCTAAAGCTTGGATTAATGAAGTTAAATCACCAAGTAAGCCTTTGCTTTTCTTAATCATTGTTTTATGCTTTGTTAAATTGTTGGTAAATGATTTTAGCATATAAACTATGATGTGTTGAATCCTCTACTTCCTTAATCTTTGATTTAAGTCATAGGATTCTTCACCCTTGATTTCAAACCAAGTTTTGTTTTAAACTTTGTAAATCATGCTTAGCCAAAATCTTTGATTTCTTTATAGCATGATACATTAACTTGTTTGAATCATCTTTGTTGTTTTCATTCATTTGATCTTTAGTTAAACTTTCATTTTGAAAACAACATTGCATATGCATCACATGTTTAGGATAAATTAATTTCATACAACTTGTGTCATCTTGATTTTCATAAATCATTTACAAGTTAGTATTTTTGTACATGTGATTTGCATAACACTTCAATCAAATATTTTTATGAGCATTAAACTTTTGAATTGCTTTAAGCATAAAATAGATTGAGCTTTAATTTTAATCTTGATTGAAGTTTTCACACACACACCTCATAAGCATTCATCTTTGTAATTCTTAGTGTGTTTGTGTGAGTTGTTTTACAATTTCATATTCGCCTATTTAGAGGCAATTTTTATTGAGCTTAAATTGTAATCTCATAAGAGTGTTTTGTGAAGACACTTTCTTTGAGAAAAATCTATTGTTGTAAGGTTATTGCTTAGCCATTGAAAAGCATCTTGTATAGGTTGTTGTTAAGCCTTGAAAAACAACATTGTAAGGTTATTGCTTATCCTTGGAAAGCATAGTGTTGAGGTTATTGCTTAGCCTTTTGGAAAAGCATAAATAGTGGAAATCCGGTGGGGTGTGAGGAACACAAGCCGGTAGTGGATGTAGGCACGTTGGCCGAACCACTATAAATATTGTGTTGTGGTGCATGCTCTTGTGATGATTGTATGTACTTAGCTTCCGCATTGTGCTTGTTATCATCACTAGTGACTAGTTAGTTTATAGAAAATTAAAATTGGTCATAGTTAGTCACTATTAGTAGCTCACCCTATTCACCCCCCCTCTAGGGTTAGGATCCCAAGGACTTTCAATTGGTATCAGAGCCTCGTGCTCTAATATTAGGATCAAGTGTTTGGAACTCTTGATTAGGTGTAAAAACCTAGAGTCAAAACCCTAGTGTTTGTGCTTACATGAAAATCATAAAAATGGATTCCACTAGTTTAGACTTTGTAGATTCTTCTAGATCCCTTCTTCCATCTATTGGAGATTCAAACATTAAATTAATGAATCTAAATCTAAATCAAAAGAAGAAGAATATGATGAAAATGAAGCTTATGAGGAATTGTACACATGGTCCTTAGAGCTTTCTAAGAAGAATAAAAGATTAAAAGAAGAATCTAAAAGACTAAACCAAGAATTAGTCTCTTCAAAAGATGAACTTAGAGAAAAAGAAGAATTAATAAATTGTGCAGAATCTAAGTTCATGATCTCTTTGCATAACCTATATAATGCTCAAGATGAATTAAAAGATTTAAAGATAGGTTATGACAATCTTAATAAGGAAAATTCTAAATTAAGAGATCAAAGGCAAGATAAAGACATTAACAATCTTGAATCCAAGTTAACTATCTCTAAAGAAAATTTATCTAATGCTCAAAATGAACTAAATGAGATTAAGGTAAATTGTAATGAGCTTAAAAATGAAAATTTAAATCTAAGAGATACTTTAAAAAGACAAGATGAAAACATTGTCCATTTAAAATCCAAGTTGACTATTTCCAATGAAAACTTGTCTAATGCTCAAAGTAATTTAAAAACTCTAGAACTTGGATCTAATGTTGTTAATGAACTTGAAATGAAGTTAAAACTTGCCCATGAAGAGCTAAACAAATTTAAGGGATTTGAACAAGAACTAACTAAAGTTAAAAATGAGAATTCAACCCTTAAAACCAAAGTCACTCAACTTGAAACATACAAACAAAAGTATGAGTGCAAATTTACCCAAAGTGAAGAACGATTGGAAAAGTTATTTAAATTGGGTAAATCAAAAGGAGATAGGACGGGTCTTGGATTTGATAGGAATACCTCATATGACCCTAAATTCACCAACACTTTTGTGAAAGGTGAGTCCTCATTCTCTAGCACTCACACTTCTTTGCCCATGTCTAAATGTAATTATTGTGGCATTGAAGGACATTTTAGGTTTGAGTGCAAACAAAGAAGAAGCAATGTGTCTAAATCCATATTTGAACCAAAGAAAGGTAAATCAAATTCTATGATGGATAAGACACCAAAAACCAAGGAGAACTCCATCAAGCTTAAACAAGTAAAATCAATTAAGAAGGAGTCTCCTAAAATAGATTCTAAAAAGATTAAACAAGTTAAATCAAGTTTAAAAGAATCTATAAATAAAAAGGTTCTCAACCTACCTCCCTTAACTCAACAAATGAAAGAACTTTTGAAGAAAGTTGCAAAGATAAATTTGAAATTCAAAAGTCAATTAAAGGGAGGAGATAAGAAGAAAAGAAAAATGGTTCAAACCCCAAAGAAGCAAACTCACCAAAAGACTAATCACCAATCTAAGCTAAACTTAGTTAAATCTATATCTCATGGTGATAAGTCTAAGTTAATAATTTATCAAGTTAAATCTCCTAGAGTTGGTGAGAAGTTTAAGTTAGACCTCAAAGTTCATCCATCCCAAGACCTTAGGTGGATTCCCAAAGTTAGACAAATAGACAAACCTTAGGGCCTTGGACCTCATTGACCAACCTAACCTTAATAGTTAAATCTTTTTGTTGGTCATGATTGCATTTGCATTTTATGTTCTTTCTTAGTTACATTTTTTAAAAAAAATGCATTTGTTTCTTTATGATCATTTGATTTTGTCTTCATGTACTTCCCTAAGTCACATATCATGGTTTTCAAAATCATTTGATTGTATTTCTCACATGTTAGATTTGCTTTTTATAGTCACATCTTGTTTGCATTTCTACATGTTCAATTGATTATGGGTTCAAAGCTTTCATAGCTAGATCTTTCATAATCGATTGATGTTGCAATATCATTTGTTTGTATGTCTTAGTTAGATTATCTTGAAAAACAAATGATTTGAAACAATTTGGATTTTCCATGAACTTACTAGTTATATCTTTTGGTATGGAAAATATGTTTTCAATTTGTATGAGCCCTTGTAGTTATATTTTTAGAATACAAATTGATGATTGATAATATGTTATCTTCTTTTCGTACTCATTTTGTTCATTGTTGGATTTTGTTTATGATTTGAAGATTGCATATGTGGAATTGCTTTAAAACTTCATTAGTTTCATTTATCAAAGCATGTTCCATGTTTTCATTTCCTTATGCATTCGGTTTTATCATCTTAGAAATGGAAATGAATGTTGTGATAGGCAATTCGCATGTTTGCTCATTTAGTTACATTCTTGTTATATGCAATTGTCTATATAGTTCCTTGTTTGGTTGTGCTTGATTTTAGTTTTATTTGAAGACACCATTCTAGGACTCTAAAATCCATCCTCTTGCTTTCTAGTTTTTATTTGACTTGGATGGTTATGTTGTTGATTCATGTGTAATTTTCTTATTGCATCAGTCATTAAACATGTTTCAACTTCATAGTAGTGTTTAATCATATGAACCTCTTTGAAATCCATTCCTTGTATTTCATAGATTGTTTGATGGATTTCTTAGTTGTTGAATTCATATGATTTGACACTTTGGAAATTGCATATTCTTATAAGTCATATATTTTCAAAATGCAATTTCTCATGTTCATCACTATGCTCAATAGTTATATCATTAAAGTGATGAATATTCATTTATGTTGCTTGATGGAATCTTGTGTTTGTCACATGCTTGCTCTCAAACATGTTCCATATTCAATTGGTAATCAAATGATATCATTTTCAATGAGTATAACTTCCAATTGATGTTATATATTTGTGATAAACCTTGTGCACATTGGATTAAACTTGATAGTAATATGTCTTTGTTCCATGTCACATTCCATTAGCTTCATAAATGGTCATGTTTGCCACCTCTCTTGCTTATTTGGTTAAATCTCGTGACCACCATGTTTATGTGTTAATAATCTTGGTTGGTTAATGATTGAGGTAGGCATCATGGTTTGAATTTCATTTCACTCATCTTACACTTGATAGTCATATTTTATGATTGAGTGAAATGATTTCAAAATTTACATAGCATATGATTTTCATAGTTATATTATTTGATGCTATGATTAGTAAACCCCTTATCATCATGGATAGCTCTAACTTGGATTAATCCTTCTAGTTACATTCCTTAAGTCCATTTTAGAGTGATTGAGCTAATAAGTCATACTCTTAAATCTCAATTGATATGGTTCTTATTTCAATTGGTATCCATGATAGATTAACCTATTGACCTTGCTCTTCAACTTTCCTTAAGCTTATAGGTCAATTGGTTTCTCTCCAATTTGGTAATTTGATCATTGAGCCTTATAGTTAATCATTATCAATTGGTATCTAATCCTTCCCTTGAAGTTATCCCTCAATTGGTTAAACCATCTTCTTCTTGCATCTAATAGTTATATTCTTGTCAAAAGTATGACAAAAGAAGATTATGGATTGAGGGGGAGTAAACCTTCTAAGGAAGCATTAGAGATGATCAAATTCACCATTGCTATTTCCTTGTAACTTACTCACATGCATAATAGCCTGTTAAGTATTTCATTTTCGATTTCATTTGTTAACAGGTGCTACTAAAGGTATTTTCCTTGTTTCATGTGTGTAGGTACCTTTCTTCAATTGCTACCTTTGCAATTTAATGGCAAAGGGGGAGAAAGGATTAAGGGGGAGAAAATGCTCTAGCTACCCAAAAAGGGAGAAAGATCAAAGGGGGAGAGAGCATTCAATGGCAAAGGGAGAGAAAGACCAAGGAGAGAGAGTGCTTGGTCTAAGGGGGAGAGAAGATAAAAGAAAGAAAGCTTGGAGCTAGGGACAAGAAGATTGAAGATCAAAAGAGCTAAAGCCCAAGCTAAGTGAAGGAGCATCCGAAGATTTCAAGCAGTGTCAAGCCAAGGAGCTGAAGACTAAGTGTGAGGTTTAGTGTTAAGTTAAGGTTTGCCATCAAATTGCAAAGGGGGAGATTGTTAGGAATTTTGTGTATTGCGATTTGATGGATGCATATCATTTTAATCATCATTTGATGTCTCACACTTGCATTATTTTAGAAAACATTGAAATCTTATTTTATCCATGCATTGTTTTTTAAATATGGTAAAACTCATGTTTTATGCATGAATTGGTTTTAATTGTGGATGCTATTGATTTCGTAAAAGGAATTTCAAAATTCAAGCTTAGCCTAAGTTTTAAAGTTTCAAATGATTTGTGGCTTTTTATGATTCATGATTTTAAAAAATACTTAGATTGATTTAAATCATGTTTCAAGCTTGATTTAATGGCCCCAACAAGTCCCACATCAAAAATCTTTGAAAATTGCAAAAGTTTGCAAAATGGGAAAAGTGACCCAGGGCCCAGTGTACCCGGTCGACCGGGTACACATCCCGGTCGACCGCGTACACTGCGGGTCGACTGGGCAGAGAGCCGTTTGGCTCTCCAACGGTCATTTTTCTGACCGTTAAGGGTCGGTCGACCGGGCCTGTCATGGGGTCGACCGGGGACACACAGAAACTCTGTTTTCTGTGTATAAAAAGGCTTCATTCCCTTTGAAAAAGAGTTGAACTTTTTGGAGCTCTTAAGCCTTCTTGAGGTGTTTGAAGAGAAGAAAAAGGGGATGAACTAAGAGAGACCAAGAGGGTCATTAGCAAAAGCTAAAGCTTGGATTAATGAAGTTAAATCACCAAGTAAGCCTTTGCTTTTCTTAATCATTGTTTTATGCTTTGTTAAATTGTTGGTAAATGATTTTAGCATATAAACTATGATGTGTTGAATCCTCTACTTCCTTAATCTTTGATTTAAGTCATAGGATTCTTCACCCTTGATTTCAACCAAGTTTTGTTTTAAACTTTGTAAATCATGCTTAGCCAAAATCTTTGATTTCTTTATAGCATGATACATTAACTTGTTTGAATCATCTTTGTTGTTTTCATTCATTTGATCTTTAGTTAAACTTTCATTTTGAAAACAACATTGCATATGCATCACATGTTTAGGATAAATTAATTTCATACAACTTGTGTCATCTTGATTTTCATAAATCATTTACAAGTTAGTATTTTTGTACATGTGATTTGCATAACACTTCAATCAAATATTTTTATGAGCATTAAACTTTTGAATTGCTTTAAGCATAAAATAGATTGAGCTTTAATTTTAATCTTGATTGAAGTTTTCACACACACACCTCATAAGCATTCATCTTTGTAATTCTTAGTGTGTTTGTGTGAGTTGTTTTACAATTTCATATTCGCCTATTTAGAGGCAATTTTTATTGAGCTTAAATTGTAATCTCATAAGAGTGTTTTGTGAAGACACTTTCTTTGAGAAAAATCTATTGTTGTAAGGTTATTGCTTAGCCATTGAAAAGCATCTTGTATAGGTTGTTGTTAAGCCTTGAAAAACAACATTGTAAGGTTATTGCTTATCCTTGGAAAGCATAGTGTTGAGGTTATTGCTTAGCCTTTTGGAAAAGCATAAATAGTGGAAATCCGGTGGGGTGTGAGGAACACAAGCCGGTAGTGGATGTAGGCACGTTGGCCGAACCACTATAAATATTGTGTTGTGGTGCATGCTCTTGTGATGATTGTATGTATTTAGCTTCCGCATTGTGCTTGTTATCATCACTAGTGACTAGTTAGTTTATAGAAAATTAAAATTGGTCATAGTTAGTCACTATTAGTAGCTCACCCTATTCACCCCCCCTCTAGGGTTAGGATCCCAAGGACTTTCAGTGGGCACCTGGGGTAGCCGAGCTTGGCGCTAGCAGCCCGGAGCTGCTTGATTTCGGCTGAGGCCTCTGTCCCGGTAGCCGAGGTGAGTTTGGTGCCACGTGGATGGCACGCGGACGGCACGTGAGGATGCTTAGTCTCATCTAATGGCTGTGATTAGCGTAATACTGGGGTTCTGGAAATCTCCCCACACAGTATCCTCAATCATAGCTTCTTGCAGAGCGCAAGCACTGTCTGTCATTTGCGAAACCCTGCCAGATGGAATGATGAATAACAGAGTGGGTCCGTTGAGACTTCTATTAATGTAATATAGGGTCCTTGAGACTTTTATTTATTTACTATTGGGTCACCAAATAGTAAATATACCTACAATTATTTTTAAGAAACAAAATATTCCACTGATGATAAAAGTATTTTATAGTACTCTAGCACTAGTATAAGAGGACTATTATTGCTGATCACACCATGAATGACTCCTACAAATTGCAATCCTTTCATCCATGTACACATACATCAGGCCTCTTATTATCCTTTCAACCTCCGCTTCTAGTGCAAGACAACTGAATGATGGACAATTGTTAGTTTTATGGACTCAATCCAGTAGATGATATAATAAATTTATTATTTTTTTTATTTATCAGTATATTCATGTTTTCCTTTCATGAGATGAATTGTGATTTATTATATACTTGCACATAACCAATACGAATGACATGATGGTTCATGAGATAAACCGGGGTCCACAAGTATATTAGATGTAACACATGTGTATGGATGAGATCCACATACGGGAGACATGTATGACAAATCTTATACTTAAATATCTTCACAACAAGTGATGAAACTGGACATATCATACTGACAAGGTTGCAGCACTTTGATCACTATGAGATAGTGTGATTTGTCTCGATCATCAGAATGGAAGATTCTGGATCATAGTGCTGGTACATTGTATGTATTGAAGGACCGTGAGAAGCACCTTATAAACACTGTCTTTGCTTTAAGGTCTGCTCTCATAATTCCCTAGCAATAGACTCTCAATCCTGAGATATTAAGGAACTCAAGTTTTTATCTATTCATTTGCTTTGAGTCACCAATGAGTGAGGCCAACTGTAGGTCAACACCTCGGTGATTTGGGTACGTGGTAGTAGAGCTGTGGGAACATTCAATGGTCAAGATGGAATCTATCTCTAATATCCCCTTGTGCCAATTAATGGATTTATCATTGGTAAGTGCGCACCCATTCCGATTAAAAGTTAATTGGAAAGGTACCTATTGATCATTATAATTAATTGGGGCTTAAGGATATTAAGATATGGATCTAGTTTGGAAGACAGGTCCAATTGATCCATCGATATTGATAGAGGGGTCTACTTATGGTAATGTGGAAGTTTAGGGTCTTCTATGTAATATTCCTAAGACTGGAGTTCAATTGCATTTATATAGTGGAGTTATTTGCAATTAACTGTGGGCCCGGATTACACATGAGATGTGGGGTCACGAGTCCTAGTTGGAGCCAGCTTTCTAAGGAATCCCTAGTGGTCCCCACGCTAGCCTAATTATTAGAAAGTATCTAATTCTAGTTGAACTCTAAAAGGAAAGTTACTATTTCTATTTGAAGTGAGACTTCTAATAGTGGTAATAGTAGACTTACTAATTTTAGTAGAAGTGAGACTTCTATTTTAATTAGAAAGGAATTGGAAAGTTGCTAATCATATTTGAAGTGGGACTTCTAAATATGATATGGTAAGTTACTAATTAATGGAAGTAAGACTTCTATTGTAATTAGTAAAGAGGAGAAAACTTGCAAAAGCTATAAATAGAGGAAAGAAGGCCTTGGACGTCAATGCACATCATCCACCTAGGGATTCACGCCCAAGGCTTCTTTGTGCAAGTGTTGCACATGCCTCTTCTCCTCTCCCTCTTCTAGTTCTCTTTCTAGTTCCTCCTTTGAGTTCCTAGTAGTTTTCTCTTGGAGATCCCACCATCTTTTTGAGAAAAAAAGAATCTGATACGGGTCATAGCGTGGAAGATCAAGAGGTCTTGGAGATCCCTATTTGATTAGTGAAAGCGTTTCATCATCAAAGAAAGACGCAACTTCTCCTTTAGAGCACAACCGAGCTCCAAATGTATAATCTACTTCCTTGCATGTTGTAGATTTATTTGTAGCTTATATGTTGCTGGTTTTATCTTCTAGATAGATTGTATTTACTAATCATGATGACTGAGATTGAGGACATGGATCTTGGATTGGGTTTTATAGCCTTCTGGATAGTTGATCCCTGCATCAAGTGGGTCAAAAGTTTTTGAAACCTATCCTAGAGGCCCACCCTATTTCCAACAAGATCAACCAAGATCCCTGTCATGGCTCCTCTCATCTCCCAAAACACTATCCAAAAGTCGAAACATGACAATCTGTGTAGTTTGTATTAAGTAAATGCAGGGAGATGAAAGGGAAAACCCATGTTCATATCTTTCTAAATCTCTACCACCATTTGCAAATTATTGGCACACTCATTGAATAATTTATAATGGGCCTCATTATAATCTTACTCCATGAATCTGTTTGTTTCTTTGGTATAATCCAAATCCTTCCCATTACTCAGTGTGAACCAGAGAGATATCCAATTCACATCGATAGGAATCATTATTGTCAATTGAATATCAAATGCACAAAGCCAATCCTTCTCACATCTACTCAAATATACTGTTGTAATATCCCTCAGCTGTAGCTAAGCTGGTTAGGATCATGGGTGTCTAAGTTTGAATCCCCGATGTAACTCAAAAAAAAAAAAAGTATTGTTATACCGATGCTTTCCCTGAATGATAAGAGAGCCTCAACAAAAATTGATAAATCATCATCACCACCATTGAAGTCTTACCCATTCAATTTGGAATTCACTTTGTGAGTTCTACTTTTCCACTCAACCTTGGTTGTAACTGTATTCAATATTCATCACTTCTCAACAGTGGTAGTCTGAAGTCTGCACACCATTTGGCCATTTGGTTTGAAGACAACCGTTTATTCTCTTCCAGTAAATGGAATTAGTGGGAATAAAGTCTAATTAAAAGAGTGAGCATAAGGTCATTTTGAAAATGACCTGCTGAGCAGCACTTGCACCCCGGCAGGAACCTGGTTGTGGGGCCCAAGTGGATGCATGACAGCCATGGGTGGGAAAAGTGAAAGATCTCGTTGAGACCTAAGGCTGTGCAAAACAAAAAATTAGCCATCACATCATCCTAATCCTTTGATCTCTAGCTTTCAAAGAGTAATGGTCTTAAAAGGCATCAATATTTTGGATTTTAATCAACAGTGAGTGAAGACGTATCAAAATTGAAAATGATGCCAATTTGTACACGCACGAACTGAAAGGGTAGAAATGTGAAACAGAAAAACCAAAACAAAAATATGTTTTTTTTTTTTTTGCCAAAGCAGGAAGAAACAGACCCAAGCAGGCCCTGTTCTGGCCAGCATAGGAAATAAACGAACGACTGGAACAGGTTAGAACATAGCTAAACTCCGGGTAACATTTTTTTTGGGGATGGATTTTGTTCCGGTGTGCACACCAGAGTGGAACATTATAGCCTACCGATAAAAAATAAAAAAAAAGGAACATTATAGCTGGAAGTCTGGAACAGAAAAATATGTCAACTATGATAGTGAGTGTACGGGGGTTGATGGATCATAGGTGTCTTAATAAGTAGAAAGAATATGGAAGGTCCATCCCGTATCAAAACTCTCTCTCTCCCCATACACATACACACATGTGGTGCCTGGGTGGGCCCCTCAACAGTGGAGCTCATTTCTTTTTGTAAGCCACATCACTCATGGGATCATCTTCGTTTGTGTGCGTATAGATATTATATGTGTCTGTGTTTGTGTAGAAAGATATTCATTTGCATCCATCCCTCATCATATCACCATATAGTGAGGGACAAATTTGACGGGGCCCATGGTTCAAAATAGCTACGTAGCGGCCGCATTATCGATCATAGAGGTTTAGGTCACTATACCATAATAGAGCAAAGCAGTTTTAATTTATAACACAGTTTTTCCTATTTCTTCTCATCAATGGCCTTTCTAATTGTTGTCTCTACCTTTATATATATATGGGTCCAAATAACTAAAAAAACACAAGATTGGTTGTTACATAAGATTCAAATATTTTTCTATTATTTGGTTGAACTGTTTATTTTTTATCACATTGATTCAACAGTTCATCATCATCAGAGTCTTGTCCCATTTATGCTGGGTCAGCTATGCGAATTTTCTATTTCTCCATTCAGTCTATCTTGGGCCAAATCCTCAGATATGTTGCACTTCTTCTGCCCTATCCTTTCTACTTTCATCCATGTCTTCAGCATGCCCCTTTTCCTTGGTCCATCAACCTACATAGAAAAACTTTTCCCCACCGATTCTGGCCATCGAAATCAAATTCAAGTTTAGATCATCCGTAAACTATGAAATGCCTTTTGTATCTAACCATTAATCATGCGTGCATGATAGAAAAACTTTTCCTCACTGGTTATGGCCATCGAAATCAAATTCAAGTTTAGATCGTTTGTAAACTATGTAATGCCCTTTCTATTTGACCGTTAACCATACATGCATGCGTGCAGATGAAGTCGACCCCAGAACAAAGGTTGCTGGACTTGATAATTTTTCTTTATCTATAATCAGTTCAGTTGTAAGAAGAGGACATAAGAAGTATGGGTTCCAGTATGAGCCTTGAAAAAGGAAAATTGCATTTTCCTTTCAACAAAGCTTTGCCTTCCATCTCCGAAGGCATCCACTTGATTGGTGTTGCTTATTTATTTTGGATTTGAGTTGAAAGCATAAATGCCTATAGATAGAATCCACAAAAAAAGAGTCACATGATCTGCCCACTGGTTTGGTTAGGAAAATGTAACAAGCGTTCAACGGATGCTATCATTGACATGTGATTTAACTAGATGACAAGTGATTTAGACTTCTTTGTATACACCCGTTGCACCATACTTAGGCTAGAGTTGGAAATTGCCTATGGGCTATTTGTTCCAGTTGGATGGAAAAATGTTTACTCAAGGATACATCAAGTATAATGCGTCTCTAGACTAAGACACATAAAGTTTACCTCTAGCTTGTGGTGACTTTGCAAGCCTTGTTATGTTTTATAATTAATATCCAACAGACCATTGTTAGCCATGATGTCTAGTCCATACAATTTTCTAAGTCCTTGAAGGTTCGTAAAAAATTTAATGTAGTTTCTTTTAATTAGTAAGAGATTGATGGCTGGCAGTAATTAGAAATGAGCTTTATCTCAAATTGATGGGATATGGATAAAATGATGATAGTGATTATGGTATCATATTAACAAAAATTTAGAAGGTTTATTAGATGCTTTGAACATGTCTTAAGTAGATGCCAGAATGGCGTTCTCTATTCCATTAATAATTGGAGATGTATTAGTCAGCACTAAGCAGGTTGTCACTACAAGGGCAACTTTGAATTGACCCATAAAAGAAAGGGGGAAAAAGATATGACATAATTTCTGGTACAAATGCCTTTTATCATTATACTTGGTGTGTGTCCATGATACAAGGTGACCTGAAATTGCGTGATATGCCTGAATATTCTTTTGTTATCTTATGCCATTTTGATCATTTAGAACTCCATATTGGTAGATGACAGTGTTGGGAAATTCCATCATGTGGGGCCACACATATAACCATTAAATGTGTTATGCTATCTTTGGTTAAGCCTAATTGAAGTGATCTAATTAAGACTTAAAGTTTTAAGGCTTAAGGGTATAATTGTCATGGGATTAATGTGTAGATACCAGAATACTAATTCTAATTTGATGAGGGGACAAATAAGAATTAGCAACTCTCATTATTATATATTAGGGTTATGGTCCCCAATTCATATGGAAAGTTCCTATTCTCTCTGACATCCCATCATCAGAAAGAATCAAGAGGGTTTCTCTGGGCAACCATATTGGATTGGAAGATCAACAACCTGTAAACAACTTTATCAATGGATCAAGGTATGTTTCCGCTTTATATCTCCTGATAATTTGACATGGAGGATCTTGGTGGACAATAAAGTTTTCTAGATCATAGATCTAGATCTTGTTTTCTAACAAATGGTATCAGAGCATCTCCATGTTAAGCCATTGGAAATCAAATTAAATTTTTTTTAATTCCTGATGATGATCTTCTGTTCAAAAGATCAAGAAATATTGGGTGCGTCATCTCAAGTATGAGAGATCTGTCTTCGTGCACTGTTATGGATCAATATATGTATTCATGCACTACTGTGATATAATTTTTTTTCATTGATTTGCGTGATGGATCAACTCATGCTATTGACTTGTTGCCTAGGGACATGCGTAAGCATGCTTTTGTGTTTTTTTTTTAATTTTTTTTGTTACTCCTGTTCACGCATGGATCACGTTATTCGTCGCCCTGTTAGTGGTAGCATGACCACTCAGCCTTGAAATCTGGGTCAGATGAAGGAGAAACAGAGGGTCAATCTAGTCATATGGTTTTTTTTGGATGGACATTTTTTTTAGCCAACAGGTTTCCCAAAGGCCAAGTTATAGGTACCTGTCAGTTGCAAAAAGGAGAGAACCGAAGCGTACCATCTCTCATGTCCAGTCATCTAAACTTAGAAAATTTCCATTTGCTGGATTATTATTGAAACATCAATAGACCAGTCTGCTTCGATCTGCCTATGATTCAGATCTGTGCTTTGGGTCGATGGGTTTTTTGACATATGTATTAGATCTGATTTTTTGGATCGATAGATTTTACGCCGCCATTCGTAGTTTTATTTATTTTTATTTTATTATTATTTTTTTTTATGTTTGATTTTTGTAAGCGGCATGAGGTTTGGCGGCGGCACAACAAAACCTAGGGTTTTCTTCAACTCAAATTCAAATAATTTATGGTATATCTTTTATGGTTAAATAATATAGTCCATTATTCTAAATGGGCTAATTGAAACAAGATGTCACCAAAGTGACCTCTCTTGTGTAGATTGTTCATGAGGAATATTGGATGTTTGTGTGTGTGTGTGTGTATAAATTCATGCGGGTATTAGTCGGCCCAAAGGAAGGTTAATACTTGGCCGAATTGCATACACACATGTGGTGGTAAACATGTGACGATTATAAGGTTTTACATGTAAATAATAAGTCGATCCAAAGATAGATTTATTATTTGACATGAATTATTGTCAATGTTTGATCACTACAACAAGAGTGTCATTTACAATTAATATTACTGTCCAAAGACTTGATATTAATGTTGTGCTATGTATCTTGATATGAGACTTACCATTATTTGAATCTGTTGATTATTGTATTTGGTTATTAATATGAGCTTGTTTGTCTGTTTATTTTTTGTTCTCTTTACAGCAAGTGTTTCTACTATATCTGCTAATATCAACTCAATACCTGTGCTTAATGGGACTAATTTAAGGATTGGAAAGAGAACATAGAAATTGTTCTCGGCTGCATGGATCTAGACCTTGCACTACGGACTGAGCAACCCGCTTCTCTTACGGCTGAAAGTTCTCCTGATGCAAAGAAGAACTTTGAGAAGTGGGATCGCTCTAATTGCATGAGTCTTATGATCATCAAGCGCGGCATTCCGGATGCTTTTAGGGGTGCGGTATCTGACAAGTTAACCACAGCCAAAGAATTCCTCGCCGAGATTGAAAAGCGTTTTGTGAAAAACGATAAGGTAGAATCAAGCACGCTTTTGCAAAGCTTGATTTCTATGAAGTATAATGGCAAGGGGAATATACGGGAGTACATTATGGATATGTCTCATCTTGCTTCTAAGCTTAAGGCCCTGAAGCTCGAGCTGTCTGACGACTTGCTCGTGCATTTGGTATTAATATCACTTCCTGCACAATACAGTCAATTTAAAGTCAGTTACAACTGTCAAAGGGAGAAATGGACTCTTAATGAGCTCATTTCTTATTGTGTGCAAGAGGAAGAGAGATTGAAGCAAGACAGGACAGAAAGTGCTCATTTGGCTAACACCTCTAAGGATAAGGGCAAAAAGAGAAAGAATAATGATGCTGCTAAGGGTCCAGCCCAAAAGAAACAACAACAAACAAATGAGGGTCCAGTTCAAAAGAAACCACAGCAAGCAAATGAGGGTTGTTTCTTTTGCAACAAGCCTGGACATGTGAAGAAGGACTGTACCAAATATCACGCTTGGCGTGCCAAGAAAGGTACATTTCTTACTTTGGTCTGTTCTGAGGTAAATTTAGCTTCAGTACCAAGAAACACGTGGTGGTTAGATTCTAGTGCTACTACTCACATCAGTGTTTCTATGCAGGGTTGCCTGAGCTGCCGAAAGCCAAGTGATGCTGAAAGACACATCTTTGTGGGCGATGGCAACTCGGTAGAAGTAGAGGCAATAGGGCATTTTAGGTTGTTATTAAAAACTGGTTATTATTTGGATTTAGTAGATACATTTATTGTACCGTCTTTTAGACGGAATTTGATTTCAGTTTCTTTATTGGACAAGTGTGGTTATTATTGTTCATTTGGAAACAGTCAATTCAGTTTATCTATAAATTCGAATGTTGTAGGAACTGGTTCTCTATGTGTATATGACAACTTATATTTGCTTGATATAATTGTTTCTTATAATGAATCATTGCATGTGGAATCACGAGGTACTAAACGCAAATTGAGTAAAGAAAATTCAGCCACATTATGGCACAAACGCTTAGGTCACATCTCTAAGCCTAGAGTTGAGCGACTTGTGTCTGATGGAATTTTAGATTCCCTTGACTTTACAGACTTTGATGTTTGTATTGCTTGCATCAAGGGAAAACAGACCAAAACGAAGAAATTAGGTGCCAATAGAACTACAGACGTCTTAGAATTGATACACACAGATATCTGTGGCCCATTCCCTACGGCTTCTTGGAATGGCCAACAGTATTTTATATCATTCATAGACGATTACTCTCGCTATGGGTACCTATTTCTCATTCATGAGAAATCACAGTCTTTGGACGTGTTCAAAACATTTAAAGCTGAAGTTGAGAACCAACTCAACAAAAGAATAAAGTGTGTCAGGTCTGACCGTGGTGGTGAATACTACGGTAGATATGACGGATCAGGTGAACAACGTCCAGGACCGTTTGCTAAATTCCTAGAGGAATGTGGAATCGTCCCACAGTACACCATGCCAGGTTCACCTAGCATGAATGGTGTTGCTGAAAGGCGAAATCGGACTCTTAAGGACATGGTAAGGAGTATGATTAGTCATTCTTCTTTACCAGAGTCACTCTGGGGAGAAGCAATCAAAACAGCAGCTTATATTCTGAATAGAGTGCCAACTAAAGCAGCTGCAAAAACACCTTATGAGCTTTGGACAGGCAGAAAGCCTAGTCTAAAGCATTTTCACATTTGGGGATGTCCAGCTGAGGCAATGCCTTACAGGCCACATGAAAAGAAATTGGACTCCAAAACTGTCAGCAGCTACTTCATTGGCTACTCTGAGCGATCTAGGGGCTATAGGTTTTATGATCCCACACTTAAGTCGATTTTTGAAACGGGAACTGCCACATTTTTTTAGGATGTTGAGTTTGGGGGGAGAAATAAGGTTAGAGACATTGTCTTTGAGGAAGAATCGATTTCGATTCCCACTATCGCTATTGACAATGTGCCGGTTTCTATGCCTGTCATTGATCAAGAAGTGAATCTGGATCCTCAACTAGACAATGTTGATCAACCCCCTATTCAAGATGAGGTAATCGTTCATGAGGAACAAACTCAACAACCTCAAGAACCAGTGCCATTAAGGCGATCCACTAGAGAAAGGAGAAATGCTATTCCGGATGATTTTTTCGTATTTCTCCAAGAACATGAGGAAGAAATTGGAATGGTGGAAAATGATCCAATCAACTTTCATCAAGTCATGCAAGGTTCCAACTCTCAAAAGTGGATTGATGCCATGAATGAGGAGTATAAGTCTATGCAAGACAATAAGGTTTGGGAACTTGTTCCATTACCAGAAGGTGCGAAGCCCATTGGTTGCAAATGGATTTTAAAACCAAAAGGGATTCGAATGGTAATGTGGAGAGGTATAAGGCTCGTCTTGTAGCTAAAGGCTTTACCCAAAAGGAAGGGATTGACTTTAAAGAGACTTTCTCTCCGGTTTCATCGAAAGACTCTTTTAGGACAATCATGGCACTTGTTGCACATTTTGATCTTGAGCTTCATCAAATGGACGTCAAGATAGCTTTTCTCAATGGTGACATTGACGAAACAATTTATATGGTGCAGCCAGAAAACTTTGAGTTGGGAGACCCAAAGAATATGGTCTGTAAATTGACAAAGTCCATCTATGGACTCAAGCAAGCTTCTCGTCAGTGGTATCACAAGTTTCATCATGTGATTATCTCGTTTGGTTTTGAGACAAACGTTGTTGATAATTGTGTGTATCACAAATTCAGTGGGAGTAAGCACATATTCCTGGTTTTGTATGTCGATGACATACTGCTTGCCACAAATGATATAGGCATGTTACACGAAACCAAGAGATTTCTATCAAAGAAATTTGAGATGAAAGATCTTGGTGACGCCTCCTTTGTATTAGTAATCCTGATACAACGTGATCGTTCTCGGGGTATTCTTAGATTATCACAAAGACGTTATATCGATACAGTACTCAAAAGATTTGGCATGCAGGACTGCAAACCAAGTGACACCCCTGTCGCTAAAGGAGACAAGTTCAGTCTCAATCAGTGCCCTAAAACTAACCTTGAAATTAAGGAAATGCAAAAGATTCCCTATGCATCAGCTGTAGGTAGTCTAATGTATGCTCAGGTGTGTACGCGTCCGGATATTGCGTACATTGTTGGCATGTTAGGCAGATATTTAAGTAATCCTGGAATGGATCATTGGAAAGCAGCCAAGCGGGTTATGAGATATTTACAGAGAACAAAAGATCACATGCTCACATATAGGAGATCGGATCAGTTGGAGATCATAGGGTATTCCGATTCCGATTTTGCTGGATGCAAAGACAGTATGAAATCTACATCAGGCTACCTTTACCTGTTAGCTGGTGGAGCTATTTCTTGGAGGAGTGCCAAACAGACACTCGTTACTGATTCCACCATGGCAGCAGAGTTTGTAGCATGCTATGAGGCATCCAACCATGGTATATGGCTGCGGAATTTTGTCACTGGGCTGCGAGTTCTAGAGGGTATTGAAAGACCACTCACACTATATTGTGACAATAAGTCGGCAGTGCTATATTCGAACAACAATAGGAGCTCATTTAAGTCAAAACATATTGCAATTAAGTTCCTCGTTGTGAAGGAGAGAATACAGGATGGACAGATATCTATAAAGCACATTGGGACAAACTCCATGATAGCGGATCCGCTTACAAAGGGATTACCACCCAAGGTCTTTCATGAGCACACTGCTCATATGGGTGTTATTTTGTGTGAGGATATCACACTATAGTGGGAGTTTGTATCAGTTTATATACTATTGCTTTATGTTTAATTTTGGACATACTTATGCATTTATGTATTTGGATATTTTTCTGATCAGAAATAAGTTTCAGTGCATTTCACTATGTTACATTGTATTCAATATTGATCTCACTAAGGAATAAAGTAGGACCAGTTGGAAATAGACATGTATAGATCACATTGCATGTGTTTTCCATGCTACGCATGTTGGGAATAGGGTGGGCCTCTAGGATATGTTTCAAAAACTTTTGATCCACTTGATACAGAGATCAACTATCCAGAAGGCTACCAATGTGTCCAAGATGCAAACCCTCTATCTCATCTATCAGAATCAGTAATTCAATCTATCTAGGAGATAGAAAATCAGTAACACATATGCAACAAATAAATCTACAACATACAAGGAAGTAGATTATACCTTTGGAGCTCTGTTGGGCTCTAATGGAGAAGTTGCTACTTTCTTTGAAGATGAAACGCTTCCACTTAATCAAAGTAAGATCTCCAACACCTTGTGATCTTCCACGCTATATCCCGTTATCAAATTCTCTTCTCAAGGAGATGGGTGGGATCTCCTAAAGAAAACTACTACAAACTCTAAGCAACTAGAAGGAGAACTAGAACTAGAAGAAGTTGTTGTGCAACACTTGCACAAGGAGAGATGGGCGTGAATTCCAAGGAGGGAGAGTAGTATGAACGTCCAGCCCATAAGCCTTCCCTTTTATAACCCATAACACCCTCTCCTACTAATTATTAATTAGAAGTCATACTTCCATTATAATTAGCAACTATATTCTTTTACTATTACCACTATTAGAAGTCTCACCTCAAATAGAAATAGTATCTTTCTAATTCCTTCTTTTTAGAGTTTAAGTAGAATTAGTAACTTGGGCTAGCGTGGGGACCACTAGGGATTCCTTAGAAAGCTGGCTCCAACTGGGATACGTGACCCCACATCTCATGTGCAATCCGGGCCCACAGTTAATTGCAAATAACTCCACTATATAAATGCAATTGAACTCCAGTCTTAGGAAATTAGATAGAAGACCCTAAACTTCCTTATTACCACAAGTAGGCCCCTCCATCAATATCCATGGATCAATTGGACCTGTCTTCCAAATCAGATCCATATCTTATTATCCTTGAGTCCCAATTAATTATAATGATCAATGGTACCTTTCCAATTAACTCTTAATCGGAATGGGTGTACACTTACCAATGATAAATCCATTAATTGGCACGAGGGGACATTAGAGATAGATTCCATCTTGACCATTAAATGTTCCCACAGATCTACTACCATATACCCAAATCACCGAGGTGTTGACCTATAGTTGGCCTCACTCATTGGTGACTCAAAGCAAATGAATAGATAGAAACTTGAGTTCATTAATGTCTCAGGATTGAGAGCTTACTGATAGGGAATTATGAGAGCAAACCTTAATATAAAGACAGTGTTTATAAGGTGCTTCTCATGGTCCTTCAATACATCCAATGTACCAGCACTATGATCCAGAATCTTTCATTCTGATGATCGAGACAAATCACACTATCACATAGTGATCAAAATGCTGCAACCTTGTCAGTATGAGATGTCCAGTCTCATCACTGGTTGTGAAGATATTCAAGTATAAGATTTATTATACATGTCTCCCGTATGTGGATCTCATCCATACACATGTATTATATCTAGTATACTTATGGACTCCGGTTCATCTCATGAACCATTATGTCATTCGTATTGGTTATGTGCAAGTATATAATTAAACACCATTCATCTCATGAAATGGAAAGCATGAATATATTGATTAATAAAGAAATGAATCAATTTATTACATCATATGCTGGTATTGAGACCATAAAACTAACAACGCATCCATGATTGATCTATGTCATTTCGTTATGTTGGTGTACGTGACCATTGATGGGTTTAGTCATGTTCCATATGACGAAAACCGCTTTGATCCTATACCGGCATAATCAATGGACGAGATTGTTTGGATATACCCTAAGATTATGATAGCAGAATTTTGGAGCTCATACAGCCATACACATTTGTTAAGTTACATATATGGCCCAGTGGGAGATTGTTGGAAAATTCCATCATGTGGGGCCACACATGTAACCATTAAATGTGTTATGCTATCTTTGGTTAAGCCTAATTGAAGTGATCTAATTAAGACTTAAAATTTTAAGGCTTAAGGGTATAATTGTCATGGGATTAATGTGTAGATACCAGAATACTAATTCTAATTTGATGAGGGGACAAATAAGAATTAGAAACTCTCATTATTATATATTAGGGTTATGGTCCCCAATTCATATGGAAAGTTCCTATTCTCTCTGACATCCCATCATCAGAAAGAATCAAGAGGGTTTCTCTGGGCAACCATATTGGATTGGAAGATCAACAACCTGCAAACAACTTTCACTATGGATCAAGGTATGTTTCCGCTTTATATCTCCTGATGATTTGACATGGAGGATCTTGGTTGACAATAAAGTTTTCTGGATCATAGATCTAGATCTTGTTTTCTAACAGACAGCACTTCATAATTTGTCGACCATTTTTTTTTTTTTTTTTTTGGCGTGTGGCCTGCAAAGTTTTTCTTCCCCTTTCAGCCCTCATTACATTGTGAAAATCCCTTTGCTTCCCTTGTTGATTATATTGTTTCTTTTGATAATGTAAAATTCATCTTCCCCTTTAAGTTTAATATCATCACAAGCAAAATACACGATATCAAGTTTACTTAGGCTTGCCATATTGACTAGTATGCCTTGGTTTCTTTTGAAGTTAATAGGTAGATGGATATGCTAATGTTTCCCGTTCCTTCAACCTTATTTTCAATCTGATTCAATATATCATTTTGCTGCAGGTGGATATGTTATGGTGAATGAGAAGTTACCGAACCATGTCGTCCCTGATTTGACCGACTTCAAGGTACTTCTTTACTTTTTTATTTGTTTATTTTTGAATGGTTACTTCATTCTTTACTTTGTACCATAGCTTTGTATTTGGTTGTGGTTTGCTAATGATTGTCTCACGCCATACGACAGCACGTTTGGCTGTGCATCTAATGTTATTAATCAACGCATGTACGGACAAATAGCGGTAATTTTAACAGAAGAGGAGAAAAACAGACCCCGGGCGGGGGCGGGGGCGGGGCCGGGGTTGGTTATTTTATGCGATATACGGTGCAATGTATTTGTGTGTCTGATGCTTAGGCACATATATGGATTCTAAGATCTAGGATATGAATACGGCTATTCTGTCCATGATATGAAATCTCATATTTCATTTTATGATTTTTATCTAACCATTCTGTTTTTCTTTGAAAATTTCTAAATTAATGAAATATTATTAAATGATCATTCTTTACATTCATTTGTAATAATTTTTCTTTACTGTTAAAAACTAGGAAATTCATGAAATAGTGTACTTGTAGGATGCATTAGACTTGTATCCTACAAGTTTTGGTGCAGTATTTAGTACCTATCCTTTGGATGTAGGTATGAATATGATAGTCATGTACAAATACCAGGCATCTAGGTTTGTGTAGTATTGAGAGGGGTTTTCTTGTATCTGTGGAAAGAGGGAAGGAGGAGCTGAGGGTGATGAGCTCTCCCTCGCTTGATTTCTGACCCTGAAAAGAAGGGTTTTTCTTATAATCATTGAAAGAGAAGAGCGAAGGACATGAGGATGATGATCCCACCTAGCTCCATCTCTAATCCCATTTCCATTTGTGCATGTGTAATATAGATTTCTTGTGAGTGGCTCACAATCAGTTTTTCCTTTCCTTCCTATTGCGGATGAAACTTGGAGAGGAACTTTTGGTGGGCTAGGTTGTGATGGTAAAAGTGATATGATAGTGATACCTTAGAGTAATGAGTTCTTCTGTGTCTGGCATCCATGCCTTGCAAAACAACATAAGATAACAGATCCTTGAAAAGGAAGCAGCCTTGCTTAACACAGGGGCGGATGAAAAGAATTTAGCCCAAAAAAAAAAAAAACCAGTTTCCAAGTGCCCAGCCAATTGAGCCAAGGAAGAAAAAAAAAATTAAGCTATTGTTTATCTTTTGTCATACTTGTCAAGATCTATTGTGAAGACATTTTTTTGTTGATTTTGAGTAGTATAATAAAAATGATCACACTTTTGGTATGACGCTTGTAGAAAATGAATTATGAAGATAGTACATAAATAGTTTTTTGTGGGACATTGTTGCTATTTTTTATAATTTTTGGTGAGACATTGTTGTTATTTTTTTAGTGTAACTTAAGTGCAGCCCCCCACATTAGAAGTCCTGTATCCACCCCTGGCTTAACATCACTGGACTCAAAGTATTCAGTTTGTGGGAGGCAACATTTTGCATGCTAATAGTTGGTGATTTTGATGATCAGCATCACGAAAGATGCCTCTGATGGATGCTGTAAGGTAGATAATGGGATGAGCAGAAACTAACAATGATTATGAAATGAACTCCTAGGATCTTGTGGAAAGAAATTTGCTACAGGTTACTGCAGATTGAAATATGCTGAACATAGAAGATGAATTCTAAACAGATGTTTCTGTATGCGGCCCATGGGTTAGTAATTGTTTGGATCTTTCCAACTTCAATATGGAGATTTTTGGACAAGGTACTAATAAAGGGCAGTAATTGAAACTTGAGAAGTCTTATTTTGAAGGAAAAAAATCTTATTGAAAAAGGAAACAAGGAGAATGCTAAAGAAACATGAGAGTTTTTTTCCCTTGACTGGTGAAAGCACGGGAGCTCTTCATTATTGAAATCTGTCTGAGTGAGTCTTCCCAGGCTCACTGAGTTTTAATGCATATCATTGCTCCACCAATGCCTGCCATCATTGCCCCTTAGAAGCACTGCCGTATCTTTTTAAAGAAATGAGGAGGGGAGACTACTGTGTTAATTGATCAGTGTAAAGTCACACTCACACTACAATACTCACACTACAATACTCTGTTGGAAGTATACGTGTGAACTCCTTATTGGGCCACCTCCCACAGTCCAAGACAATCATTTCTGTGGCATGTAAGCGACACATTCAACTGAATCCGACAGGTTCTTACAAACGAACAATTAATGCTTTTATGACAGTGCATCTATCAAGTCGTCTGAAATATAACCCATGGGGCACTGTAATTGAGTATCTATGGTAATTGGGCAGCTAATTACTGCATGTAAGAACATAATTCCATGTTATTTATCTTGTGAGGATTCAGTTGACTATAATTTTATTAATCTTTCTAAGGAACATAATCATAACTATAATTAGCACTATATATAATTATATATTTATCTTTTTGCTTGGGATATTGGGGGAGATAAGTAGCATTAAGTGAAGATTTCATGGACACACAACTATCATTGAAGATGCTTTCTGGAAGGACAAGATTGTGTTCTGTGAAGGTCATGTTTGGCCCTGTTTGAAATTCATGATGGCCCTGAAGTTGAAAACATATTTTTGGTTTTATTGGAAATATATTTTGGAAGTGGCATTTGGATCTTATATTTGCCCAAAATTATGGTGGCTCAAAAACACCATTATATCTGAAGATCTGTTGATACTTGCTGGCGCCTCTTTAAAAAAAAGGAAGAGACTCATGTTGTTCTCTTCTGCATATTATTGAATCTATTTTCTCTTCACTATGATGCATATATATTTAATTTGGGGAAATGTGTTCATTCTGGTTTTGTTCTCTCTTTTCGTTGCATTGACTTGCCTTCATTTGGAATCTTGTTCCTAGCTTCCATCTTCTGTAGGAGTTTCTCCCTGATTAGGGGTTTGATGTTGACTTTACAGATTCATGTCGAGTTATTTTTGTGATCCATTCTTGCAGACATGCATGCATATCTATAAAATACTGATTTGTTATCATTCCTTGATTTTATGTGCAGCTGAAGCCCTATGTAGCACAGTGCCCTAGAGAAGCAACCACAACTGAAGCTAATCAAGCAAGTTGAGCATGATATGATGATACAAGTAGGAAACCCAAGATATTTTGGTTGAATGGAGATGGAAAAGAAACAGTGCTCTCTCTCTGTGGGTGGTGGGCACTTGTGGGTCATATTTAATTGGTCCTAATGATGAAAGATATATAAGACTTTGTACAATGCAAGTTGAACCCCTAGGATGAGATCAGTGAATCTTTACATTAGGATTTTTAGAAGGGAGGGAATAAATGCACCCACTGTAGTTGGTATATACACCCACTCTACTTCATAGGTCAGGAACAGTCCCTGCCTTACCGACAAGTGATGGTCCCAAGTACAATTATAATTTGAGTAAAATCCCATCAAAAATGTACGGACGACAGTAGACAATCAATTGATTGATGCACATCTTTTCCAATTCCATTGATGAACGGCTATGATCCTCAATCCTCACATCCATTTGATGCATAAGCAGACACACGTTTCCCAAGTCACGGACTTATGAACACGTTAGTTCACACTTGAATACTTGACAACAGAATGCGTCCCGTTCAGGTCAATGGCGTTCTGACCAAATTGCCCCTTGCTCACCTGCCAAAGCCTCCCAGTCAGTGATCTCGCTGGACACACAGATGTGGGTCCCATGTGAAATTAATACTATAAGCATTTGTATTCTTATATTATATTTATGCCCAAACAGAGTAATATGATGGAAAGTCAAGATAGAATGATTTTGTGTTTTAAATGACAACAAAAATAGTCTTGGATATTTAAAATAAATTTATTTAAACATATTAACACAGATTTGTGGTTGGCGACAAATGCATGGGAACCATTTTCTCTGTCACATACTCTTTTGTTAGTTGCATAGTATTTTTGAAGGTTTTTCATTTAACGGTCAAGATTATCCGATCTTATTCATCCGATCCACAAAATCTTTGGGGTATCCATTGTGATAGATAGTGGCCCACCTCATCAACGGTTTGACTTGATTAATTTTAAATCTTTAATCAACCACTTTCTTTGCGACATGAAATACATTAAGAGATATAGCAACTACATATTGCGACATCAAAATGACAATTTGACTACCTTTGAAAGGCACTAAATGACAAAAAAAAAGGTCTTGGATATTTAAAACAAATTTATTCAAACATATTAATACATGTTACATTTCTAATCTTCCAACACAATGGTTTTAGAAGGAAACCTAGACCGCATATACAGACTGAACACATTAATTCGCTCCGGATACGGGGTAGCCCATGCAGCTGCACAATCATGCCTGAAGTGAACCCATTGAGGCATAATGGGAGGCATAGGGTAACCATCTGTCAATGCAACCTGGACGTAGTGATTATTATTTACATACCCGATAGCGATAGCAACATGTTGATACGACGGTGGTGGAGTAGATCGAAGTGGCAAATACGTAAAGCTCTGTGCAGCACTTAAAACATGTAATATCACATTGAACTTCGAAGCAATTAAGAGACCCATGTCTGGCATGGTCATCCAATGCTCAATTGGTGCTCCTCTATCTAATGCAAAAAAGTTCAGTGAGTTATAAACACGAATCCACTGGTCATCACTACCAAATATTGCAACATACTGTGTCCTGAATGTGTGCAACTCTTCTATTAAGCTATACCGGATAGTTGCCCATGCATCTTCGTGAAGACCAAGACAGACAGCTATCGCCCGAAATCCGCAATTTCCATCAGGTTTTACATCTTGTACATGCATAATGTAAGGATGCAGTATAGGTGGAAACTGACGAACATAGGCATGTACAAAGTAGTTATAAATAGAGGAGCAATTGTGTCTCGCTGGTTCTTGAAACTGAAAAATATCTAGCTGAACAAACTCAAATGTATCCGTATTAGCACGAGTTGATATGTCTTCCCTGTCCTTCGAGTTGGGGCCTCCAAACGAATAACTATTTCTGCTTGGTTCCCGAGAATGAAGGGAATCAGACTCAACGAACACTAATGCAGACGGATTAACACGAGTATTTGTTGCAACTTTTTTTCGAGGAGGGGCGTCCACGAGTGTTCGTATTAACAGCAGGTTCACGAATTGAAGTTGTTGATGGTGTGATTATCTCCCTCAATTTCCTTAAAAGACTGAATTTACCATGCCTTTTTGAATGCTTAAATTGTTCCGTGAACACTTGTAGCTCGACGTCACAATCGATGTCATCGTCTTGAAGAGACACACACGGTGATAAATCAAGTTTTCTCCAAAATTTATCTATGGAATCAATTGGTATGGGACGACCATCGTTCAAATATATTGCTTGCTCGTGCGCACATGGCAGTCCATAGCTCGTACGAAGTCGACATCCGCATTTGTAGGAAACTTCTCCGACCTCCTTAGACCGCTCAAATTCCTTCAAAATCAGATGCAATGCGTGGCTTGAAACGAAACCACATAATTCCTGGAAGTGCGGTATATTGAATCGATGTTGGACGATAGTTTTGCTTTGCTCAATACTCGCTTTGATAGCTATGTCTTGTGATTGAATGACTTGGTAAATAAACAACAGTGATGTCTCCAAATCTGACTGTGATGACTCCAAGTATTTTTTTCAATTTCGCATGCTGGCTCTCGACTCTATTAGTTGTCTGGTTTCCAAAATGCAGATATCTGTCAGTCCAGGCAGATACAAACATCTCCTTATAAGGTGTCAACCATACATCCTTGAGATAATTAATCATACCTGGAAAGTTTTGTAATACTACCTCAAGGTCCGCCAATTGGCACACATACGCATTCTCAGTTTCAGATTCCAGCAACATATTCCACATTTTGTAGAATGCATTCCAAGATTTGCTGTCTGTTATTGATGGCCTGCACTTGCTCGAAATACTCCTATAAATGTGCCACCTACAGAGTAATTTCTTAGCATCGGGAAATACCTGGGCAGACGCATTCATCAAAGCCAACTCTCTGTCTGTGACAATAACTCGTGGACCGGTGCATCCATCCATTGTTGACTGCAGACACCTTAAAGCCCAAGTATAATTGAATACTTTTTCTGAGTGCATGAACACAAATGATATGCAAAATGTCATATTAGTTGCAGTCACGCCGACAATCTCAAGGAGTTGCATCCTATACCTGTTTGTTTAAGACACAGATATGTTAAAACTTACAGATTTTTTAATTTTGCTAAATCAATATAGGACACAGATATCTAGAGTGGCATATCATGTACCTGTTTGTTTTATATGTTGCATCCACCAATAACACGTGTGGGAATGCACGCCATCGCTCTAATGATCCTGGATGTGCGAAGAATAAATCTTCAAGCTCATTGGTTACAACATTTGTTCGACTCTCAAAAATGTATCATTCACGTTGTAGGAATGACATGACGACTTGCATCTGGGTTTTACCGGCTTTCTCTGCAGTCCGGAATTTCTTGCGTGCATTGTATATGGTCTGAATGGTAGACACGTTGTCCGGATCCTGCTTCTTCAACGATGTCAAGATATCTCGTGGCTTCACATTTTTCGTAGACAGATGTTCCATCAACTGGATTTCGGATTCAGAGAGCCGACCAGGGTATGGATGTCCCTCCATATATGATGCAGGGGCATGGTTATGTGTTCTACATACCACCATTGCCATCTAGTCATCACCTGTTTGTATTTTCACCCCTTTCACTCTGAAAGGACAATCAATTTTTTTGGTGCCTGTAATCGTTGTGGAAGTTTTCTTGCTTTTGTATGTGCCACCGCGATCACATTGGAACAACAGTCTAGGATTCTTCCCGATTATGCTGGTCTCTGACCTTTTAATGACAATGATATATCCTAAATTGCGTCTAGTATTTTGAATCCAATCAATTAGAGATTGGCGTGAATTGAATACCTGAAAAATATATTAATTATGTTAGAAATTACAACTTTTTATTAGAAATTGGCAAAATAAAACATAATTGGAATTGAGTTAATATCATACCATGTCCGTAGAAAATTCGTTTGTGACATTTTCATCCACATTTTCGTCTTCTTGTATTATTTCGTTTCTCAGAATATCATCCTGACAACAACATACATTCACTTGGGCATCTGCAATTAATAAGAAATTATTAAAGAATTGTATATTTACCTGATCACTTAAACCACTTGACAATCGCAGATCATTGGCCCAAATCCTTAGTTGATCCAAATTCATATCTTCTGTTGGTATGTACACACAGGTCTAATGGAACTAAAGAGACGCACTTCCTTGACCTCTTTTCATGCAAGAGCTTGGAACTAGGGAAGACGAAGACTAATGGAAGTTGGAAACAAACAGAAGGAATTGATTTGCTCTCAACGTCCTACATTTCCTAGGCGATTTTCCTGGAGGCTTTAATGCAAGTTGTTCTTTACAATTTCCAATATATGATCATTTAGTTCAGGGAATATATTCCCTGTTCAGTGAATATATTCTCTGAACTAGATGATTCAGGGAATATATTCCCTGAACTAGATGATTCAGGGAATATAATTCAGAGAATATATTTGGTCAAAAGTCATACATCCAATGGGAGTGGTAATGGCATGCATCTTTGTGTATGGAAGAGAGTAAAAATCAATGGGAGTGGCTATGGCGTGCATCTCTGTGTACGGAAGGAAATAAAAAATTGCTGGCGATCAGATTTTCTATAGACGGAGGTTAGGCCAGCCCTACGTCTGTTTCTGTAATGAATATAGGCTGAAGTTATTTGACCCATTTTAGAAAATGGGTTGAATAATCCAATGAACCAATCCTTCACATTTTCAACAGAGTCAGCTCGTTTGCCATTAACCCTCACTTTATATTTTTATTCCTTTGGTAGTCATACAATTTCTGTCATTCAATTCCCATAATAGAAAAATTAACAAAAATCTCGCTCCTTTTTTTACAATCAATTCGTCCCTCTACATACTCTTAAATCCCTGTGCAGCACAATTCATGTCCCCATCAGCCATCTCTCATTCAATTCATGTCACCATCAGCCATCAGCCATCATCCAAAAGCTTTTGAACTTGTGACGTGATGTCCCTCCTCAAGCGCATGTGAGCTACTTTTTTTTTACTAAATTATACAGAGAGGAACCCTAGGCCGTACACTAGGTTGAACTGGGTATTGTTGGCTTTTTCCTCCCGCCCTTTTGACATACTGATATTGACATTAAGGGGTGTGCCTTATTTTGGCACAACTCTTTTTATAGTTTATTTTCGGCTGTTCAGAATTGAGTTTCCCTCGGGCTGGGGGCCAAAGGCTCTTGGGCTGGGCTGGGCGAGAGATACCCGGGTTATAAAGGAAAAAAAGCATTATCTTTGTAAGCACACTCTTTTCTCTGGTGTTTGGAGGAAGATATAATCAGGAGAAATGAAGCCTTAAGTAGTTTGGCTCAACTCGGCAAATTTAACTTTGTAAAATGTCATTTTGACATTGAATTCTATTTTTTTCTTAAATTTTTTAAAAATTATAGGATGAGTGGAGAAGTAGAACTTACAATAGAATGGATGAGAATTTGATGTTGGATGATGATGTAGGTGAGCAAAAAAGTAAACTAAGGAGATATTTGTAAGCTTTAGAGTAAAGAGGCAGTATTGTTGCCAATATGGAACAATACTACTGATGGTGTTATGGAGTTTGTTAATTAGGAGGAAGACAGTGATAACAACAACTAATACAACGATAACAGCAATTGCAGTCATAACAATAAGATTCGAATGAAAAATGGATCAAGAAGCATTAAACATTTGGGTTGATTTTGTACCTAGAGCTTCTTGAGCTGGCCTATTATGGCAACAGTTTCAATGAAAAATAAGAGGCCAACTGGTAAATTTGGTTGCAATTTTAGGTTGTGGCCAACTCATATCTAACACAGCATGTTTGTGTAGAGGTGCCTTTTGCAAATGCAGAAATTGTTCATTCAGTGAAATTCATGGCAAGTGGATGCCATTGAAAATGACTTTTCAGATTCAGATTAAGGGTAATGTTGGGGTTCAGATTTGTGTTGGCTGTTCTAGAGGCTAGACTTCGCTATGGCTTGGGCTCACGGATAAAAACATACAAATAAAGCAGCTAAATGGGACATTATAGATTTTAATGTCATTAAAGAAAAGTCCAAAGTAGAAATGAGTATAGATCACCAAAATGACGATGAAAATCCACCCCAAAAAGGACTTCATTGATGTAGATTGTTGGGAAAGTCCCACATCACCCGAGCAATGACTTTAACTTAGCTTTTGGATTGGTACATGGTATCTCAAATGATATCAAAGTTGGTTCTTGTGAAGCCCATGTGGCAAGGTTGTTCAAGAAATCTGCTGGGCTTGCATGTGAGGGGAGTGCTGGAAAAGTTCTACATTCCCCAGATAATAGGTTTATATTAAGTTGATGGAAGCCTTTTCCCCCTCCTTTTTCTTCTTATTTTGAATTTGACATAGCAATATTTCACCTCCAGATAAATTTATCAGAAAGAGCAACTCATTTGGATGCAGGTACAAGTGAATAGATGCTGTAGTCTAGCTTTGGATCCTCTGATGTAAATCCTAGAATAAAATCCCATTCACCTCCTCAAATAGGCTATGTGCCATGTCTTCACGGCCGATCCAATCCTACCAGATAAAAGAGATCTCTCTAAATTCAACATCTAATGAGGTCAAAACCTTACATTAGAAACCATACTCTTCTAATAAAGCTGATGCTTAATATAAAAACTTATATAGCAAGGGCGAGGTGTTAGTTATGTTTTCCAAGAATATTGGTGTGTATGATTCCAATGAAGCGGATGTGCTAGCTATTCCGGAAGGTCTTAGGTTGTTCTCTACAAGATATGGTGGTGCACTTCTTATCAAAAGTGATTCCTCTAATGCGATTGCTTGTGTGTCTAACAAGAAGGCTAATCCATGGAGATTTCAATTTCATTTTTATGAAATTAAGGAGTTATTGACCAGCATAAATGTTTTTTTTTTTTTTTGTTTATGTGTTTAGATCCGCTAATTCCATGGCCGATGTATTAGCCAAGCAAGGGGTCGACAGGTTGATTCCTTGGGTGGGTGTGTTATTGTAATTGAGGTTGGGCTGATCTATCTTTCTTGCACCATCCCTTTCCTTTGTTCTTTTGTTTAATTTTCTCTGTCTCTCCTTTTTTCTTAATGAAATCTTTTGTTACTGCTTCAAAAAAAAAAAAAAAAAGGCTTGCCCCGACCATCATATTAGGGTCAATTACACGAATTATGTTTTCTCCGTTCCTATTTTCTTAAAATTCATATTGGAGTTGTGACAAAAGTTTTACAAAGGTCATCAACTAATCAGACGCAGCCCTCTTTTATCTCAAGTTAGGGCCGGTAGTTACATACCTAATGAAGTTTAATCTATAAACATATATTATCATATGCAAATGAATTAATGCAGGGAGAAAGGGAAATTTTGCTCTCCTTGCATTGAAATCTTTGTACATTTCTTTTATGTTTTCTTGAATTCCCAAAGAGAAAAAGTAAACCAGGTTGCCTTTGTTTCATGGGAAAAGGAGAGAACCCAATTTTCTTCTCGAAAGCCCAAAGAATTTCTCTCTCTCCAACCTCTCCTATTGAAAGAGCCGTGCTACACCGCCCGATTCTGAGACCGGGCGGTGGGCACGGTCTCCCATGGGGACGAGATCCAACGGTCCCCATAGGGGACCGTGCCACCGCCCGGTCTCAGAAATCGGGCGGTGGAGACTTTTTCCCTATTGAATGCAAAAACATGGAGAAGCAACTTTCAGCTCGCCATACACATGGTGCAATAGTAAAGTCAAAACCCTAGTAAAGAAATTACTAAATGCTCTTGAGCTCAACACACATGAGGACTTGCTATAAATTAAGGGGAAACTCCAGGTTTTTTGTTTTTTTCCTTTCATGAAATGATCCCATGATGCCATTAGTTTGGTGTTGACAACAACTAAAACAGTTGAAAAAGGCCTTTTTCAGTGTGATTAACCCCTCTACCTAAGAACTGTCGTCATCGACATAGCCTTATTCCAATTATATTGGGGTTGGCTCATTAATTTTATTGATCTATGTTGAGCCTATGTTTCACTTCTTTAAATCTATCCTTATCATTTCCATACATATTATCTTCGGACTACCATTCTTTTTGGAGGGTCATTAACCTGTGTAGATAAATTTTTCCTCAATGGAACCATTGTTGGCCTATATTGATGCTATCATGCACTAAATTCTCCGGAAAATCATTCATTTAAATTCTATTTTTTCTAGTTTTATTACACATCTACCTCAACATTCTTGTCTTTATTATACATATTTTGTGCATACATTGCTTCATAATTGACCAATATTATACTACATTAGAACCGTCTCACTTTTCAATTCTTTCACAAACAAAAAATTTTGTCATTCACATAACTCTAACTAAAGTAGAATTAGCCGTGAACGGATTTGATCACACACTGGTGGGTCCCACACATGATAAACATGTTTTAGTAGCTAGCCAGCAGTTTTTTCAGTTTGGTGCAATGATCATCGTCCATGATGGTTTGAATTATATCAACAATTTAGATCACTTAAACTCCTGTCCCTCTAGTAAAAATTTAGAAGCTGATCAAACCTATTCCATCCATTCAAATTTTTCTAATTTCCAACACACAAAAAAAGACAGCACCTCCCATCCACCACATAACTGGTCTGTACATACAGACATCCAACCAAAATATGCTATTCAGGCAGGATCCAACAAGAATTCCCAGCTGATCATGACCTAACAGGTGGCAAATGGTGCCTTCTTTAATTGGTTCATTGTCCATCTTACTGCTCCCAATTAATTTTGGCTTTGATTCTTCAACTGTTTTCTTTAAAGCAACATTGAATGCCCTCAACTTCCATTTCCAATCAGATGAAAGGAGTTATTATGAATTAGATAAAATAGCAATTTATCCAATGAAGAAAAAGTGTATGATACAAGTTAACCGACATCTTAAAATGAAGAGGGTATCAATCAATATATTGGTATTTGACATATCACATTGTCATTTTATCAACAATATAGAAAGTATCAATTTTGTTGGAAACATATAGCTTCTTTCCTTTCCAATTTTCCATTTTTTTCGTTTATACTGAAACACAAGAATTCAAGTAATATTATTATTATTATTTTTAAGGGTGGAAAATTTTGACTCGACCCACAAATTGAACATGGAATTGACCTAACTTGTACTTGTCCCACCCAACTAATTACATTCTGATCCACCAGGCAGACCTAAACCTAATGTGTAATTCGGGGTTTTGGTTGACCACATTAACTTCTAAGGTTGGGTTTTGTGTTGATGTATCAACCTAATAAATGAAAGGGTTAGATCCGGTTGTGTATGCTTGTTCCAAACAGAGCTCAACCCGACCCAAACCCAACCCATTACTACCCCTGAAAATTTTGATATTTCATAAAAAAAATTCTAGGGATTTTGCCTATACAACTGCCCTTTATAACCGATATTTTCCCTTGGATATTCGAAGTTTAAAAAATTCTTGCAGAGCTGTTAATTAGGAGTTTCTCCTTGATTAGGAGTTTGTTTATCGGACTTTTGTAGAATGACCAGCTATGTGGAGAATATTTAGACTTTGACCATTCAAGGGCAAATGACAAGTCTAAGCGCAGCCATACAGTCAAAGTCCCAAATTTCCAAAATGTAATCATAACTTTGTGGTTACCTGAATGATTCTATTTCTAGCCCAGATTAATATCAAGGGAATTTCCCGCCCTCCCAACTATCTATATCCACCCCATTTGGCATTTGCTGCTCCTACATCTCACTTCATATCACAAGAGAAAAAAAGGCCACAGGAAGAGATGTCTCTAGTCACAGAAGAGCTGAGGGCCAAAGCTGAGATTTAACATGGAAATGACATATGCCAAGAGAAGTCCAAATTCTTGTTCCAGGAAATGGGCTTCCAAGGGGACTCCTCCCCTTGAAAAATCTTGTTAGAGTGTGGATATGTAGAAGAAACTGGATTTGTATGGATTTGTATGGCTCAAACAAAAGAGCAAGTCAGAACACTACTTTGAGAAGACAGGAAGGAATGTCACTTATGCCCCAGAGATTACTGCATATGTTGAGAAGCTTAAGATCAAGAAGCTAACTGGGGTCAAGGCCAAGGAGCTCATGATTTGGGTCACAGTGAATGAGATTCATGCAAATGGCCCGGCTGACGGGAAGGTGGTTGTTCAAGACCTCGACCGGCTTTTCGAGGTCGTTCCCCTCTTCCGCGTTTGATGAAGAGAAGTAGCAGCTGGAGAGGAGTGCTATGTTAAGCTTGATTAGTTGCTTCTTAATCTTCTTCTGATCCGTTGTGTTATGTTTTCTCATATGCTATTATTTGGTCCCTTACTTCTATGAAAGCAGAATATGGTTATCAGTTAAATTAAAATGAGTATTAATCATATATTATCACTGGAGTTGTTCATTATTGGCATTGTAAAGAAATGGATTATGAAAGGCATTTGCCACTTTGCAGTTAGAGATGTTTGAATTTGGTTCAAGTTTTAAATAACATTAATATGAATTTCTATTTGAATTTGGTTAAGCTTCTTTATCTGAATCCCCCTTGTATAAATTGGGATCTTTCTCTTCTTCTTCTTCTTCTGTTTTTTAATTTTATTTTATTTTTGGTGTAGCCCACACACGTTGGAAAGAGAGTCCACACACGTGGGAAGAGTAGCATAACTAGGGATCGATCCTTCGGTAGCCAGGTGAGAGGTGGAATCTTGATAAAAATACAGTGAATTAAAACGAAAATGTAGCCTTGGAATTTGTATAGCTTGATAATGAGTTGGTGCTTCATGTGCCTCCCCCCACTAAAGCAGAGTTTTGTTAATTATATATATGTACGTACGTACGTATGTATGTATATATATATATATATATATGAGTAACGCTACATGGTGCCCGGCGTTTTGGATGAAAGAACGCCATATATATGAGTAACGCTACATGGTGCCCGGCGTTTTGGATGAAAAGAAACCCCCCCCCCTATATATGGCGCCCGGCGTTTTGGATGAAAGAACCACCCCCCCCCCCCCCCCCCCCCCCCCCCCCTCTTTTTTTTTTGACAAATGAAGTTGCTCGGTTATTCCTCCTCTGCACTAGTTTTTAGGGAGAAAAACCAAACATTTAAAGTCTATATGAAGCAATTATTCAAGTCATTTTAATCCCTATCTTTTCTCTTCCTTTCCCTCTAGCAAATAAGATAATATCTGCTTTTAAGAGCTTTCTACTTCCAAGGAAAGAAGTATAATGGTTAGGAACATGATCCAAGGAATGAAATCTCTTTTTGTTTTTGAAATTAGAATCTCCTATCTAATAGCTTGATATCACAATGTGCCTTATTTATCATATTTTCTCTCTCTCCTATACTTCTCAAATAATGAGTAAATATAAGTGCATGGAATGGATGGGATGGATGGGGCATTTAAGGTACGAGTCATTGCTAAATGACATGTCTCACTCCCTTTGGCTATTAAAAGAGGGGCAAAAACTCCCCTTTCAAACAGAGGCATTCTGTAGACCGTAGACATCCGACATTTTCCGAAATGGTTTCCTGTAGAAGACAACCCTTTGTGCCTTACCTACAAGAAACTCATGTCTAAATGCATGAACCTTCACTTACGCGCACTTGCACTGGGCTCATGAAGATCCAGAAAAGCCATCCATTCCATGATTTGATTTGCATGAACTCTATCATGTCCAAGTAGAGACCACAAACAGATAAACCAAACTCAATGTCCAACCGAGTTAGTAAGCAGTAAGCACAAAGGCTCAGTTGGATTGACTCAAATATATGACTAGGTTTTAAACAATAACTTGATATTGATATAAGATAATTCATGAATAGTGTAAGAATGTGACCAAAATGAAACATTCATAATAAGTGGATGATTGCAAAATGATCTTGTGATATTGAAAACCATCCAGCAAATACAAAGTTCATCTGCAGCAATATGTGGAGTAAGATAACTATAGAGCTTCTTTGGAAGCCTTGAAACAGTGTATCAAGAATCAATATAAAGGAATACATTCTTGTAGCCAAGTAGTGAATGGCAGAGGAACATGTCTACACGATTTCCATACCATTGTGTTTTTATGTCCATGCTGTTGCGAACTTTGAGTGCATTTTTCAACCAGGTTTCAGCAAAACATGGAGTGAGAAGTTAATGGTGGGAGTAATACACCCATGGCGTGGTAAAATATGGAATGGGTGGCCAGTGTTACGCAGAAAATAAATTTCTACCGTCCAGTGAAAATGAATCTTACCCATCTAGATATCCACTCCTGACCCTTGATCCTCCTCTCCCTTTATCCAAGCTTTGATCTCTCCCTTCCCACAAACCAGGTCAGAAAACACATGAACATACCCTTGGTCATTCTATGCAAATAAGGAAAGGAAGCTGCATATGATTTCTCTAAAGTCTAACTGATCTCTAATGTGTTTAAGAGTTCGGCTTCAAAACCATTAGGTATCTAATGTAGTTTTATCTGCACATGGAAGATTTTTGTGAATTTCCTTGCTAAAGCTAAGACAAGGATCCATGTTCCATTGGAATTGTGGTTAATTCCAATGTCGTATCTTAAGTGAAAAAGTAACCTAAAAGGTACATAAAAACACTTGCACAGGCAAAAGTACACAGAAATAAGATTTTCTAATCCTATGTTGGACTGTCTGAATGGTGAAATAATTGACTTGTGATACTCAATGATAGACTTCATCTAGGACTTCTTCTCTTCTTTTGGAAATATTTTTGAACACTTGCTGTCTCTGAGTCTACCGAAGAATTGAATGTACGTAAATTATGGTAATAGAAGTCCACTCAGAATTTTTTCACCTTTTCAAGAAAAAGTCTACTCGGAATTTTTAATAATGATCATTTTATTATTATCAGTCCTGGCCCCCACCTTTTCAATCTAGTTTCAGACCAAAAATCAAGCCCAGATCCAAACCATGTGTCTAGACTAGAGGTCAAAACTGAACCCAGCAAATGGGGGAAGGTCTAAAGGCACAATGGGATCTTCTAGCTTTAACTTCATTAATGTAAGATTGTTGTTTTATTTTCTTCTCTGCTGTCTACTTCTTAGCTGATATATTCCACTGGTTAGGGGCTGTTATAATCTTCATAATTCCGAGTGCAGGTCGTGTGTAGTTACTTGTCAATGAAGGTTTATGCACACCTGCCTGGGTGTTGGTTTGCTGGCATTAGGCATGGGTTTGCTCCCCATGTCATGTGTTCCTACACCCCCCAGAGTTACCTGGTGCACGTGTGCCGCGGGGTGTGCAGGCACTCGTGGAATTAGTCTTGTTCATATGCCACAGGGATACTCTGGTTAGAAAAAAAATCCATTCAAAAAGGAAAAATGAAGAAGGTTCATGCACTGGAATAACCTGAGTTACATATAACTGACAGTGGTTTTCCTCTTTGCCATTTTACAAGTAAACAAAGTTAAAAGTAAACTGAGTTCCAAGGATCCAAATAGAGCATTAGGATCTTCCAAATCTGGAGTACTTTTGTAGCTTCCCCATCCAAGAGGAGTAATACAAACCAAAATGGTTTATTTTAGGAAGTAGCCAACTCCTTTTTAACAGTGTCTTAATTGTTACTGGGCATCCACTTTTTCCCTTCTATGCTCTGATTTACCATATGCAAAAAATCCACCACCCTATGTAACTGTTCTCCCATCTATGCAACTAATCTACCATCCCATGTCCTAGCTCAAGTAACAGGCAAATTATCTAACCTTAAAACATTAACACCATGTGCAACTCATGCCCATTTATAAAATGTAAGGGTGCAAGTGGGTTAGGTAGGTCTGGGAGCAGCAGCATGAATCCTGCCTTAGTTTGAATTTTGGGGCCTATGGTCTGGAACCTGGCCTATTTTCTAACCCAATAAGTTTATGAGCCAAGCTTGGTTTCATTGTTTCTCTAAAAGCCCAATTACCCGGCTCATTCAAGTCAAACATAATAAACTGAGATATTGATCCTTCTAATCGGAGCAGTTCAGGCCAAAGGTGAGATTCACCATGGAAATGGGATATGCCAAGGTTGTCCCCTTGGGATAATCCTTCGCCATGTCGTGCCATGGCATGTGATGGTCAAAATCCCAAAAAAGGAGGGTTAAAAAAAACAACCAGTCTGCCATAAAGACTTGCCGAACCAGATTTTTTAGTCTACTTTGAACAAAAGTAGCACTCAGCCTACCCTACATTAATGGGATAAAGGTTACAACTGATGTGCACAAACACACAACATGGCATGGGCCATTTTGCCCTGCGTGGTTTCAAACTCGAGACCTCTGATATCATGACGAAGTTGCTAGCCAGTAATCCCAAAACCAATTGGTGATAGGAAACTACACAAACAACCACTTAACAGTCATATAATGAGATATGCCAAGATCTTTCACCTTGCTCCAAGAGTTAGGTTTCCAAGGGGTTCTATTCCTTTTAGGAAACTAGTAAGAGATTGTGTAAGTGGAAGGGACTAATTTTGCATGTCTCAAAAGAAGAAGAAAAGGGCAGACCACAACTTTGAGAAGATTGGGAAGAGTTTCTTATATGCTCCTTCTGAGATAGCTAGAAAATGTTGTGCTATGGATGTAAGACCATCCTGTCTGCTCACTACAAAGGACAAACAAAGGAGAAAGAACGGGGCATGTTACAGTATCATTCAAGAACTTTATGTTGGAAGTAGGTGGGCATCGTGGATAGATATTCAAAACTTTTTGACCCACTTGATGCATGGATCAAATATCCAAAAGGCAAAGAACCCAAGCCCAAGATCTAAAACCCTAATCTCATGCATTACGATCAAACATCCATTAAGAAGATAGATAAATAAACAACAAGCACAACTAGATCTACTAATTGAAATAGATAATAGATTTATACCTTTGGAGCTTGGTTGTGCTCTAATCGAGAACTTGATCTCTACGAAAACTCTTTTCGCAAACTTTTATCTCCCTTGCCTTTGTGTTCTTCCACGCTATGTTTCTTTTAGAGAACTTCTAAAGGAGAAGGGTGGGATCTCCAAGTAGAAGAAAACCCTAGATCTCTAGTAGGAAACCAGAGGAGAGAAAGGAGGAAGAGAGAGAGGAGCTTGAGAGATAATTGTTGCGTAGAGATCTCTAACCCTCACCTCTTATTTATAGTTTTTGGCACACTCCTCTTAGACTAAGACTAGAAGTCTCACTTCTATTCATAGTAAGAATCACACTCCTCCTTTCCTTAAGGGTTTTAATGAGATTAGTAACCTTATCTTATTAGGGCTAGTATGGGGACCCGTAGGGATTTCTTAGAATCTGGCTCCAACTAGGAATCTGGACCCCACATCTCATGGAACTCCAGACCCACAGTTAATTGCAAATAAGTCCACTAATTAAATGCAATTGCACTCCAGTCTTATGAATAATTACAAGGAGACACTAAACTTCCCAATTACTACAAGGAGGCCCCTCCATCAATTATATCCATGTATTTATTGGAATAAATCTGTCCAACCAAATTGGATCCATCTCTTATTATCCTTGTGACCTAATTAATCACGGTAATCATCAGTACCATCCAATTAACTCTTAATTGAGATGAGTGCTTGCTCACTAATTATAAAATCCATTAATTGGCACAAGGGGATATTTATGAGGATAGATTCCATCTTGAGAATTATATGTTCCCACAACTCCACTACCACGTACCCAAGACATCGAGGTGTTGACTTACAATTGGCCTCACTCATTGATGACTCAAAGTAGATGTATAGTAGAAACTTGAGTCCATTAATCTCTCAAGATTAAGAGCCTATTTCTTGGGAATTATGAGAGCAGTCCTTTAATCAAAGATAGATTTGTACAAGGTGCTACTTATGGTCCTTCAGTACATCTAATGTACCAGCACAATGATCTAGAGTCTTACACTCTGATGATCGAGACATATCACACTATCTCATAGTGATCACAGTGCTGCAACCTTATCAGATGAGATGCCTAATCTCATCACTGGCTGTGAATCAATTTAAGTATAAGATTTGTGATCTATGTCTCTTATATGTGGATCTCATCCAAACACATGGATCACATCTAATATACTTGTGGGCTCCGGTTCATCTCATGAATCATCATGTCATTTTGTATTGGTCATGTGCAAACATAGAATAAAATACCATTCATCTCATGAATAAAGAATGAAAATATAAATTAATTAATGAAATAAATCAATTTATTCGTATTATCCACTGGATTGAGGTCATACAATCTAACACTTTCATCCTCTGTGAGACCTCCACAAGTTTATGGGATATTTGTTATTTTCCTATGGTTTCAATAAGGAAAATAACATGGACATAAGGAGTGCAGAGTGAAGGGTTACTAATAAATATATGGAAATGACTATTAAATTTCTCGAGTTCGATGGAATATAGTTTATTATCCTCTCCCATATGGGCTATACTATTTTGCCATTCATCCGTGTTTCACCCATCCAGCCCCAGAATCTTGCATTTAAATGATATGAAAATTTCAAATGTCCCCTTAAAGGCATAAAAGTCTACCCACCATTAAATCAGATGAACTATTGGATACTATCTCCTTTTGATCTCTTAGCCCTTCACTATAACCCTTTCTACGAGGATCGAAACCATCCAACCACCAAGAACCTCCAAAACAGTCAACTGTACTAAATCCAAATCCAAATACCCATTTTGCATTCTTCTGATAGACATTAGGATCATCAAGACAAGGGAATATAAGGTGGTGTGTGATGTACATGGCTGGCCCTTCTTATCCAACATCACTTGTTAGTTACCAAAGGTGGCCTTCCTCAAGATATGTTTTCTTGAGGGGACTGTATTGGAGACAGGGTGAAGGTCACCCACTTTCTGTTAATAATCAATTTTATTAACCGCAAATTCATCAGTTCTATTAATTGTGGATCTACTGTTATCAAGATTCATTCATTAAAAGTAAATAGCTCCGACTTTATACATCTCATTTTCAGTGACCCATGTTACTCTAGAAAAAATCCATGTGTGAAATATATGGAAAAAGGTCATAAAGTTGTCACCGGAAATTTAAGGAATAGAAGTATGACAGCACATATAAATAATTCACCAGTAAGTGAATGTTTGACATTTTCATCTCATTTACATACATAGCCCATACTTGTTTGCCCTAGTTATGGATGAGATTACAAGACATATCCAGGATGAGGTGCCGTGGTGTATGTTATTTGCAGATGACATTGTTTTAGTGGATGAGACGAGAGAAGGAGTGAATGCTAAACTAGAATTGTGGCGGAAAACATTAGAGACAAAAGGGTTTAGGCTAAGTCGATGCAAAACGGAATATATGGAATGCAAGTTTAGTCAAAGTAGGACACCTGGTAACATAGAAGTAAGTTTGGGCAAACAAAAGATTGTAGAGAAAGAAAACTTTAGGTACCTTGGATCTATGGTGCAACAGGATGGAGGGATTGATACTGATGTAAGTCACAGGATTCAGGCTGGGTGGACCAAATGGAGGAGTGCTTCGAGGGTCTTGTGTAATCAGAAAGTCCCCCTCAAGGTTAAAGGAAAGTATTATAAGGTGGCTGTACGACCAGCGTTGTTATATGGATCAGAGTGTTGGGCAGTAAAGCATAATCATGTCAAGAAGATGGAAGTTGCGGAGATGAGAATGCTAAGATGGATGTGCGGGATCACAAGGAGAGATAGGATTAGGAATGAGGAGATTAGGAGCAAAGTAAGAATAGCACCGATTGGAGATAAAATGAGAGAAAATCGACTGAGATGGTTCGGCCATGTTAGAAGGCGTCCAACGGAGGCACCTGTTAAAAGGTGTGAAAGCATGGAGATTGCCAGGAGTAGGAGAGGGAGACCCAAGAGAAGTTGGAAAGAAACTATTAAATATGACCTTGCCTACATGGATCTAACGGAGGACATGGCCCTAAACAGATTTGATTGGCGTCGTCAAATCCATATAGCCGACCCCACCTAGTGGGAAAAGGCTTGGTTTGGTTTACATAGGATAGTGGACGGGTGGACGAGGATGGAAGGTAGATAATGAGCAAAGACGATTACCATCAAGTTCTTAAGTTGTTAATCAATACACCCAAACCGCCTAGGCGTTAGAGGTGCGGCAAATGAACTACTTAACACCCTACTCGGGCGGGACACTGCCTGGATTTGAAGCATGCGCCTACGGCCCTACACAAGACGCGACATGAGGATTTTTTTTCTTTGTGCGGATTCGAACCAAGGACGTGTTGGCTATGATACCATCTCCAGTTGCTAACTAATATACACCCAAAATGCCTACGCGTTGGAGGTGCCCCAAATTAACTACTTAACACAAATGGCAGTGGGTTTACTTTTGTCAGAAAGGGGATGAGTAACTCTTACCATAAATGTGAGAAAATTGATGGTCGCTTCCACATATTTATCTTTGATTCTTAACTTTTTATCCCTTATATAAATGTTAACTCCCATGTAAAACCATAGGAAAATGAAAACATGCCCCTAAAGGCTACATCCACGCACAAATTGGCCAAAAAAGACGAATTACAAGCATTAAGTAGTTAAATTTACCTTAGACAGACCATATAAAATTGACAAAACTCTATTGCCCATAGGATTTAGATCTCATCCTTTCCATGACCGGAATCACTGACACTGCAAGGGAATTTCCGACCTTTCCATGACTGGAATCACTTACACTGCAAGGGAGTTTCTGAGCAACTTATCTATATGGTTGAACATATCTCTAGAATATGCATTGAAAATGCCTTTAAAACAACCTTTCCTGGTAAGGGACGATCTTTCCTGAACAATAAAGACACTAATTTTCTGTTTCTCCTCATATTGGCACCCTAATTCGACCAGCTTAAATAGCCCTGGAGCGAGACATGTCTAAGCTTTAAGACTCATGAAACTTGCTTTAATGCATACACTACCTATTGGAGTCTTTACTGCACATTTGAGTATTTTACTCGAGTTGTAAAATAAAGTATAATAGGGTAACAGATATGTGTTTACACATATGCTAGAGTGTAATCAAAGGATAAGTGTACATAGCTCATAGCTGTGAAAAACTGAAAATGCATTGAATGCATCTAAAACTTTGCATTTATGGGTGATAATTGATAAAATTGGCATCATATCCTTGCTTTTGAATAACCTAGCCTAAAACCCTCAGTGATTCAAATTTGTTATATCCATGGGCAGGTAAATGAGAAATTACTTCCTTTTCATCACCTTATGATATATCAAAACATTACAGTCCTAGTGAAAGGAGAAAAAAAAACGCTTATCTTTCTCCTGATTTTGCTTTTGTTTTTCTTCTTTTTCCCACCTTATGATATATCAAAAATCAATCTCCAATCTCTTGTTTGTCTAAATAAGAAGATTTAAAGGACCAATTCGCCAAAGTTAATAACAAGTACCTTTCTTGCATCTATGAAACAGAATTGGCGTGATATCTCCCAACATAAAAGATCAGATTGCAAAAGTTGCCCAACATCATATATACAACTATATAAAAATCTATAGAATCATCTGGTTTCTTTTTATATTCTTTTTATTTTCTTTTAACCTTAGATACTGAATATATTGCTCCAATCTTGTTTTTGTCTGACTGGATTTACAGAAGCAACATCCTTGTCTAAGAGGATTTGAGAACCAACAAGGTGCTACAGTCAACTGTACATTTGAACATTGCTAGAAACGGAAACACCAAGTACTACGGACTAACCTCGGAACTTGCTGTTTCTAATTGGTCTTATGATGGGGCTGAATCAGATTGACTTCAAGAAAAGTCACCCTTTGATTTGAAGTTTTAAATTGAAAATTTCGTCACTGGGACGCTGTCTCATCATTAGCAGCAGTCATGTTTGATTTCAGCCAACGTGATAAACTGATCAAAAATGGCATGTAAACAAAATAACAAGTGGATGTACAACTGATCAATCCCTGCAAAAAGGAAAAAAAAAGGACACCTGTCATCTTCATTTAAATATCAACTGCCTTTGAAGCTATTTACAAGTTTCCTTGCTAAATATATAGTTACCTCGCCAAAAACATTGATGTCTGCATGTGGATAGTACCATAGGTGAAAGAACCTGAATAATAACAAGTCCTCACAAGGTTACTCCAGGAAGATTTTACCCTCACAAGATTAAAGATCTCTTCTTTTTTTTTATTGATTTATTGTCCCTAAAACTTATAAATAAAGCCTTACTTGATCAATGGAACTTCAGCTAATGGGCAGCCAAAACCAACCAGGCAAGCTATGGTGAACCCCAGCCATGTGCTATCCAAGAATAGCCATATGCACTCTGCCAGTGCAAATAATGTGTAGGCTTCTATGTTGTCCGGCACACCAGCTTTGTACATTTCAGCACTCAATTCAATGAATAGGACCAATGTTCTGATTCAACAAATAACATGAAAATAACCCATCCTGAAAATTTTCTAACCCCTTGATCTCCTCCAAATAAATGCACACACTTAACAGTTTTAGACAGATAAATTAGCAAATTATGAAGTATATGGATGTACACATCTATATAGTCTATATGATGCATGTTGACACATTCATTTATCAAATAAAGTGAAGATGATATATTAAATAAACAGATACATACTTTATCAAATCCGGCTAAGTCTTTTGAGATGGTTTGGACTTTCGACTCCTGTATACATATGTATTGAAGGTTTACATGGAGAGGTTATAAAAAATAAAATAAAAAAAGATTTACATGGCATTATCCTACCCTGGATTTTTGAAGTTCAATGTTGATAGTTCAGAAAAGCTGGAATTGGGAGAGTGCTAACAATGATAAAGGGAGGTTCTGTTATCTTCTTTGGAACCGGTTGGACTTAAAGATTATATTGAGGATGAAATTTGGGTGACAAGACTATGGAGGTTTTCAAAGAAATTGTGTTCAGGTGAATTGATTATAGAAGATGATTCCTTGAATGTGATCAATTGGGCTAAGAGGAAGGAGCAGTGAAGTATGCTGATTCATTGATTGGCGCCTATATGAAGAGAGATATGGGAATTAGCGAATCTATGTTGGTGTCATTTGCTTGTGTATCAATATGCAATGAGGTAATGGATGATTTAGCAAATTGGGGTTGGGGAAAAATTGCCATAGTCACGGTTGGATATCTCATATTGTGGTCTTGATGAGAGTTGTTCTTCTTTGCATCTTCTTTTGGGGTTGTTTGCAACTATAGAATCTCTCCATTTATATTGTGCTTTGTTAGTACTTTTGTTTCTTTTACACACATTCTCTAATTTAGTGGAATTCATGTTATCAATAAAAAGGTTGAAGGATTACGAGTCAAAGGAACTAGAAGGGGAAACTAACAAAGACCTTGCATGAAGTTGTGAGGAAAAAGACATGCTAGATTGTGGAGTTCTAGAGACCATGGCTTTATATATGGTTGAGGATCCCATCGATCTACTCTATATATGACCAGCAAAAGACATTGAATGAAGTCAATGAGAAGAATTCCAAAGAGCATGGATTTAGATATGGTTGACTGTAGAAGTAGAACTTACAAAGCTGACCAGCCACATATAGAAGAAGTAAAGCTTCAATTATAATTGGTGTTCAGAAATAAGGAATACGAACAAAACATGAAAGCATGAAAATGAGATTCCACTGGAATGCCTCCACATATATTTAATTAATTGAGCAACTCACATCAGTGAAATTAGAGTCTTCTCTAAGCTTCCTTCTGGAACCCTTGACTTGGAAGATGCCCTTTCATCTAAAAGGAGTTGCAACATCCCAACTGTGCAGTAAAATGCTCCAAGCAAGGGAGGAACCTAGAAACAGGAACTACAATTCAACAGAAACTGAAAATTCATTGCAACCCATCCACAATACATTAGGTGTACATTTACAACATTCCAGCCAGTTCAAATTATGCCTCCCACTTTGGATGGATCACAATTCACACAGCCCAAAAATCAGAGAATTTAGATGATCATAACCATCCACATGAACACAACGAATTTCACATTGTAGAAGATAATGGTCAGTCTTCCAACTTCCAAATTCATTGGGTGGGATGGGTCAATGAATTGATCCATCCAATCACATATGCTATCTGGGGTATACCCTATCCACAGTGGGGCCCGCAATTTGAAGGGTCCGGATTATGGATCTTTGCCATGTGGAGGACGGATTATTTGGATTCTGGAAGATGGACAAGGATCTAGCTCAATTGAAAATTTAAAGATAGATCATCAAGATTCATTGAGGAAAAAAAAAAAAAGAAAGCCCAATTGACAATATAAAGATAAAGCCATCAAGATACATTGAGCAAAATCAAAGAATATTAAATAAACATTAAGATGAAGGTCAAGATTCAGTACCCAGACATTGGTATGTAGAGGTCCTATGTCAAGTGACCCATTTTGGTATGTTTGGAGATTCACCCTTGAGTGAATACCATCTATAAGGGGACCCAAGAAGAAACCTGAACCAAAGAGAGAGATGGAAATGGATGGCCAAATTTCTTTAAGACCCGTTCTGCTCTCCCTTCTCAGACTGCAAATGGGTCTGGGTCGTTTAGGCAGAAAGTGATGGGGTCCTGGCCTGTGGAGTGTATTGACATGGAAAGAAGAGAGGGAAGACAAAGTAGTTTGTGATTTCATTTCTTGGGTTGCACTGGAAACATGGAAATCTAGTGCCGACTCTCTTGGCCTCTTGATTTCCGGGGATGAATTTTAAATTGAAATTTCGTAAGCCTCAGGGAATTCTAAATTTGATTGCACCCCATCCCAGTCCCTTTTAAAATTTCCAATTTCGAGCACTCAAGATCAGTAACGTTAGGCGTGTGGGATCTCTCCTCTGCCACCCAAAACGTTTCTATCCATGATAGGATTTAATAGGAAACCTCTTCTTTTTTTAAAAATATCCCAGGAAACTATTGCTTTTATAAAAAGGATCGTAAAGATTAAATTAATACCATATAGGTCCCCAAATTAAGAGAAGGAAAATTTTCAAGAAGGTATAAAACTTTTGGCTGATTTCCAAGAAAGCACATTAAGATTTGAACAGGGAGTTGCTACATGCGCAGGCGAAGTTGCTCCATACACATTCGTCCATGAGACCCTTAATGGATCCTTCTGAAAAAAGACAAAAATGCTCCTCCATTTCTTCTCTTCCTTCTCCCTGCCTACAACCCACCTCCCTCCTCTATGCCTACTCTCCTCCTCCCACCCTGTCTCTCTCCCTCTCCTTCTCCATCCTCTCTCCTTTGTCGCCACCCAACTCCACCCCCTCTCCATCTCTCCCTATCCTTCTCCCTATCCCTCCCTCTCCTTCTCCCTGATCGCCGTCCCTTCCTCTCTCCTTGTTCGGCCCCTGCTGGCCGAAGTGCCGAACAAATGAGTATATTGTTCGGATACCCAGGGTCGAACAATATACTCATTTGTTTGGCCCTAAGTGGCCGAACGAGAGAGGGAGGGAGAGGGACGGACAACGATAGGGGAGAATGGTGAAATTTGGCCAGGGCTCCATTTATTATGAGAGTGAAATTTGGCATGAACTATTATATATGAGGGACATTAATTTGCCTAGTTTAGATTTTTCATAGGTGGGTCTTGCTTTGGAGCCTATGAATTTGTGATGAGTCCATGCATTGGATTGAATTATTCAATAGTTCATCCATTGGATACAAAGCTCCTTTGAAAATGAAGGAACAAAGGATGAGGTGCTTTCATTAACGAGAGAGACTAACTAGAGTTTCTAGGAACTTGAAATTAAAATTGTTTCTTCTTTTCCCTTTATTTCAAAAATGCTCTCCTATTTTTTTTCTTTCCCGAGCACAAATCAAATGGAAAAAAAAAGTTGACACTTTTAAGTAGAGCTAGCAAAACATGGCCCAACCCGCTAACTTGACCCAGTCTTGACCTATCATGGATCAGGGCTTCCGAACCAGTAATAAAAAAAATGGGCATTCGGCGACGGGTTCCTGAACATTTCACTTTATTGCCAAAGGTCCATTAAAAAAAGTCATTGAGCCAAAAGTCCCTCCCACACTTTTTCATACCTAAAATGTCTAATTTACCCTTTCTTTCAATCATAACCCATGATTGGTGGGATATCCCATTAATAATGGCCAACTAACATTTAATTGCCCACGATTAATGGAATCCCCAGATTTTCAAATAAATTCTAAAAAACACACAAATAAATTTCAAAGTAACGAAAATAAATTTTAAAAAATGAAATAATTTCAAAAAATGCAATAAGTTAAAAAAAAGAAATATATAATCAAATAACGCAAATAAATTTAAAAAGATGCAAATAAGTTTCAAAATATCCAAATAAATTTCAGAAAATATAAATAAATTTCAAAAGACTCAAATAAATCTCAAAAGATCCAAAGAAAATTTCAAAAAATGAAAATAAATTTAAAATAACGAAAATAAATTTTAAAAAATGCAATAATTTCAAAAAACGCAATAAATTTGAAAAGAAACAAAAAAATTTCAAAAGACGCAAATAAATTTAAAAAACGCATATAGATTTCAAAAAAACGTAAATAAATTTGCTAAAAAACTCAGATAAATTTTGAAAAAAACTCAAATAAATTTACCAAAAATACAAATAAATATGACAGAAAATAGATAAATTTGAATAACACTCAGATAAATTTGACAAAAACTCGGATAAATTTGAACAAAACTCAGATAAATTTACAAAAAACTCAGATAAATTTTAAAAAAAACTCAGATATATTTACCAAAAACAGTCATATACCATTTATTGGGTGTTTGCATAGGATTAAAAGTCTTAAATTGAAGAGCTTTTATCTACAGGTAACAACAATGCTTTTAGCTGGTTCTCATTAATGATTTTTATAGGACAAAAGCTACTATCTATCAAATTTATTGAGATGGGCCTTGCAACAAACCATCAAGAGCTTGAAAACCTTATAGTAATAGCTGTGCAAGTTTGGTACAACTGTCCATTTTGCAAACTCATGATGACAAAATTACATGATGAGAGGTTTTCAGCCTAATATATATATGTATATATAATAAAACCTAATAACAATAGCTGTGCTAGTTTTGGTACAACTGTCCATTTTGCAATCACATAAAGTTGATAAAAAAGCTGGAGAACCCAAAACATTGGTGTTTTTCCATGGCCTTTTCACAGTTTGAAATTGGATTCATTCCATGCTAACAGTAACAGGAGCTGGTTTGACTTAAAGAGTAGTCAGTCCTCTGGTAAACTGGAATGCATTTACTTTTGGTATAACTTAAACTCATTGATAATCTGGAATGCATTAGACGCTTTTGAAAGATTTGAAACAAGTTTTTTCAGTGCATTTCTCCTTATAAAATAATTTTAATCTATTCTTTTTTTTCTTTTTGCCTGTATTTATGCATCGGAATTGTACCAAAAAAAGCTTCCTGCAATGCTTGGTCACCTACAGTATCTTGAAGTTGACTTATACTTCAATTCAGAGATTTTGGCCATTCTATGCATATTGAGAAGCTCACCAAACTTGAAACAACTTAAAAAATAAGGTGAGTTACTTTTTAGGCATGGTAATCATGGGTTTTGATCTTGTTATGGTCTAAAATGCTCAATAATGATATGATTTCATGGGTCTGAGTTTGTTATTTGAATCTAGTATTTTAGGGGTTTAACAAGGAAAAGAGATGGTCTATTGCGAGAAGAGGATGATATATCTGGAGTACAGGCTGAGCTGTGTGGTGTAAAAACACAGTCTGATTGTTTTTTAAGTCACCTCCATGCTGTGGAGATAATTGGAATTGCCATGTTATCGGATTTGAAATTCATTAGATTTCTATCCAATGCCCCTGTGCTTGCGACAATGAATATTTATACCAATAGACATGTTGAAGCTGAAAAAGTATTAACAATTTTGGATCAGTTGTTGCGATCTCAACGAGCTTCCACACAGGCTGAAATTATATACTTGGGTCATTATAAAGAAAGTCAGTGGGAACATAAGGTAAATTTTCTTTCCCTCCATTCATTTTTCTTTACTATTTTTGGTGTCTTAAAGAGGAGTATGAAGTATGAACACAAGTCTACATTTCATCCAATCATCATCATCATCATTTTATCCTTATCTTTATCCCATCGATCTCGGTGGGCTTAAAGCATTTTACTCAAATAAAGAAACAAGTGACCTTCTTATTTAGGGTTATCACTGGGAGCTCACTCTCTTGCCACTTGATCCTATTTAAGGAAATGCTCTTTAGTTTCACTCTAAGATGTCTTTCCTCACTCTCTTGCCACTTGATCTGGCAACAGTTGCTTGCTTTTTTACACTCCAAGAGATTGGAGAATGACCACGAAAGACGCAATATCCAGAGGTGGAGCGACGATCTGTTGGATCCCCTGCCCAGCTGACATCGGAATAAGCAATGATTTGAGGCTTTCCTCTTTGAAGATGAATTCCAAATGCCCGAAGTACCTTTCAGATATCTTAGAATTCATTTCAGCACAGTGAAATGGATAGCTGTGGGTTGATGCATCTATTGACATGCTTGGTTTACGATAAATGCTAGATCTGGTATTGTTAAAGTAAGGTATTGTAAAGCACCTACAATGCTTCTATATAGTGCAGTATCTTCAAATGGTGCAGCAGACAGAATAGAGACGGAAGCTTTGCAATTACATGGTGAATCAATAGGTTTAGAATCCAACCTAGATGTGTGTGTGTGAGGAGATCCTTGGCATACTTGGTTTGGGATAAAAACAGCCCATTTAGATTTAGTGTCTTGTTAACCTCAAGCCCTAAAAAAATGATGTAGAGGACCCGAATTCTTCATTCAAACATTGTGTAAAGTTGTGAAATAAGCAAAGCGATGTATCGATTGTCATTTCCAGTAATCACAAGATCATCAACATACAAGAGAAGAATAGTGATGGAGCCTCTATAAAAACGAATGAAGACAAAAGAGTCTGCATAGGTCCATTGAAAACCAGTCCCAATGAGATAATTTGAAAATCTCTCGTGCCTGTTTCAGACCATAAAGGGATTTATCTAACTTACTTACATGTCTTGGAAAACATGGATCTACAAAGCCCTGAGTTTGAGTCATGCATATGTCTTCTTAGAGAATTCCATGGGGGAAGGCATTAGCATGGTTTAAAAAATCGGCAAAGTCCGAGTCGGCTCAGACTCGGCACATACGGAGTCGGGTCGCATGGGTCTCGGACTCGAATCATGTGACTCGGCCGAGTCTTAATGTGAGTCGGTTGAGTCCCATGGGACTCGGCCATGCGACTCAGTCGAGTCCTAATGCGACTCGCCCCTCCAACTGAAGTTGGGACTCGGGCCGACTCGGCGAGTCGACTCGGACTCAGACTCGGCCATGAGCGAGTCGGGCCCCGAGTCCGATTTTTTAAATCTTGGGCGTTAGTTACATCCAACTAATGAAGTGGCCAACAAAAATGAACCGCTAAGGCTAAGACAACTTTGATAGTAGTATGTTTCACAACTGGGCTGAAGGTCTCATTATTGTCAGCTCGATGAAAACCTTTTGATACAAGACATGCTTTGTGTCTAGCAATGGAGTCATCTGAATTGTGCTTCAACTTAAAAACCCATCTACACCCCACCAGATGCATAGATGGAGAAAAGGGAATAAGAGACCATGTCCCTTGTCTTTGTAAGAAAAATAATTCTTTTAACATAGCTTTTCTCCACACTGCATGTTTGGAAGCTTCAGGGTAAGAGGTTGGTTCGATACTGTCATAGTAAGCATGAGAAGGCAGAGGGACACTATGTTTTGAGGTTAAAAAGTACCTTTTTTTTTTACTGATGCTCATTTTGGACCTTGTAACCATGGGATGGAAGTAGGAGGAGGCAGAGGGGTAGGTGAAGCAACAACGGTGGTTGTAGAAACAGTAAAGGGAGTAGGGATGGCAATAGTATTAATGGGATTAGGACTAGATGATGACCATGGTCCAGTAGAAGTACTAGTATGAGAAGGTGAACTACCCATGTTAGTAGTAGCTGGAGCAGTAGGTATGGGTGGGCATGGTTGAGGAGGACAATGGTGTGAAAGAGAAGGGACAAGGGGAGAGACACTATATATAGGCGTACAGTCCATAGATTTTGTTTAAGTGTTTTAATGTTGACCAATAAAGTGGCTCTATGTTTGAGATTAGTTTTTTTTATTTTTTATTTTTTGCATATATAAGATTATGTATCCTCTTTTGAGAAAGGAATGATCAATGAAAAAGAATATTTGGTGCCTTCTCTCTCTCTCTTTCTCTCTCTCTCTCTCTCTCTCTCTATGGGAATGGTGTGATTCCACTAGGTGTGAAGCCTCACAACATTAGACATGAAGCTTTGCGACTCTTCCCCTACCCGCTCCGGAGAGAATTGAGCTCGATCCTCTTGCCTTTGTAAAAGAAGGAGCAAGTGTTTGATTGTCCAAAAGTTGTGACATCCTAGTCATACAACCAAGGTCTTCCCAAGATGATTCCATAAGCACAACATCACACTGCAATCCACTGGAAACTAGTAAAATAGAATATTTACTTTCATTAAAATATTTTTCTGAATTTTTGCTAAATTATCATAAGGAAATTCAGCTAGAGTAATGTAGGCTCTAATTAAAGTAATTAAGTCACCCACAAAGTTTATTAAGTAATGATAGGGTGTGGTTTGAACGAATATGGGCTGAAATTGTAGAAGTAATGGTATCCACTTCTTTTGCACGGCTAGTTATATGGCTGCGTGGAATCTTTGGGTTAGTTATAGGGCGAGGTCTTAACTTCATTTAAAACACTAATGGGATTGGTATGGGAAGGTTCACATTCATTTGCCACCAAGGTTCACATTCATTCACACTAATGAATGTGTGCACTCGAGGAATAAAGAGAGAAAACCAGGGTTAATTTGCAAGTTGGATTTGGAGAAGGCCTACGATAGAGTAGATTGGCAGTTTCTACAATGTTTGCTTCGAAGAATGTGTTTTGGGGAGAAATGGAGAGGTTGGGTTCATGAATGTGTGTCTTTAGCTTGGTTTTTTTTTTATGATAAATGGTTCCCCATGAGGTTTCTTTCCTGCTGAAAGGGGTCTTCGGCAAGGTGATCCTCTATCTCCATTTCTTTTTGTTATAGTAGCAGAATCTTTGGGTAGAATGGTAAACAAGGCTACAACGGAAGGTCTTCTAGGAGGATTTAAAAGCGGATGATGCAGTCCCTCTGGTCACTCACTTGTAGTATGCCGATGACACTTTGATTTTCAGCGAGGCAGATGTAGATCAGATAAGGAATGTCACAGCAATTCTTCTATGTTTTTAGGTTGTGTCAGGCTTTAAAATTAACTTTCTCAAAAGTGAGCTGATTGGAATCAAAGTTGGGGAAGCACATCTATATCAATATGCAGACACTCTGGGATGTAAGGTGGGGTCCTTTCCTGTTTCTTATTTAGGGCTGCCTTTGTGTTTGGGTTCGGTTACAAAAGATGTGTTGAATCCGGTGGTGGAAAGAGTTGAGAGAAAGCTATCCATATGGAAGGCAAATTACTTATCCATAGGAGGTACAGTCACTTTAATCAAATCTGTGTTGGCAAACCTTCCGGTGCATTTTTTATCCATGTTCAAGTGCCCGGTTTCAATCATCAGTCGAATGGAGAAGCTGCAACGAGATTTCTTGTGGCACGGAAGGAGTGAACAGAAGATATTTCACTTGGTTGACTGGATCTCGATTTGTAAATCAAAGGAGGAGGGAGGGTTGGTGATAAGACCTCTTAGACAAATAAAACAAAATTTACTTGGAAAGTGGTTATAGAGGCTAGGAGATGAATCAGATGGTATGTGGAAGCAATTACTGATTTGGAAATACAATATTTCTAGAAATGGATGGGATGTTCATGATGTCCTATATAAAGCCTCGGCTATTTGGAAGGGTATTCTCTCTATCAAAGGGAACTTAATGGAGAATATTACATATTGAGTTGGTTTGGGTGAGAAGGTTTTATTCTGGCGTGACAGGTGGCTTATGGAATGGCCATTGGCTAGGCAATTCCCAAACATCTGCAACTGCGCTCTCAATAAGGATGCAAGGGTTCATTGCTATTTGTTGTCTTCTGGTGAGCATATGGTATGGTGCCTAATTTTGAGGAGAAACCTTAAAGAGCATGAGGAAGACCAATTTATTTCCTTAATCAATCTCTTAAGTGGGGCTTATATTGCAGAATGGGGGGAGGATGTGAGGGTGTGGAAGGCTTCCAAGGATGCAATATTTTCAGTCTCCTCTTTTTCCTTTGACTTAGCCGGAATGGTAGTTTCAAAAAGCTTTGTTAGTAGAACTTGGAAAATTAAGGCTCCGCCTGGAGTTGTGGTCTTTGAATGGATAACTCTTCATAAAAGGATCCTTACTATGGATAATCTAAGACGAAGTGGGAAGATTGTGGTCAATTGCTATCCCATGTGCTTGGGGGATGAGGAATCAGTGGACCACCTCCTATTGAATTGTAATGTTGCTCAGGTGATTTGGAAATCGATGGTTGACTGGTTTGGGTACAGTTGGGTTTTGCCGAAGTGCATCCTAGTGCTTTATCAACCATGGTCTTCTCCAATAGGATCACCCAAGGGGAAGGAGTTGTGGAGACTGTCCTTTTTAGCTGTTATTTGGATATTGTGGAAGGAAAGAAACTCAAGATGTTTTTAGGGGAGGTTTGTGAGCTGTGGATCCTTGTTGTAAAAAAATAAGTTCTCGGTCGCTTCTTGGGTAATCATGAATCAGCATTTCAAAGGCTACTCTTTGGATCAGATTATACGAAATTGGAGAGAAGTGGCTCTCTCTAATGCGGTGCCTTAGTTCGATGTTGTTTCCTTGTGTTTCCTGTTGTCTTTGGTTTTATCTTGTTTTGTATTTACGGTTTTGCTTTTCTCTTTTGTAAGCCTGTCAGTATAGTCCTCTTGTACTGCTTGCTTTTAATGAAAAGTTACCATTAAAAAAAATGGTTTGGGAAGGTTAGTTGTTGTGGGAGTTAATAGAAAGCACTGTAGAACTAGTGGGTTGACCAAAATTAGAAAGTGGTTGTAACAACACCACTAAAAGATCTTCCTTTGGCGCATTAAGAAATTAGCAATGGGCCCAAGTAAGTGTTGTAACCTTCCTATAAGTAGAGAGAAGACTTTCATTAAGAAAATATACAACTTGTAGTTGTATTTTAGGAATCCAAAACCCAAGTTTTATAAACACCACAGACAATTAGCCCCTCATGCGAAAACATTTGACCACACTTCCACATCTCTCTCTCTCTCTCTCTCTCTCTCTCTCTCTCTCTCTCTCTCTCTCTCTCTCTCTCTCTCCCTCTCTAAGCAACCCATGATCGCTCTCCCACCCCTTTCTCTTGCTCTCTTCAAAGCCCTAAACCTAATGGCAACTAGAAGAAAAGAGAAGAAATAGAGAAAAAGGAGATAGTTAGAGTATAGATAAGGAAACTAGGGTGCTTGGATTGATGCAAAATTTGCTAGAAGAAATTCAGTACTTACAAGAGGTGGGTTAATGAACCTGATCTACACGTGTGATTTTTCTTGATTCTTTGAAGCCCTAACCATGTTTTGGAATTAGGATACTTGTAAAATTTTCCTCAAATCCTAATTGTAAGATGTGAAAAGCAGTCAACCATTGGGAAAAGGGGTGAACCAAGAAGGCTGTGGGTTCCCATGGTGGATTCACTTTGCTGACCACCCATGGAGGATTCTAGGCCTCCTTCCATCATAGGGTTGGGTTTCGAGAAAATTTTGTAGGCGTGTTTGGATGGATGGTGGATTGAAGTAAAGTGAGGTGAAGCATCAAATCAAGAGAGAATAAAATATAAGGGGGTTATGATGGTTTTTTTGTTTTTAGTTGCTTGATTGGGAATCTTTGACTTTTTGTGTAAAAAGAGGATTTTTTTGTCATGTAGTGGAGAAAGGAGGTTTCTTTTTTACTTTTTTTTTAAATGAAGGAGGGAATTTTGAATTTGTGTACTTTTGATATAGCCCTGGTCTTTTTTCGTCTCGATAATGGAGGCTTTACCTCACTTTACTTCAACTCACCATCTATCCAAACACGCTTAGAATCTTACAATCATAACAAATGTAGAGACTATTAAAATCACTAGAAGCTTCCAGGATCAGGGTACAAGCTGCCTTGAAGATGCATTCATCAAGCACTGATTTAGACCAAATGATGGATCCTTGATTATCATTTATGAAACCAACGGAGAAGCCATCCTTACTAGAAATGAAGAAATTCCAACTCCCATTAATCTTTTCAGAAGTATTCTGGTTGCAAGCCAAAGTCCTAGCAGGAATGTCTCATGATGCTGAGATGGATGCAGAACAATCAAGATTCAGGTAAGAAGCCTTTGTCTTCATCTGGTAAAGAATTGTTTTCAAAATTGATTGACGGGCGTTCTGCAGCTCTGAATATTCGATTGTTTCACTCCTGCCATACATTCCAAACGAAGGCTGGGAAACAGAGCTTACTCAGAGTCATGCCTTCTCTACATTGATCACATTTACTTATAAAATCACGAAGCATGTCAACCATACAGATTTCCCAAATGAGAATGCTATACATGCAAGAAGTAAATGAGTGGTTAACGTCTTCTTGAGAGCTGTTACAAAAAACACAACAGATGTTAGTTATAATGTTTTTTGGAAGTCAGGACAGCTTTAGTTTTCAAACCATTTGAGAATGCCATCCACGCACGCACATACAGTGTTTTCTGATCATCCCTTTGAACCAAATATAATTGCGCCATTGGATTGGCTCACAGCTTTGGGAGTTGCCAACACCAGCTGCTTTCAAGGAGAACTTGGCATCATCAGAAATCTTGCAAACAGTTTCATCAGTGAAGTCTACTGAGGGAGGAGGCAAAACAGAGATCATGGTGAAATATCCATGGGACGATTAGTAGATCCTTGAGGAAGGCACTCCTGACCATTCGAAATAAAGTATCTAACTCTAAGATATCTTCCCAACCCCAAGTTCAGAATTGGTCCTTCACCAAAATAATCAACCGAGCGCCCTAGCCAAAAGAAGGTTTCATCACCATTGCCATTAGTTGGAGGACATTAGCTAAAACAGGCTTTCTTCTATTTAAAATTCCTCTCCATCCCCAAGAAGAGTTTGACCACACTTTGATATCCCAAAAGCTTTTCTTCTTAATATATCTATTGTAAACCCAGTCTGCCCAAATAGATTTTATTTTGCTAGCAACATGCCAAACCTGTCTTCTAATTGCTTCTTCAGCCACATCAATAATAGACCTGATCCCCAGACCACCCTGCTGAAGAGGTTTGCATATTTTCTTCCATGCAACAGTCTTCATTTGAGCTTTTCTCCAAAATTTCCCCCAAAGAAATTCCTGATGTGTTTTTTTTGTGTGTGAATGCATGCTTTAGGCAGAAGGAAACAAGTGGCCCAATGAATGTAAATTGGAAAGAGTAGAGTTGAGTAATTGCAACCTACCAGCATAAGAAATGAGCTTTGCTTTTCCACCCAGAGAATTTCTGCTTCAGTTTTTGAATTATAGGCTGGCAATGAATTAGTTTTAATCTTGTTGAGAACAATGGTAACCCCAGATAAGTAATAGGAATGGAGTTTTGCTTGAAATTAAGAATGGAAGTGATAGCTTGCATATAGAACTCATCACAGTTTGTGAAGAGCACAGAGGTCTTCTCACTGCTAATACTTAAACTGGAAAATTTACTGATCCTCCAACAGCTTGTTAATGCTGCCCCACCAAGATTTTCGAGGAGGTGAGAAATCATATACGTCCCTATCTGATAGGGCATTGGAATCAGCCCATTTTTAGCACATTAAGATAACACTGCAGAGAAGAACTCCATTGCAATACAAAAGAGATGGGAGGAAAGAGGGCATCCCTGTTTTAGGCCTTTACAACTATTGAAAAAACCAAAAGCCTTACCATTGACAAAGTTAGAAAAAGCAGGATTTTGGATGTATCATCCAAGTGATGACTTTATCAGGAAAATTAAGAAAAAACCCCATCTCAAACTATCAATTATCAAAGGCCTTGGTGATGTCGAGTTTAAGGCACATTCTTGGAGGGCCCTTGTGCAGTTGAAAAGCATTGATAAGATCTTTGGAGAGAATAATATTGTCCATTATTGATCTCCCCGGGACAAGCAGATTGATTACTCATCGCATTTTTCAGCCTATTTGCAATTAACTCTAGAGATGATCTTATAAATCTCGTTAGGAAAGGAAATGGGCCGAAAGTGAGCTGGAGTGGAGGGATTTTTACTCTTTTTTTTTAATTTTTTATCGAGAGATTTTCACTCTTAGGAATCAAAGTAACAAGTCTTTTTTTTTTAATTGCCCGAGAAGCTTTCCTTCAACAAAGAAATCTTTGATTGCATCTGAAACATCACATCCCACAATTGGCCGGCACGCCTTGAAGAAATGCGCATTGAAGCCATCTGGGCCAAGGGACTTGCATGGGTTAGCTTGCTTGATGGCGAATTCTATCTCAGAGATATCCACTGGCCTGGAGGGATTTTCAGCATCCTCCTCCATGAGCGTGCAGTCACATTGATGTGAGATAGATCAGTCAAAGTGTGAGTGAATCCTTAACAGTTAGAATTTTTTGTAGTAGTTGACAAAGATATCTTCAATGAGAAGTGGATCAGGCATAACACTGCCCTCTTTATCTTCAAATATTGAGTGAATAGAAGACTTCTTTCTCCTACTTTTGATCAGAGCGAGAAAATACTTGGTGTATTATCAAGTTTATGCCTATCCCTCGATTTCTGCTTCAGCATATTTTCTTCAAGTAAAAACAATTTCTGAAGGCTGGCTTTTGCTTCCTTTTACAGCAGTGTGGAGGAATTCACTATTACAAGATACTCGTCAATAGGGTACTATACTACTTTTGTTTTGACTCCTGCATGTGTGACTTAGTCTAACAAGTCTACCTAATTTAGATTTTAGAATCATGCTCGACTCTGATCTAGCAACCTCTAATATATAAACCACGTACTTATATTTAATTCCATATTCTCCACTGAATACTTGAGTTGGAAAAGTTAAAAGAATACTCTTACCTTGTATGCTAAGTCATGCCTTACATGCTATCTATATGTTAAATATGCTTGTTAAACATGTTTTGATATTCTTATTATTTACACATGACTCGTGACATGATTTATGATCCTAATTTATGATCATTGACTCGTTAAAACGTTGGCACCACTAAGCTGTTTAAAACTTTGTCACCATGGGGATGCCTACTAGTGCAGGGGCTCATGCAAAATTAATTATCTAGCTGCAGTTTAGAATTATTCAGTAGGCATCTTTGGATACTGAGTAATGTTGGTACCTTTGTGTTCCAGCATCTGTAGGTGCCCACCGATAGTGAGATTATGTAGGTGCCTTTGGGTACACTGAGGTTGTAGTCAGCTTAGGTATAATATACTAAGCATTTAGCTCCTGTGGATTCCCACATTGTTTTATATACGTTGCTTTAATGTTTTATTCCGTATCATATGATGTATTTATAATCTGATTCTAGATTGTGTCTGCACGATCATGTATTGATGACTAACCTTGGCCTCATGCAATCACCTGTCTTGCTATATCTTTGGACGCATGTGGCCTGTTGATAAGTTTATCTATTGAGTTATGTTCAATTGTTCATGTTACTCATTAATTCACCATGATCCCCTTTTCCCAGATAAAGTTTAAAGACCCTAGAAAAACACCGACGATGATCAAAAGGAGGTTGTGAGACAAAGCGGGTTCAATATTTGCGCAGGCTCCTGAGACAAAGTGGGTCCAATATCTGCCGCAGAACCTGAAGGAATTAAAGTAGTTTATTTTGAATTCAGTTGAACATTTATTATTCAATTTGGTTGTAATCAACTTAATTATATGTAGGATTTAAGACTCTAGTATGATTTGTTTATGAATGGAATGGTTTGAATTTAGTTAAATTATTTATGCCCTGTTTATCATATGATGTTTCATAAAAAAAAGAAAAAGAAAAGAAAAAGAACACTGCTGCTGCAAAATGATTTTACCTATATCACGTTGTCAAAATTTAATATTGGCACTCCCTTTTCCCCCTTTTTTGATGGAGACACTCCAACATTTTGTGAAGGAAAAGGAGTGCCTCCATAAAAAAAAGGAGTGCCAATATCACTTCTCAAAATTTATCTCGTGTATGAAAAGTTGGCTTCTAGCAAAGCAAGGGTTTCAGGGCGTGACAAGAAATACAAAGACTAAGATGTGTTTTCTTGAGAGTTAGTTGGAAACTGGGTGAAGGTCACCCACTTTCTGTTAATAAACAATTTTATTAACTGCAAATCCATCATTTATATTCATTGCGGGTCTATTGTTATCAAAATTTAGTCATTACAAGTAAAGAACTCCTACTTTATACATCTCATTTTCTGTGACCCATATTACTTTAGAAAAAACCCATCTGCAAAATATATGAAAAAAGGTCATAAAGTTATCAGAAGAAATTTAAGGAACAGAAGTATGACACCACATATACAGGTGAATGTTTTGACATTTTCATCTCATTTACATAGGATAGTTGACAGGTGGACATGGATGAAAGGTAGAGATAATGATCAAAGTGTTAGTTTATTATTAACATGAACTCTAAGATCGAGAACATCATGATTATCACGTGTAGGATTTAATTAAAGATTACCTCCAGACATCCTGATGCAGAGAGCTTTCCGATCCTGCTGTCTGATGTTGATGTTGAGATCCGCCCAAGAAAACTTTAGGGAATAACTTACGTTTCTCTCTCCTTGCCTATAAGCCTTAATGTGTTGAATTTTGTGAATGAGTCTTTATGATGGAGGAAAGACTCTTTTTATAGGTGGAGAGAGGACCAAGTATATTCCAATTAGGATTCCATTAGTTTTAATCTTAACCGTCCATCAAGGTAGAGTTTGTTATGGAATATATCTCTTTTAGGAAACCTTATATGATTAAAAGATAGCATGTATCCTTTGAAAACGGGATTCCTATAATGACCATAATTTATGGAAAGGTAAGGACTTGTGGTCTAAGTAAAAGACCTAAAAGTAATTTCCTTACACAAAGAAGATTACCATCAAATTCTTAAGTTTACACCCAAAATGCCTAGGAGTTAGAGGTGCGGCAAATTAACTACTTAACACCCCACTCGGGCGGGACACTGCCTGCACTCGAAGCACGCGCACATACAAGACGCGGCATGGGGCATTTTTGCCCTACACACCTGCACACAAGACATGGTATCGTTTTTTTTTTTTTTTTTGGTTGTCTTGAGCGGATTCAAACCCTGGATGTGTTGGCTTTGATACCATCTCAAGCTGCAAACCAATATACACCCAAAATACCCAGGTGCTCCTGGTACGGCACATTACCTACTTAACACAAATGGCAATGGGTTTACTTTTGCAAGGAAGGGGATGAGAAACTCTTACCATAAATGTGAGAAAATTGATGGTCGCTTCCCCATATTTATCTTTGATCATTAACTTTTTATCTCTCACATAAATGCTATCTCCCATGTAAAACCATAGGAAAATGAAAACATGCCCCTAAAGGCTACATCCATGCACAAACTGGCCAATAAAGACGAATTACAAGCATTGATTTAAATTTACGTCAGACCATAGAAAATTGACAAAACTCTATTGGCTATAGGACTTATTTGATCTCATCCTTTCCATCACCGGAATCACTTACACTGCAGGGGAATTCATGAGCAACTTATCTATATGCTTGAACATATCTCTAGAATATAAATTGAATACCTTTAAAACAACCTGTCCTGGTGACAGATGAGCTTTGCTAAACAGTTAAGACTCCAATTTTCTTTTTCTCCTCAGATCGGCACCCTAATTTGACCAGCTTAAATAGAGTGAGCCATGTCTGAGCTTTGGACTCATGAAACTTGCTTTAATGAATACATTACATATTGGAGTTTTTACTGCACATTTGAGTCTTTTATTGAGTTGTATGATAAAAGTATAATAGAGTAACAGATATGTGTCTACAATTATGCTGGGGTGTGATCAAAGGATACCATAGCTGGAAAAACACATCGCATGCATCTAAAACTTAGTATTTATGAGTGATAATTGATAAAATTGGTGTCATATTCCTACTCTCGAATAGCCTAACCTAAAACCCAATAGTGATTCAAATCTGTTATATCCATGGGCAGGTAAAATGTGAGATTACTTCCTTTTCATCACCTCATGATATATCAAAACATTACAGTCCTACAAAAAGGAGAGAAGAAAAAAAAAACCATCTTTCTCTTGATTTTGCTTTTTTTTTTCCCCACTTATGATATATAACGAATCTGTCTCCAATCTTTTGTTTGTCTAAGAAGATTTAAAGAACCAATTAGGTCCAAAGTGGAAATGGATGGCCAAGTTTCTTTTAAGGCCAGTTCTGCTCTCCCTTCTCAGACTGCAAATGGGTCTGGGACTTTGAGGCAGAAAGTGATGGGGTCTAGGCCTGTGGAGTGTATTGAGATGGAAAGATGAGAGAGAAGACAAAGCAGTATGTGATTTCATTTCTTGGGTTGCACTGGAAACATGGAAATCTAGTGCTGACTCTCTTGGCCTCTTGATTTCCCACGGAGGAATTTTAAATTTGTTGACTCCTAAGCCTCAGGGAATTCTAAATTTGATTGCACCCCATCCCAGTCCCTTAAAATTTCCAATTTCAAGTACTCAAGATCAGTGACGTTAGGTGCGTAGGATTTCTCCTCTGCCACTCAAAACGGTTCTACCCATGATAGGATTTAACAGGAGATGAACATGTTCTTTTCTTTTCTTAAAAATATCCAAGGAAACTATTGTTTTTATAAAAAAGGATCATAAAGATTAAATTAATATTATATAGGTCCCCAAACTAAGAGAAGGAAGATTTTCAAGAAGGTATAAAACTTTTGGATAATTTTCAAGAAAGCACATTAAGATTTGAATAGGGAGCTGATATATGCACAGCAGAATTTGCTCCCTGCACATCCGTCGATGAGACCCTTGATGGACCCTTTGAAAAAAGACAAAAACACCCCTCCCTTTCTTCTCTTCCTCTCCCTCCTCGGCAACCCATCTCCCTCCTCTCCTTCTCCATCTCCCTCCTTCTCTTTGCCTACTCTCCTTCTCCCACCCTGTCTCTCTCCCTCTCCTTCTCCATCCTCCCTCCTCTATCGCCACCCAACTCCACCCCTTCTCCATCTGTCCCTCTCTTTCTCCCTATCCCTCCCTCTCCCAGCGCCCACCTCTCTCTCTCTCTCTCTCTCTCTCTCTCTCTCTCTCTCCTTGATCGCCGTCCCTCCCTCTCTCCGTCTCCTGTTCAGCCACACAGGGCCAAACAAATGAGTATATTGTTCGGCCCCTGGTGGCCGAAGTGCCAAACAAGATACCCAGGGTCAAACAATATACTCATTTCTTTGGCCCTGAGTGGCCGAACGGAAGAGGGATGGACGGCGATCGGGGAGAACAGTGAAATTTGGCCAGGGCTCCATTTATTATGAGAGTGAAATTTGGCATGAGCTATTATATATGTGGGACATTTTGCCCAGTTTAGATTTTTTATAGGTGGGCCCCGCTTTGGAGCCCATGAATTTGCAATGAGTCCATGCATTGGATTGAATTATTCAATAGTTCATCCATTGGATCCGAAGCTCCTTTCAAAATGAAGGAACAAAGGATAAGGTGCTTTCATTTACGAGAGAGACTAGCTAGAGTTTCTAGGAACTTGAAATTAAATTTTTTTTTTCTTTTCCCTTTATTTCAAAAAATGCTCTCCTATTTTTTTCTTTCTCGAGCACAAATCTAATGGAAAAAAAATTGACACTTTTAAGTAGAGCTAGCAAGTCATGGCCCAACCCGCTAACTTGACCCAGTTTTGACCCGTCACAGGTCAGAGTTTCCAAACCTTAAATAAAAAAAATGGGTTGAGGTAGGGTTAACCCGCTCAACCCGCACAACCCAGTATATAATTTCTCAGTCCATTTTATCCTCTTGTTTTCTTCTTGCAAATATAGAGGAAGAAACGAAAACAGGTCAAAGTGGGTCAAAGCGGGTTGACCCGCCCGCCATAGTTGTGGGCTTGAGAAAACTAACCCATTTTCAAAACGGAGTGGGTGCGGGTTGAAGCCAAGGCATAGGCTCTACTTGTTGGCCCGACCCGACCTGTTTACCACCCCTATTTTTTTGGGGACCTATCTATCAAAATTTAAACCATTCAAATAGTCATAGTCTATTTCAATCACTCATCCAAAACTTTAAAATCATAACGCCATAAAATCTCTCTTTTTTCTAAGTTACTTTTACACTTTTGAATTGATAAAAAAACGTAAAATTTGTATTTTTATAGAATCTCATGTTGGGTAGACAAGCTCATATTTGTAAACTTTGGCAATCTAAAAAAAAAAAAAGCATCGGAGGGAGGGAGTTCTATTGGCACATTAAAAACTTCTATTCCCACCGCAAAAGAAAAATTAAAAAATTAAGTTTTCCTAAACTACCCCTCCCCACTCCTCCCTCCCTCCCCGTCCCTCCCTCCTCTTCCCTTCCTCCCTCTCCCACCCTCCCCCCCCCCCCCCCCCCCCCCCCCCCCCCCCCCCCCCGCGTCTCCGGCGGGGAGGGAGCCCCAGCCGGCTGGCCGATCTCCCTCCCCCCTCTCCCTCTTTCTTCCTCCCTTCCCTTCTATTTTCTTTTCCTCTTCTTCATCTCCTTCCTCCCTTACTCTCCTTCTCCCTCTCCCTCCCCCTCCCCGTCGCTGGCGGGGAGGGAGATCCATATTCTGCCTACTGCAGCCCGATCCCCCTCCCTACCGGCGACTGGGAGGGGGAGGGGGATGGAGAAAAAGAGTAGGGTAGGGAAGGAGAAGGAAGAAGAGGAAGGGAGAGAAGGAGAAGAGGGAAAGAAAATAGAAGGGGAGGGAGGGAGAAAAAGGGAGAGGGGGGAGGGAGACCAGCCGGCCGGCCGAGGGTCCCCCCCCCCCGCCGGAGACTGGGGTGGGGGGTGGGGGAGGTGCGAGATGACGGAAGAGGGTGGAGGGTGGGAGATGGAGGAAGGGAAGAGGAGGGAGGGAGAGGGGGAAGGGTAGTTTAGGAAAGAATTATCTTTTTTTGTCTTCTAATGAACGGCAGTCCCACCTCCCATTTAGAGTTTTAATTCCCCCACCCCGTGGTTTGGTTAGGTTATTAGAACTTAAAAATGGAAAGTGGAGGATGAAAAGAAAAACAGAGTCCAGTTCGACTTTGGATTCCCAAAACAAAACATTCCAGACTCAGACCGCTGTTTCTGTTTCTAATTTCTTTCCTTCCAATCTTTATGTAATCAATCAATCAATCAACAATAAAAGCCAGCCTTGAGCGGTCTCTGAAGGTTGAAAAAGTGTAGAATTTCAAATTGCGAGGGTGAGGGTTTTGTGATTTGTGGTAGAGGAGGGTATGAAGAAGACGAAGAGGCAAGCATTTGGAGTTGGTGCTGCAGGTGCAGGTGCAGGTGGTGTAGATTTCATCAGCAATCTACCTGAAGATGTGATGAGTTCCATCCTGGCGCTTGTGCCATTAAGAGATGCGGTTAGAACGAGCATTCTGTCAACAAATGGGTTACCATCCCTGATGTAGTTTTCAACAGGGATCCCTTGATGAAATTATCAATGGTATGGTGTGCCTCATAGTGTCTTCCACTATCAAGACTTGTGTCATTTGGAGTTGCTCAATTGCATATTGGAATTGCCTCCAACATTCAAGGTTTCCAGTCCTCAATCTTGCTGCTAAAATCTCAAAAGATGATATTGAATGTCTAATTTCGGAATGCCCTCTTCTAGAGTGGCTGAAACTTATAGCCTTTGATTTTTATCAGTGTCTCAACATCCATGCTCCAAATCTCCGTTACTTGGAGCTCGACGGAGAATTTAAAGATGTTTCAATTGAAGCTTGTCCACTGTTGACTGATGTGTCTTTGCTTTCCGACATAGACCCCCCTTGGGGCAGGAGTGGTTTTGGACCTAGCAGTCATATTCCGTTTATTGGGTGCTTGCAAGGGATTAAAAGTCTTAAATTGAAGAGCTTTTATCTACAGGTAACAACAATGATTTTAGTTGGTTTTCATTCATGATTTTTATAGGACAAAAGCTACTATCTATTTATCAAATTTATTTACATGGTCCTCCTAACAAACCATCAAGAGCTTGAAAACATAATAGTAATAGCTGTCCATTTTGCAACCTCATGATGACATGATAAAAAGGCAATAGTAATCACATAAAGTTGATAAAAAGGTGTACCATTACCATCAAGCTGGAGAACCCAAAACATTGGTGTTTTTCTATGGCCTTTTTATAGTTTGAAATTCGATTCGTTTCATGCTAACAGTAACAGGAGCTGGTTTGACTTAAAAGAGTAGTCATTCCTATGGTAAACTGGAATGCATTTACTTTTGGTATAACTTAAACTCATTGATAATCTGCAATGCTCAAGACACTTTTGAAAGGTTTGAAACAAGTTTTTTCTGTGCATTGCTCCTTATAAAATCATGTTAATCTATTCTCTATTTTTTTTTTGCCAATATTTATGCGTTGGAATTGTACCAAAGAAGCTTCCTGCAACACTTGATCACCTATCTTGAAGTTCAATTACAGTTCAATTCAAAGGAGATTTTGGCCATTCTATGCATATTGAGAAGCTCCCCAAACTTGAAACAACTTAAATCAAGGTGAGTTACATTTTAGGCATGGTTATCATGGGTTTTGATCTTGTTATGGTCTAAAATACTCAATAATTATATGATTTAATGGGTCTGAGTTTGTTATTTGACTATAGTATTGTGCAGATACAAAAGGGAAAAGAGATGGTCTATTGCGAGAAGAGGATGATATATTTGGAGTACAGGCTGAGCTGTGTGGTGTAAAAACAGAGTCTAATTGTTTTTTAAGTCACCTCCATGCTGTGGAGATCATTGGAATCGCCATGTTATCGGATTTGAAATTCATTAGATGCATACTCTCCAATGCCCCTGTGCTTGAGACAATGAATATTTATACCAATAGACATGTTGAAGCTGAAAAAGTATTAACAATTTTGGATGAGTTGCTGCAATCTCAACGAGCTTCCACACAGGCTGATATTATATACTTGGGTCATTACAAAGAAAGTCAGTGGGAACATAAGGTAAATTTTCTTTCCCTCTTTTCATTTTTTTACTTACTCTTTTTGATGTCTTAAAGAGGAGTATGAACACAAGTCTACATTTTTTGTGTGTACTTTCATCCAATCGTCATCACTTCATCATGATTTTATCTTTATCTTTATCCCATCGATCTCAGTGGGCTTAATGCATATTACTCGAATAAAGAAACAAGCCATCTTCTTATTTAGGGCTATCATTGGGAGCTCACCCTCTTGCCACTTTTTCCTATTTAGGAAATGCTCTTTAGTTTCACTCTAAGATGTGTTTCCTCACTGCTTCAATGTCTTAATTGGTTTTTTCCCCTTCTATTAGTTCTTTAAACCACCAATCCTTTGACTTATTGTACACAATTTCTAAAAATTCGATTGGACTTGTAAGCTTGATGTGGTTGAATTGAAATTGCTCCGTGTTGCGGTTTAGTCCTACTATAACTACTTACCATTATTTGAATAGTGTTTAATTGGGAGGCTAAACCACTTAACCATTACAATCATCCTTGTTTCAAGAATCAATGATATGTTTCGTTTTATCTACACATGCCGTTAATGTATCGGATTGGTTCCACATATTGACCAACTGAAAAACCAACACGGATCGGCACATATGACTAACTACAAGGAGGATTGATGTATTTAATTTCCAGTTGCCCACTGTGTGAGCCGCATTTGGGACTCCCACTATTCAAAGTTTCGCCAAAAAAGATAGGAAAAAAAATCATTGTTAGCTCGTGATAGCTATCAATTTGTGGGCCGCTTTAAAGGTTCAAGCTTAGAATTGAATATGGTAGTGAGTTCCATGCTTAGAATTAAGTTTAGGCCAGTTCCAAAATACGGCATAGGAGTTTAATGAGCTCGAGTCGGGCTAAGTGGACCCAAAATTTGAGTAACATATAATTATTATGATTGTACATTATTTCTGTGTAGAATCCGGATCCCCGAGTGTCATCGACATGCTTCCCACGAGTGGGATGTATGGAACTCTATTGTGGGGCCCACCTATTGATATTTCTAACCATTCAAAACGAGTGGTATCCCATCCAATGATGCATTCTGAAATTTACTTTAGTAGGATGTGGTCTCGTTGTAAGATTGGAATTGGATACATGATTGATAATGTGACCCATTTGTAATATTTTACTTGATCTACACAAAAACTTGTTTGTATTTAAATATAACTAGGCTTGGATCTTAGTAAAAGTTGAGTTTGAATAAGAGGTTAGATTGGGTGTACGAACTTAACCGCATCCTATATTAAAAGAACGTCCGCCATTAAAAAATAATAATAGTAAAGGAACTTCTTAAGTCGTTTTATAGTTAGGAGTTTATTGCTTGCAATCTACTGAGAGTTGGTGCAGGAGAGAGTCAACAAACCCATGGTCCATGGGTCAAGCAGCCTTTGGGACCAGCCCATTCATGTTTCTTGTTTCATTTATTTTAATTATTTGGAGTTTTTGTTGAGTTATGCAAGTAGGGCCTGAAACCGTTGCAGATGCAGAAGGTAGAGAAGACAAAGAAGAGGAGGAAGAAGAATAAGAATGAGAGAAGATTATTCATTGTAAAGATGATTCTCGGATAGATTACAGAAGGCTCTCCCTTTCTTTTACACACAAGACAAGGATTAGTTAAGACCCAGCCAACTAATTAAAGTTAAATCCAACACAGTCAGCAACCGACAACAATGAGAAGGTCATGATACAGAGTCAGTTAAATTCGTTATAACCTACTATTACTCAACACAGTGAGTCGGTAATTATGCCTCAGCTGAATGTGACTTAGTTACTGCTTTCCAACTCTGTCAGCTTCAAATGGTGTTTGTCATCAGGTCCCCTCAATCTAAGGGGACTGATAGTCACCATAAGCTTGTGTCGAAGAAGATGGAATATCTGAGGGTGAAGCCCTTTTTTAAAGGTATCTGCCACCTGGTTCTGAGTGGAAGCGTACTTAACTTGGATGTATTCCCATTGGACTTTTTCTCTAATAAAGTGACAATCCACCTCTGCATGCTTAGTTATAGCATGGAACTGTGGCTTAGATGCAATGTCAATGGCAGAGAGGTTATCAGTTATCACACCACACAGCCGGACGGAGAGGAAGGTATATATTCAGGCCTTTTAATAAGGTGCGAAGCCAAGAGATCTCGGATGCCGTATGAGCTGGAGATCTGCACCCGGCTTCAGTTGAAGATTTGGCCACAATTGCCTGTTTTTTGCACTCCAAGAGATTGGAGAATGACCACGAAAGACGCAATATCCAGAGGAGCGACGATCTGTTGGATCCCCTGCCCAGCTGTCATCAGAATAAGCAATGATTTGAGGCTTTCCTCTTTGAAGATGAATTCCAAAAGCCGAGCAGCCGAAGTACCTTTCAGATATCTTAGAATTCGTTTCAGCACAGTGAAATGGATAGCTGTGGGTTGATGCATATGTTGAATTGTGTCTAGCAATGGAGTCATCTGAATTGTGCTTCAACTTAAAAACTCATCTACACCCCACTAGATGCATAGATGGAGAAAAGGGAACAAGAGACCATGTCCCTTGTCTCTGTAAGATAGATAATTCTTTTAACATAGTGATAAGTCCACAAAATTGTAGCTTTCATTCATCATTTTATATGCATTTGTGGACTTAATTAGGCTAATTGCATATAATTACACTTAATTTCATGATTTCATGCATTTGAGCATCATAGTTGGAATCTTGGTCAAAATACATTACTTTGCAAGACTTTTGTGAAATTAGGGTTCTCATCTTATTCATCACCCCAAAATCAGTTTTTTTTTTTTTTTAGCTTCACTAATGCATAAATGCTAATTTTGACACCATGTGCTATTTTTGGAAAGTTTAGTATTTTTGGTGCATTACGTAGGCATGTAGGTCCCTTGCATAGTCCATCTAGACTCCTCACACTTGATTATTATTGACATTATTTAATTTTATTTATGCAGGAGAAATCAAGAGTGGGACCTGCATTGGTGAAACTTGAGAGAGATCAAAGGCGGGACACCCTTCATAGTGGGCCCACATATCTTGACATCTTGGTGGAGTTGGAAATGTTGAAAATTCTCAAAGAAGAAAGAAGAAACTCAGATTTGGAAAGGTGGTGTTAACTTGCTAAATTTGGAAACCAAAATCAGAAAGAGAGAGAAAATTAGAAACTTTGCAAGAGGAGTTGAGTAGTCAAAGTTGCAAGTAAAGAAGCATGCCAAATATGGAAAGAGAATGAAATAAGCAAGCAAAGAAAGAGTCCAAATATGCCTTGGATGTCCAACATGGGTCCCACACACCCCCATTACATGCTAAACATAGAAGTTCACTTAATTGCCATTATTCTCGAAATTCTCAGGGGTAGTAAATTGAAATAGCAATAACTTTCAAACTGAGTATCAGACTGGCACAATCTGCACACTGTTGGAAAGTTCTTTTCAAGTAGATATCCGTGGAGCCCAAGATTTCATAAATCGGAGCTATATTGAGGGAGATATGACCTCAGAAAGTTGGCTGATATAATTCTATGCGGGAACTGCAAAAAGTTTTTAAAATTGGCAACATGAGAGATGTTTGAGGAGTTCAATTTGACAAGACTTAGAGCTCAAGAGACCACACCTAGTAACTAATCCTCTCCAATTCAAATTATTTCCAAGTGTGAAGCCTAGCTTGAGTACTAAGCAAGAAATCTCTACAAATAAGGAAACAAGTCCTAAAAGAGAGGAGATTATTTGCTAAAAAGGAGGCATCAACATCTATAAAACAAACTCAAAAGGGGGATGGAGAAGCATCTCACTTCCAACCCTCTCTCCAATTCTCTTCTTTCTTTCTTCCTTTCCATTAGTTGTTTTTATTTTGGTAGCTTTGATCCTTGTCCAAGCAAGTACTTGTTGTGAAGGAGAAGTTGTAAAGATGCAATTTTTAATGAAAAATCAAGAAGTATTCTTTGCAATGGCGGGCTAGTTTTTCTCGATTAGAGCTATGGATGAAGGTAAGTAATTGCCTTTTTATTTATTTAGTAGTTCTAATTTATGTTCCATGATTATGTGCTAAACGATGAATAGGCTTGTCTTCGTGCCCTAGGCAAATCTCTAGTTTTAATTCTAAAAATAAATTTTGATTTTTGACTATTCATGCTTAGGTTTGATAGGCCATGCTTAGGATTTAGATCTTTTGATGATTTATACTTATCTTTGATGGGTAGTTCTTAAATTATTTTTATTCTTTTATGAGATGAAGGAAGTCTTTTGTTTTGAATTTTTATGATTAAAAAGGGATTTTAAAAGTTAGATTTTCCAAATTAAAAACATTGATTTGTCTTTGATTTGAAGTAAAAATTGGAACAAGTTAGGATTACTTGATAAATAATTGGTAGATTCTTATTGGATTCCTATGCTCTAATCCCTTTCATTAATTGGTAGTTCTCATATTTCTAAATTAGTTGCTTTCTTTTATTTCTAAATAATCAAAACTTTTCTTAATTGTTAGTTAATTAGTTTTCTTAATCTAAAAGTTTCTTTAATTAGACAGTGGCAAGAACGGGTCGAACCCACATGAAGCTAATTAAAGAAACTTTTAGATTAAGAAAACTAATTAACTAATAATTAAGAAAAGTTTTGAATATTTAGCAATAAAAACAAGCAACTAATTTAGAAAGATGAAAACTACCAATTAATGAAAGTGATTAGAGCATAGGAATCCAATAAGTATCCACCAATTATTTATCAAGTAACCCTAACTTATTCCAATTTTTACTTCAAATCAAAGACAAATCAATGTTTTAATTTGGAAAATCAAACTTTAAAAACCCCTTTTTAATTATAAAATCGAAAACCCAAGACTTCTTTCACCTCATAAAAGATAAAAAAAACAATCTAAGCACTACCCATCAAAAGTAAGTATAAACCATCAAAAAGATCTAAGTCCTAAGCATGGCCTATCAAACCTAAGCATGGATAGTCAAAAATCAATTTTTATTTTCAGAAATTAAGAATGGAGATTTACCTAGGGCACGAAGACAAGTCTATTAATCATTAAGAACATAAAGATATGCAAACAAGTTAGAAATACTAGATAAATAAAAAGCAATCACTTATCTTCATCCATCACTCTAATCAAAACTAGCCCGCCATTGCAAAGAATACTTCTTGATTTTTCATTAAAAATTACATCTTTACAACTTCTCCTTTACAACAAGTACTTGCTTGGACAAGGCCCAAAGCTACCAAAATAAAAAAAAAAATATGGAGAACTAGAACTAGAACTAGAACTAGAAGAGGGGAAAGAAGAGAGAGAGAATGGCATTGCCACTTTATGAAGGAGAATGGGCTTGTAGTTCTAGCCCCCTTGATGCTTCTTTTATACAATTTGGCCTCTTGATTTTCAAGAAATTATTTCTATTCTATGACTTGATTATTGGCTTAGCTTTCAAGGAGAGCTTCTCACTTAGGTTGCAATTTGAATTGGAGATGATTTGTTACTAAGTATGATTTCTCCTCAAAGATCTCTCATGTTGCCAATTTTAAAAACCTTTTGCAATTTCCACATGGAATTATAACAGCCAACTTCCCGAGGTCATATCTCCCTCAATATAGCTCCAATTTATGAAATCTTGGGCTCCACAGATATCTACTCGAAAAGAAATTTCCAACGGTGGGTAGATTGCGCCAATCCGATACTCGGTTTGAAAGTTATGGCCATTTCAATTTGCTGCCCCTGAAAATTCCGAGAATAATGGCAATTAAGGGAACTTCTATGTTTGGCATGCAATGGGGTGTGTGGGACCCATGTTGAACGTCCAAGGCATGTTTGGACACTCTCTTTGCTTGCTTATTTGATTCTATTTTCATATTTAGCATACTTCTTTACTTGCAACTTTGACTAATCAACTCCCCTTGCAAAGTTTCTAATTTCTCTCTTTCTTGATTTTGGTTTCCAAATTTAGCAAGTCAAACACCATCTTTCCAATTCTGAGTTTCTTCTTTCTTCTTTGAGAATTTTCAACCTTTCCAACTCCACCAATATGCCAAGATATGTGGGCCCACCATGAAGGGTGTCCCGCCTTTGATCTCTCTCAAGTTTCACCAATGCAGGTCCCACTCTTGATTTCTCCTACATATATAAAATTAAATAATGTCAATAATAATCAAGTGTGAGGAATCTAGATGGACTATGCATGGGACTCTACATGCCTACTTAATGCACCAAAAATACCCAACTTTTCAAAAAATAACAATGATGTCAAAATTAGCAAGTATGCCATTAGTGAAGCTAAAAAAACTAATTTTGGGTGATGAATGAGATGAGAACCCTAATTTCACAAAAGTCATGCAATGTAATGAATTTTGACCAAATTTGACTAAGATTCCAACTATGATGTTTAAATGCATGAAATCATGAAATCAAATGTAATTCTATGCAATTAGCTTAATTAAGTCCACAAATGCATATAAAATGATGAATGAAAGCTACAATTTTGTGGACTTATCACACCCCTAAACTAACTTTTTGCTAGTCCTCGAGCAAAATAAGTGAAGAAGGAGAAGTTTACTATTCTAAGAAATGCAGAAAAATAAAAAGAAAAATTGCCACTTTCGTTGGCCCTCTCGACTGCATTTAGCATATGCAGCAAGCCCTTAAACCCCTAGGTTCCCCCTAGTGTACGAGTTGTGCCTCGTGAGGGTTTTGCAGTGAGTTTACCCACAAAATTCTTCTCTTTTTTCTTTTTTTTTTTCAAAACATGTGCTTAAAACCTAACAAAATCCAGGGAAACTCTTTCAAGAGAAAATTTATAAATACCAACTATTCTCAGTTCTCAGAATTTTCAAAGACAAATCTTAAATTTGGTTCACCAATCCCATCTTTTGGTCAGAAGTTCTCGAAATCATGCTAGTTGATCGTGCACGGTGAAAAGTATGTATACGTAATAAGCATCAAATGATTCACTAAGAATTTCCGTGAAATAATAATATTATTTTTTTTTTAAATTCTGGGTCACCTAAACTTAGTAAAGAAAAACAGTATTCATCTCAAGGCGATAATGACGGCTTCGCACTACTGTTTTTCAAAGGGCGCAAATTTTTTTTTTTTCTGTTTTTTTTTCAAGCACACATATGTGACTGTGCAATGCCTAGGTTCCTTAAGCTTTCTAATTAACCCATGTAACGAGCATTCGGCCAATGACTCCCAAACCAGATGGCTTTAGGGCACTAGGTATGTAAATACCCCTAAGGGCTTACTAGCTCGGGTTAAAATGGCTACGAACCCAAAACTAGTCACAAATTTTTTTTTCAAGACTTGCAGTCCCTATCAATAGGCAGCCCTTTCCATGTATCCACCCGTCGAACCAGGGAGCTCTGTAACACTAAGGGTCGATTTTTCTTCTTCTTTTCTTTTCTTTTTTTTCTTTTTTAAGAAAAACGGAAATTAAAGCTTCACATTCAACCTTGGAAACGTATACAACCTGTGTAAATTGAGGGATCAAAATTCAGCACTTTTCCAAAAACCTTTTCCATAAATAAAATAGTGAACAATTGTTTTCTTTTGCCCAAAATAAATATCTTCAGCCAATAAAAATTCTCTCGAAGTGTTTTGATAAAGCGCATTCACCTCCTCAATAGACTCGGTCTGACCCAAAGTTGTTGGGTCAATCCCTCCATTCATGGCCTGAGTATATTTCAATGACTCCAAAGTGTTTGGAGTAGGCTTTTGGTTCAGTTCTAAGGCCTCTATTCTCCTCACCAATGTGGCCAATTTGGCATCTGCCTTAATTTTGGATTCGAACATCCCCCCTTTTTCAGGAATGGTGGGTTTGATGGGCTTGCTGCATATGCTAAATGTAGTCGAGAGGGCCAGCGAAAGTGGCATTATTTTTGTTTTTCTGCATTTGTCTTTTTCTTAAGTTAGGTAATAAACTTCTTTTTCTTCACTTATTTTGCTTGAGGACTAGCAAAAAGCTGGTTTGGGGGTGTGATAAGTCCACAAAATTGTAGCTTTCATTCGTCATTTTATATGCATTTGTGGACTTAATTAAGCTAATTGCATATAATTACACTTAATTTCATGATTTCATGCATTTTAGCATCATAGTTGGAATCTTAGTCAAATTTGGTAGCTTTTCTCCACACTTCATGTTTGGAAGCTTCAGTGTAAGAGGTTGGTTCAATACTGTCATAGTAAGCATGAGAAGGCAGAGGGACACTATGTTTTGAGGTTAAAAGAACCTTTTTTTTTCTTTTTTTTTACTGATGCCCATTTTGGACCTTGTAACCATTGGATGGAAATAGGAGGAGCTTTAGGAGGAAGCAAAGGGGTAGGTGAAGCAACAGCAGTGGTTGTAGAAACAGTAGAGGGAGTAGGGATGGCAATAGTATTAATGGGACTCGGACTAGATGATGACCATGGTCCAGTAGAGGTACTAGTATGAGAAGGTGAACTAACCATGTTAGTAGTAGCTGGAGCAGTATGGGTGGGCATGGTTGAGGAGGACAATGGTGTGAAAGAGAAGGGACAAGGGGGAGAGACACTATAGGTGTACAGTCCATAGATTTTGTTAAGTGTTTTAATGTTGACCATTAAAGTGTTTCTATGTTTGAGATTAGTGTTTTTATTTATTTATTTTATATAAGATTATGTATCCTCTTTTGAGAAAGGAATGATCAATGAAAAAGAATATTTGGTGCCCTCTCTCTCTCCTCTCTCTCTCTCTCTCTCTCTCTCTCTCTCGTGATGGGAATGGTGTGATTCCACTAGGTGTGAAGCCCAAAAACATTAGACATGAAGCTTTGCAACTCTTCCCCTACCCGCTCCGGAGAGAATTGAGCTCGATCCTCCTGCCTTTGTAAATGAAGGAGCAAGTGTTTGATTGTCCAAAAGTTGTGACGTCCTAGTCATACTACCAGGGTCTTCCCAAGATGATTCCATAATCACAACATCACACTGCAATCCACTGGAAACTAGTAAAATAGAATATTTACTTTCATTAAAATCTTTTTCTGAAATTTTGCTAAATTATCATAAGGAAATTCAGCTAGAGTAATGTAGGGTCTAATTAAAGTAATTAAGTCACACGCAAAATTTATTAACTAATGATAGGGTGTGGTTTGAACGAATATGGGCTGAAATTGTAGAAGTAATGGTATCGCTACTTATATGGCTGTGTGGAATCTTTGGGTTAGTTATAGGGTGAGGTCTTAACTTCATTTAAAACACTAATGGGATTGGTTTGGGAATGTTCACATTCATTTGCCACCAAGGCTCACATTCATTCACACTAGTGAATGTGTGCACTCGAGGAATAAAGAGAGAAAACTAGGGTTAATTTGCAAGTTGGATTTGGAGAAGGCCTACGATAGAGTAGATTGGCAGTTTCTACATTATTTGCTTCGAAGAATGGGTTTTGGGGAGAAATGGAGAGGTCGGGTTCATGAATGTGTCTTTAGCTTGGTTTTTTATTATGATAAATGGTTCCCCTGAAGGTTTCCTTCCTGCTGAAAGGGGTCTTCGGCAAGGTGATCCTCTGTCTCCATTTCTTTTTGTTATAGTAGCAGAAGCTTTGGGTAGAATGGTGAACAAGGCTGCAACGGAAGGTCTTCTAGGAGGATTTAAAGCGGATGATGCAGTCCCTCTGGTCACTCACTTGTAGTATGCCGATGACACTTTTCTGCGAGGCAGATGTAGATCAGATAAGGAATGTCAAAGCAATTCTTCTATGTTTTTAGGTTGTGTCAGGCTTTAAAATTAACTTTCTCAAAAGTGAGCTGATTGGAATCAAAGTTGGGGAAGCACATCTATATCAACGTGCAGATACTCTGGGATGTAAGGTGGGGTCCTTTCCTGTTTCTTATTTAGGGCTGCCTTTGTGTTTGGGTTCGGTTAGAAAGGATGTGTGGAAACCAGTGGTGGAAAGAGTTGAGAGAAAGCTATCCATATGGAAGGCAAATTAATTATCCATAGGAGGTAGAGTCACTTTAATCAAATCTGTGTTGGCAAACCTTCCGGTGTATTTTCTATCTATGTTCAAGTGCCCGGTTTCAATCATCAGTCAAATCGAGAAGCTGCAACGAGATTTCTTGTGGCAGGGAAGGAGTGAACATAAGAAATTTCACTTGGTTGACTGGATCTCGATCTGTAAATCAAAGGAGGAGGGAGGGTTGGTGATAAGACCTCTTAGACAAATGAACCAGGCTTTACTTGGAAAGTGGTTATAGAGGCTAGGAGATGAATCAGATGGTATGTGGATGCAATTACTGATTGGGAAATACAATATTTCTAGAAATGGATGGGATGTTCATGATGTCCTAAATAAAGCCTCGGCTATTTGGATGGGTATTCTCTCCGTCAAAGGGAACTTCATGGAAAATATTACATATCGAGTTGGTTCGGGTGAGAATGTTTTATTCTGGCGTGACAGGTGGCTTGGGGAATGGCCATTGGTAAGGCAATTCCCAAATATCTGCAACTGCGCTCTCAATAAGGATGCAAGGGTGTCGTCTTCTGGTGAGCATAAGGTATGGTGCCCAATTTTGAGGAGAAATCTTAAAGAGCATGAGGAAGACCAATTTATTTCCTTAATCAATCTCTTAAGTGGGGCTTATATTGCAGAAGGGGGGGAGGATGTGAAGGTGTGGAAGGCTTCCAAGGATGCAATATTTTGAGTCTCCTCTTTTTCCTTAGACTTAGCCGGAAGGGTAGTTTCAAAAAGGCTTCGTCAGTAGAACTTGGAAATTCTTGTGGTCTTTGGATGGATAACTCTTCGTAAAAGGATCCTTACTATGGATAATCTAAGGCGAAGTGGGAAGATTGTGGTCAATTGCTATCCCATGTGCTGGGTGATGAGGAATCGGTGAACCACATGCTATTGAATTGTAATGATGCTCAGGTGATTTGGAGATCGGTAGTTGACTGGTTTGGGTACAGTTGGGCTTTCCCAAAGTGCATTCTATTGCTTTTTCAAGCATGGTCTTCTCCAATAGGATCGCCTAAGGGAAATGAGTTGTGGAGAGTGTCCTTTTTAGCAGTTATTTGGATATTATGGAAGGAAAGAAATTCAAGATGTTTTGAGGGGAGGTCTATGAGCTGCGGATTGGAAAAAATTACGTTCTCGGTTGCTTCTTGGGTAATCATTAATCAACATTTCAAAGGCTACTCTTTGGATCAGATTATGCGAAATTGGAAAGAAGTGGCTCTCTCTATTGCGGTGCCTTAGTTCGATGTTGTTTCCTTGTGTTCCCCGTTGTCTTTGGATTTGTCTTGTTTTGTATTTAACGGTTTTGCTTTTCTCTTTTGTAAGCCTGTCAGTATAGTCCTCTTGTACTGCTTGCTTTTAATGAGAAGTTACCATTAAAAAAATGGTTTGGGAAGATTCGTTGTTGTGGGAGTTAATAGAAAGCACTGTAGAACTAGTGGGTTGACCAAAATTAGAAAGTGGTTGTAACACCACTAAGAGATCTTCCTTTGGCGCATTAAGAAATTAGCAATGGGCCCAAGTGTTGTAACCTTCCCATAAGTGGAGAGAAGACTTTCATTAAGAAAATATACAACCTGTAGTTGTATTTTAGGAATCCAAAACCCAAGTTTTATAAACACTACAGACAATTAGCCCCTCATGCCAAAACATTTGACCACACTTCCACATCTCTCTCTCTCTCTCTCTCTCTCTCTCTCTCTCTCTCTCTAAGCAACCCATGATCGCTCTCCCACCCCTTTCTCTTGCTCTCTTAAAAACCCTAAACCTAAAGGCAACTAGAACAAAAGAGAAGAATTAGAGAAAAGTAGATAGTTAGAGTATAGAAAAGGAACCTAGGGTGCTTGGATTGATGCAAAATTTGCTAGAAGAATTTCAGTGCTTACAAGAGGTGGGTTAACGAACCTGATCTACACATGTGTGATTTTCTTGATTCTTTGAAGCCCTAACCATGTTTTGGAATTAGGATACCTGTAGAATTTTTTTCAAACCCTAATTGTAAGATGGGAAAAGCATTCAACCATTGAGAAAAGGGGAAAAATGGTGAACCAAGAAGGCTGTGGGTTCCCATGGTGGATTCACTTTGCTGACCACCATGGGAGACCTCCCATGGAGAATTCTCAGCCTCCTTCCATCATAGGGTTGGGTTCTGTAGGCATGTTTGGATGGATGGTGGATTGAAGTAAAGTGAGGTGAAGTATCAAATCAAGAGAGAATAAAATATAAGGGGGTTATGATGGTGTTTTGTTTTTAGTTGCTTGATAGGGAATCTTTTTGACTTTTTGTGTAAAAAGAGGATTTTTTTTGTCATGTAGTGGAGAAAGGAGGTTGCTTTTTGACTTTTTTTTTAAATGAATGAGGGAATTTTGAATTTGTGTACTTTTGATATGGCCCTGGTCCTTTTTCGTCTGGATAATGGAGGCTTTACCTTACTTTACTTCAACTCACCATCCATCCAAACACGCTTAGAATCTTACAATCATAACAAATGTAGAGACTATTACAAGCTCTAGAAGCTTCCACGATCAGGGTACAAGCTGCCTTGAAGATGCATTCATCAAGCACTGACATAGACCAAATGATGGATCCTCGATTATCATATATGACTTTTTTTTTAAATGAAGGAGGGAATTTTGAATTTGTGTACTTTTGATATGACCCCGGTCTTTTTTCGTCTGGATAATGGAGGCTTTACCTTACTTTACTTTAACTCACCATCCATCCAAACACGCTTAGAATCTTACAATCATAACAAATGTAGAGACTATTATAAGCTCTAGAAGCTTCCACGATCAGGGTACAAGCTGCCTTGAAGATGCATTCATCAAGCACTGATTTAGACCAAATGATGGATCCTCGATTATCATATATGAAACCAACGGAGAAGCCATCCTGACTAGAAATGAAGAAATCTCAGCTCCCATTAATTGTTTCAGAAGTATTCTGGTTGCAAGCCAAAGTCCTTGCAGGAATGTCCCATGATGCTGAGATGGATGCAGAACAATCAAGATTCAGGTAAGAAGCCTTTGTCTTCATTTGGTAAAGGATTGTTTTCAAAATTGATTGACAGGCGTTCTGCAGCTCTGAATATACGATTGTTTCTCTCCTGCCATACATTCCAAACGAAGGCTGGGAAATAGAGCTTACTCAGAGTCATGTTGCCTTCTCTACATTGATCACATTTAATTATAAAATCACGAAGCATATCAACCGTACAGCTGCTGCCCTATATCCTGATTCCAAATTTAGAAGTAATAGAATCCCAAATGAGAATGCTATACATGCAAGAAGTAAATGAGCGGTTAACTATTTCTTGAGAGCTGTTACAAAAAAACACAACAGATGTTAGTTATAATGTTTTTGGAAGCCATGACAGCTTTAGTTTTCAAACCATTTGAGAATGCCATCCACACACGCACATACAGTGTTTTCTGATCATCCCTTTGAACCAAATATAATTGCGCCATTGGATTGGTTCACAGCTTTGGGAGTTGCCAACACCAGCTGCTTTCAAGGAGAACTTGCCATCATCAGAAATCTTGCAAACAGTTTTATTAGTGAAGTCTACTGAAGGAGGAGGCAAAATAGAGATCATGGTGAAGTATCCATATGGGATGATTAGTAGATCCTTGAGGAAGGCACTACTGACCATTCGAAATAAAGTATCTAACTATAAGATATCTTCCCAACCCCAAGTCCAGAATTGGTCCTTCACCAAAATAATCACCAAGCGCCCTAGCCAAAAGAAGGTTTCATCACCATTGCCATTAGTTGGAGGACATTAGCTAAAATAGGATTTCTTCTATTTAAAATTCCTCTCCATCCCCAATAAGAGTTTGACCACACTTTGATATCCCAAAAAGCTTTTCTTCTTAATATATCTATTGTAAACCCAGTTTGCTCAAAGAGATTTTCTTTTGCTAGCAACATGCCAAACCTGTCTTCTAATTGCTTCTTCAGCCACATCAATAATAGACCTGATCCCCAGACCACCCTGCTGAAGAGGTTTGCATATTTTCTTCCATGCAACAGTCTTCATTTGAGCTTTTCTCCAAAATTTCCCCCAAAGAAATTCCTGATGTGTTTTTTTTGTGTGTGAATGCATGCTTTAGGCAGAAGGAAACAAGTGGCCCAATGAATGTAAATTGGAAAGAGTAGAGTTGAGTAATTGCAACCTACCAGCATAAGAAATGAGCTTTGCTTTTCCACCCAGAGAATTTCTGCTTCAGTTTTTGAATTATAGGCTGGCAATGAATTAGTTTTAATCTTGTTGAGAACAATGGTAACCCCAGATAAGTAATAGGAATGGAGTTTTGCTTGAAATTAAGAATGGAAGTGATAGCTTGCATATAGAACTCATCACAGTTTGTGAAGAGCACAGAGGTCTTCTCACTGCTAATACTTAAACTGTAAAATTTACTGATCTTCCAACAGCTTCTTATTGCTGCCCCACCAAGATTTTAAAGGAGGTGAGAAATCACATACGTACCTATCTGACAGGGCATTGGAATTAGCCCATTTTTAGCACATTCAGATAACACTGCAGAGAAGAACTCCATTGCAATACAAAGAGATGGGAGGAAAGAGGGCATCCCTGTCTTAGGCCTTTACAACTATTGAAAAAAACCAAAAGCCTTACCATTGACAAAGTTGGAAAAAACAGGATTTTGGATGTATTCTATCATCCAAGTGATGACTTTATCAGGAAAATTAATAGAAACCACTTCTCAAACTATCAATTATCAAAGGCGTTGGTGATGTCGAGTTTAAGGCACATTCTTGGAGGGCCCTTGTGCAGATGAAAAGCATTGATAAGGTCTTTGGAGAGAATAATATTGTCCATGATTGATCTCCTCCCCGATAGCTCTCCCATAGATACTCTTTTCTGGATTGACTCCCCTCAGGCTCCCTATCTCTAAAGGCCGCATGGTATCTCCTCAGATCCTCAACTGTCTGTCTTCCTTGGACTGACCTTATTTGGAGCAAATATGTGAATCCTAGGTTGGCTGTCCTCTCATGGCGTCTTTTTCACTGGAAGACTCCTACAGATCTCATGGCTAAAAATAGGGGCTTATCTATGGCATCCAGATGCAACAACTGCCACTTGTGTGAAGAGTCAGACTAGCACCTTTTCTTCTCCTGTAACCTGGCCAAAGCCCTGTGGTCTTACCTCCTTACTCCTTGTGGTTTACACTCTTCCAGCTCCTTCCTCTGCTGCTGCCATCTGGGACGCCATCTCCTTAGGAGGAGATGCCTCTGGAAGACATCTGGCTGCTGTGGTCTTCTTCCACGCTATCTCCATTCTTGGCTTCTTCACAATGACTCCAAGCACAATGGTCGGCGGTTTACTATAGAGCATGCCAAAGTTATTTTTGTGGACAAAATTAGAGGTATGATCATATCCCTCAATATTGTAAAGGTTGATATCTATCACCATCTTATTTTGATGTTGTTGGGTTTGGCTATTTAGTTGGTTGTTCTTTGTATAGTCTTCTGTGTAGCTTTTTGCCTTTGGGGGCATTTTGCCTTGGCCTCCCCACCCCCCCCCCCCCCCCCCCCCCCACCCACAACACACACACAACACACACACACACACACACACAAGGGGCGGAACCAGGATTTCATCTCGAGGGGGTGGGGAGAACTTGAATAAGTTTTTTATTTCACCAATTATTATAACTCATATTTTTAAGTTTTTCTTTCGACATAGTTGTAAGTTCATGCATGAAGAATATATTATGATTCAAGACTAAATTTTACATGAAAATTAAAACCAGTATATATTCAGTCTTAATAAAATATAAGCAAGAAAAGTCGTAAAATAATTGTTTCTTAGTACATTTCAACTCACTCATCTATAAAAAGGGAACTCGACGTTCTTTCAAATCTCGAAAATCATCTATGATTGATTATGTGCTAAGCTTCTCAGCAATTTCTTTTTCAATGTACACAATCAAAGAGTTAGAGAGAAAATCATCCTCCATTTTGCCGCAAAGCCTAGTTTTGACAATATTCATGGCTGAAAATGATTGTTCAGTAATTACAGTAGAAACTAGAAGAGTAAGCACAAGTTCAATCACTCTAAAAATAAGTTGGTAGATTGTTGATCTTCTAGTCGTTACCAACCATTGACACAGATCAGAAACAGTTGACAATTTTTGAAAGTCTGAATGTCGAACTACATTATACTCATAATGGTGAAGTTGCATTCTCAATTGCATTTTCTCATTTTCTGTGAAGTCTGAGGATAAAAATTTTCTACCAACTTGCAAATACCATCGCCTCTGAAAGATTCATGTGCATTTCGAGGATCCAAAGCTAAGCTAAGAATAAGCAACTGTATTGCATGCTCACTAAACTGACCATTTAATTCTTGTAATTGAGAATCAATCGTAGCATAAAAAATTTCTATTCGACAATGATGCTCAATTGTAAACTCATCTTGTTGATGGCGGGCTCGACCTCGTCTCGCAACATAGCGAGCATTCATATCTGGGACATGCTATTTACAGCTTTACAAATATGACACTTGCATAGAAAATTAAGTTTCTACTGTCCAATTCAAAGATTGAAGTGGATCTTATATGACACTTGCATAGAAAATTAACTTCGTGGGCATTGAATTTTTGTTACAATTATAAGTTTACATGATCTGAACTATTAAACTATGATATGAAGCAAAGGGTTGCATCATTTGATCGTCCTTATATTTTGCTTATCCTGTTACCCATGATTTGCATCCCAAAAAGTTTTAATAGGGGCGGAACTGCCAGGACTGATGACCCCCCATAGTTTTTAAAACCCTTTTATTTAGATCCTAATGGCATCCCATTTTGTGGCCATCCATCAATGGATGGACCCCCCATCAATTGAAAAACATCATAACCATATGAATCTTCAATTCCAAAAGTAGCGGTCCAGATTCTTAATTAATTTGTGAAAAAAAAAAACAGAGTGAAAGAAAGGATAAAATGCTGCACAATCAAATAACAAGAATCCATCATAGACAAATAACAAGCATCCATCCAACCTTACAAAGCCGTTCTTCACTTCTTCTTCAAGCTGAGTCGCTGGGAGTCATAGGCAGAGAATGGCTAGAGTTTGGAGAGGTTTTGGAAAAGGCCAAAAGGGGTTGGGGAGATGGGAATAGGGATGGGTAGGCATGTCAAACGGGCCGTGCCGTGCCCCCAAACTGAGCCCGCCCGTGACACGGGCCGGGCCGGCACGACACGGCCCGCCAGGGAAAACCCCTGGCACGGCACGGCCCACAGTGGGGCGGGCTGGAGCGGGCCGTGCCGGGCCGGCCCGCGGGCCAGGCGTGCCTTTTTTTTTTTTTTTTTTTAATAGAGTTATAGGCGGGTTGGGTTGGCCGGTTGGCCCGACCTGCATAATTTGTATAGATTTTTAAAAATAAATGTGTTTGGGTGAACTCGATCTCACAACCATTAGGTTGTGAAAGATAAACACAACCACTAGACTACCTAACTTTTGTATACTAATATGTATTCAAACAATATTAAAACTAGTTAGATGAGGATGTGAACCTAACCATGAATATTAAACTATTAGTTACATTAGGATGAGAACTTAACCACTTTAGATGATGATGAGAAGCTAACACCTTTTTTATCCAACTTTTTATTCTTTCATTCAAACAACCTGAAATATAAAAAAAAAACATATCATGTCCTTTTTTCTACTCATTTTTCAGCCAAATTGAAATGCCATGGTTAAGGATATTTCAATTGAGATGGCAAACTCAATTTCTATTTTTTGGCTGAATTATCATACTTTAAACAAGAACTTAGCGCGGTTAAATATTTCTACTTTTATCAATAATCATCTCAAGTCTTCCAAATGACCCACCATGAAACCACAACCTTGGACTTCATTTTATTTAGATTTGCATCAATTTCTTTATTTTTTAGTTATGGGTTTTTAGTCTTAGTCAATAATTCTCATTATCTTTATCATGGTTACATATTTTTTACTTCTTTTTCCTAGTGTTCATATCAATGTAAATACATGGCTTCATGTGATGTGATCGAGAGTGGAGTTATAGGTACATGTGACGAGATTATATTGAACATAAATGACTGAATTATGAACAGATTCTTGTGTTTAATCCTGAGCTTTCCAACCTATAAAGAATCTCAAATTCTCAAATGCTCAGGGGTTCTTGAATATAGATGAATGCAGGTAGGGAATTTCATTTGAGATTCTCAAATATCTCTGAAGAAAATAAAATTATTGAAGGCAAGGGGCCGGGGCAAATTTAGTAAAGGTAAGTGTGTCACACCAAAACATTCCCCTTATTACTTCTCCCCAAAAACACATTGCCCCTCTTTATTAGTGTGACTAATTTACACTAAAGTCCTACCTTACCAAGTTATGTAAGTGTTTTTTTTATTAGAAAATGCCTAGGGTTGTTAGTTGGCTGGGAATTAGATTTTTATAAATTTAAAAAAATATATAAAAAAATAATTTTTTTTTGCGGGCCAGGCGGGCCGTGCCTAGCGGGCCGTGCCAGGCGGGCCTGGCGGGCCGATCCTGGCGGGCCACAGGGGCTGGCCCACTAGGCTGGCGGGCCTGGCGGGCCGTGCCTAACGGGCCAGCGGGCCTGCACGGCTCGGCCCAGCACGGCCCGCGTCATGGGCCGTGCCCAGTGGGCCGTGCCGTTGACCGGGCCGTGCCGTGCCACGGCCCGTTGACTAGCGGGCCGGGCCGGGCCGGCACGGCCCACTTGACATCTCTAGGGATGGGGCTGGAAAGGTGGTTTTGGATAAGGGTTAGGGCTGGAAAAGTTTTGGAAAAGGGGTTGCGGTCCTCAGGAAATGGGAAAAGGGAAAGGGACGTTGTAAAGGAGTGGGGGTGGTGGGGGTGGGGGTCGGGAGGGAACAGGGGGTAGGATGGACAAAACCTGGGGGGGGGGGGGGGGGGGGGGGGGTGGTTTTGCATTTTGATGATTTTTAAGGCTTTTCCTGGCACCCCCCAGTCCCTAATGTGGTTCCGCCTCTGCCTCGATCCCCCCCTTCTTTCTAATACAATTTTATCCTTCAATAAAAAAAAAAGAAAATTTAGAGGCACAAATCCCAATAGAAATAATTGGAGACAGTTATAAGGAAATAATGTCAAATGGTGAATCTAAATGCTTGAATTTGATACCCATGGTAAATGTGCCACAATCCTTTTGAAAACTCAAATATTTTTTTCAGATTTTAAGCTAATAATTATCACATAATTTGAAATGAAGTTTAGACTTCCCAAAGCACAACTACACGAGAACATGCAATACATCCTACAACAAAACTAACAAATTAAAATATCCTAAAACCCAAGCAAGTAACAAACCTTCCAAAGGAAATGTGAAAATCAATAGATCATAACGACGGATACTTCTCTCTATATATATATTGTTTTTTTTTCTTTGATTCTTAAAAACGACGAATACTTCACGATGACATTTAATAGGAAGACTTTTGCAATAGATCAACGAACACAACTATACAGAAAAAAAAAGAAAATTATTGCAAGAAATCAACATACCTCATCAAAAGAAGTAAATTTCAAAATAAATCCATTTACAACCACGATCTTTAGCCAAACACACACCTTCACATTTGCACAAATCCCAAACCCTTAAACTCCATCCACATACATAGAAAAAGAAAAATCTAGTACCCAAACTCAGAAGGAAACAATTACCATACAAAAACATTCAAAGTTGAACAATGTTTGCCGGATCACCATAACAACAAACATCACCATTTGAGGGAGCCGCCTCGCTAGAGGAGGATTGATCTCTACTGTTGGAAAATTTCTTAGAGGGAGTATTTGGGCTGTTAGATCATTGGTCATGGTTGTCCCTGTTTCTAATGACGGACTTATCGAAGTTGCAGCACAAGATCTCTTGGTAGAAGGTGATAAGTGATGGGAGGAGTTAAAGAGTATTGGGAGGGAGTTATTGGAGAAGTTACAGACCTTAATAATAAAAATTCAATAGTGAATTGGTGGGTGGAGTTACTAAAATGTAAGGAATTATTGAGAAGGTATCAAATGGTCAAAATAAATTAGAATGTCAAAATCAACTGGAAAAATGCTCTTGTGCTTAGCATGGGCATTAAAAGTCATACAAAAAATATCATTTAATTTTATGACATAAATAAAAATTTTAATTTTGATTTCAATTATGTATATTTTATAAAATCTAAGATATACGTGTTTCTCACATACAAAAGATTTATAGGCTTTCTTAAAATTCACAAAATTTAAAAATTTAAAAATTTAAATAAATAAAAAAACTTATAATTTTTAGAAGAAACATGAAACATGAGATATTGAGATGGGAAAAATTATAGGAAATTTAAAAAAAAATCAGATTTTCCAACTAGAGACATGTATGGTAGTGAGTTGGTTGCCATTCGTTAACTAGTGAAAAATGATATATCTATTTCCATTACCACATCCAGGTGCTATACATAATGATCTATGCTAGAAATTGAGATTAAGATTCATAAAAGGAAACTAAAATCACACAAAAAAAAAAGAGTAAAAAATATGCAAATACCTTATCTTCTTGTAGAGAAGAGAAGAATCAATGAAACCTCTGGCCATGTCACACGGAGAAGAGAATAAAAATGCCACATAGAAAAGAGGCTCGTGGTGAAGAAGACTACGCGCGGCGAAGGTTATAGCTCATTTTCTCAGTTACTCATTCTAGTTATAGAAAAGGGGGCTGCATATATATGCCAATTTCAGTTACAAATCACCATAACGGTTTTAAGAGTTACTAATAGGGTAAGGTGATAAACAATTACGCTTAGCACATGCAATATTAGTCATACAATTAAACAATCTATAAACTTTTAAAATTAATAAAATAAATAAAATAAGAAAATGATAAACAATTACAAAAGGTACAATGATCATAATTTTAAATTGTTAAGTGATATAGAGATGGGTTTTTTTATTTATCATCAATAAAGGTGACAAAAGTCCCTTGGGGGGTACCCCCAAGATCCTTGCTTTCTCCTTCTGCCTCCAATGGCTAAGACGTGGCTTTTCAGCCCGTCTACTTAGTTTTTTTATTAAACATAGGACCTCCTTTTGGTCTTTATCCTCTAAAAACCTGAGGTTATAGCCAAGCCAAGCGAATCAAGAGCATCCTCTGTTCTCATCTGCATGGATGATGGCGAAGTCCACATATGGCTTGCGACCGTCAATCTGAACGAGTCCCCCACAATCTCCTGAGAAGTTAGATCATCATTTTCTTGCTTTTCATTGTAGTTTGTATTTTTCCAAAAGAGACAAAAATCACAACTCTTGTCTTTCATTATTGATAAGAATTGTAAAATCGGCTATAAACGCCAAAAATCGGCTATAAATGCCAAAATCGGCTATAAATGCCAAAAAAATCGCCTTTCACAGCAAATCAAGAAAAATGTCTCTTTTCTTAAATATATGTGCAATGGAAAACTCGAAAGAAGTTGATTTCTGTTTTACTTGCGAATGTTGATCTCCGGATCACCACTTGCAATTCCAAGTAAAATAGAAAATCTGACACACCCACACAAAAAAATTGTTGATGCACGCCTCTGCCCCCCGGTTACGAAAGGGTCGGACCCAAACGGACTCCCATGTCCACCGACCTCGGCAGAACCGAGCGATCGAAGCGCTGTCCATCAAGCTGGCACACCCGGTGGGACTCGTTCATTTGAGAACACGATGCTAGAAATGAAATATTTGCATATCATATCTTTTGCTCTATGCTCATATTTATTTTCTCGATTCCTTGGCTACTTTCTAATTGGTGGCCTATGTTGGATTCCGCATCTAAAAAAAATGAGATGAGATTTTTTGGAAATTTCTAATTCTTTGAATTTATTTCCACTCTTTCTCTTTTAAAAAAAAAACCAGATTTCTTAGTTTGAATTCAAAAATGAGAAACTTTGATCATTTTCGTTTCGTCTCTGTGCTCGCGGAAATTGTTGAGCGGTTCGAATTGTGGAAATGGCCATTGTTTCTCTTCAATGAGTTCATTAGAAATTAAAAAAGAAAAAAATCAGATTTCTCATTTTGGATTCAAAATTGAGAAACTTTGATCATTTTCTTTCGTTTGTGTGCTCGCAGAAATTGTTGAGCATGTTCGAATTAGGATTCGGGCCATCGTTTCTCTTCAATGAGTTCATTAAAAAATCTAAAAAAAAAACGTAAAAAAAAAAAAAAAATCAGATTTCTCATTTTGGATTCAAAATCGAGAAACTTTGATCCTTTCCTTTCGTTCATGTGCTTGCAGAAATTGTTGAGCCTGTTCGAATTAGGATTTGGGCCATCGTTTCTTTTCGATGAGTTCATTAAAGATCTAAAAAAAAAACAAATAAAAAAAAGACATAGACCACTAAGGTTAAACCAACTGCGTTCTTTGATCACGGTTGATTCAAGAAAAGCCTTGTCCAGAGTGTGGAGACAGCTTGACTGTTCTAGGCAAGGGTCCTCCAAACAGGTTCATTAAGTAATCATACCCTTACCTGGGGGCAATTCTATCAATCGAGATTTCATAAGACCGGGTTAGGAGGCTTATGTGTACTCTTTCGTCTTTTAAATAAAAAATTTTAAAATAAAAAATAAAAAATAAAAAAAATTTCAAAAAAAAAAGGGGTTTTGACCATACAGGGTATAAAATATCCTGTATTCCTTGAAATGGTGTTGACCAAAAGTATATCCCAAATATGGGTATCGTACAAAGAACCTCTTTTTTTTTTTCACTTTTACCCTTTTTGTGCGATATCGCAAATATTTACGATATCGCATAAACTGAAGAGTCATTATATGGCTGCTCGTTTCCCCTCCCTTTTTTTCCTCCGTTTGCAGCAAAAAATAAGTCGTTTTCCCTCATTGTTTTTTTTATATCTTTTGTTCATCTAATACAATCAAACAAAGAAATTAAGAATAAATTTCAAAGTATCTCCATGACCATAAGTTTTTGGTGTCTCAATGCCCAACCATTTTTAACATAACATTTGACAGAGTATACAAAAAAATCCAAACATGTCCAAATATTGTGTAAGAAGAATCATCTGAATGCCTTTAGAGAAATGAAAGAGCGATTGCTACAGCAAATTTATTTTTAGGACGTTTCATATCTTTTGTTCATCTAATACAATCAAACAAAGAAATTAGGAATAAATTCCAAAGTATCTCCATGACCAATGCCCAACCATTTTTAACTTAACATTTGACAGAGTATACAAAATATTCCAAACATGTCCAAATATTGTGTAAGAAGAATCATCTGAATGCCTTTGGAGAAATGAAAGAGCGATTGCTTCATCCTCTTGAGAACCTCATCTAAAGATGAAGACAGCCACAGGAAAATAATGAGGGAAAACGACTTGCGTTTTGCTGCGAATGGAGGAAAAAAATGGAGGAAAACGAGCAGCTTATATAATGACTTTTCAGTTTATGCGATATCGCAAATATTTGCGATATCGCACAAAAAGGGTAAAAGTGGAAAAAAAAGAGGCTCTCAATATGATACCCATATTTGGGATATACTTTTAGTCAACACCATTTCAAGGAATACAGGGTATTTTATACCCTATATGGTCAAAACCCCAAAAAAAAATCTTAAAAACCAAATAAAAAAAAAGATTTTTAGAAAAAAAAAGATTTTTACAAAAAAAAAATCTTCTAAAAAAAAAAAAACTTCCGTCATTTTGGGTTCAGATTGGAGAAATTTTGGTCTCCTCCTTTCTGAGTACTAGCGCTCGCGGAAATCGCTGAGCCCGTGTTCAAATTGGAATGCCTTTTGCTCTCTTTGATGAACCTGATCTTGGCCTTTCAAAAAAAAAAAAAAAACTCGTCATTTTTGGATTCAGATCCAAGAAATTATGGTTCATTTCCTTTTGAGTACTGGCGCTCGCGGAAATCGCTGAGACCGTATTTGGATCGGAATACCATCTGCTCTCTTTGATGAATCCAATCTTGACCTTTCAAAACAGAGAATCTCATCTCATGGATGCGGTCTCAAAACATTTGTGTCTAGCGGTACTAGTACGCCCTTTCGGGGTCTACTGTATTCGCGACCGGCACATTTGTAACTCCAACTTTATATTCTTCTTACCTCGAGCAAGCTCTGCTTCTCGATAAGTCGAATTTAAATTCACAATTGCTTCTAGCAGTCACTGGGACGCTCATTCTGGGCTTACCATACCTGCGATCAGAACAATTGTGCACTCTATGGCTTTCTGCCTTCTTCATATTGCTTAGGTCATCTCCCTCGAGCGATTTGAAAAGACAAAACCATAGAACTTCCCATTTATGATCATTATATTCTTGTGATTACTAATGGATGTGGTCTTGTTTCAGAAACTTTTCGAAAACTAACAATGGCAGCTTCACTAACCATTACCTTCGATGAGAACAAGCACCAGCTCATGCTTCAACAGAAGCAAACCACGCGCACCTACAAGCGCCCCATCAGCTGCCGAAGCGTCAACTCCCTCGGCAACTCTCTGAACTCCGGGTCGACCTTGACTCCCCGGACTATTGTCTTTGGGACGCTGGGACCATTCCCACTTCCCGAGGAACAAACTGCTCCTTCCAAGAATCAGAAACTCGCCTCTCAACGTGTCACTACCGTGACACCAAAGGCGAGCACCAGAATGCCCGAAGCCCGTGGCACCCCCACGAAGCCTCGACCAGCAAACGACCAGGTCTATCCCAAGGCCTTCGCCAAAACAAAGAAGGTCTCAAACATCCACCAAGCCGGCATTCCTGGCCCCACTCAAGGAAAACCAGTTCTACCCTCTTGCCTACATGAAAGAGGAGGGACCCATCTCCAACCTGACTCCCAAGTCAACCCAGCATAAGCCGGCTTGTTCCTACAAGCCCAAAATCAAGTCATGCATCACAAGGCCTCTGCAAGCACCTGCTAAGGCCTATAAACCTGCAGTTCAACCCTTCATCTCTACAGGGGCCGAACTCCAAAAATTCAAAGATTCGTTGCCACAGGCGAAGGACCGGGTTCGCATCCTGTCCTTGCCCAGCTACAAAGAAGACAGGCTCGGCTGTTGCGCCCGAGGGAGCACATCCTTCATTGTCAAAGCCCAGCCAGAGCTGACCGAAGCTCAAATTGCTCGTCGTATACGCCGCCGCGCGTCGTATCGACAAAAGAGACTAGAGAAGCAAATGACCCAGCCTCCTACACTTCAAGTCTCTCCCAAATGGGTCGAAAAAGAAAGACCCTACCTAGTTGCTGCTGTCCATATGGTTGGAAAAACTAGAAGACACCAAAAGTCAGCATCCAAGATCCATGTCCGACGTGCGATGACCCGCAGCGTCTCCAGGACAAGAAGACATTCAGAAGAATCCCCTGCTCCTTCAAGCAAAGGACGGCAGAGTGATCCTTCCTCAAGCTCTTCTTCAAAAAGAATGAGCCCCAGCTGAGTCACCAGGACAGTTTCTTCGTTTGAATCCCGAAGGATGAACGTCTTGGCTACAAATTCTGAGCCACCACCCCCGCAATCCACCTCAAGACGATGCGATCACATGCATCCAGCAGTTGGAACAAGGCCAACAGAGGATTGAAACTCTGATGGAAAACCTTCTCCCCGCCTTCCAAAATCAGGCGAACAATGAACCTCCTCTGAATCATCAAGACGATGAGGTAAATGGGGAAGAAAATGAGTCACGTGCCCTTACAAAAAAGGACGTAGACAGTATCCTCGCAAAAGCAAAATAAGAGGATATACTCAAGGAGCATGGGATCAAGCCACCATATCCTTTATGGATGGACTCGGTCCCGTTACCTACAAAATTCAAGCATCCTACTCTCCAAACATATACGGAGAAAGGATCAGCCAGACAGCACGTCATCCACTTCAAGATCTTGACGGGAGCTATCGCGGTCAAGATGCACTCAAGATCCGCCTCTTTGCAAGTTCCTAAAAGGTACGGCCTTCGATTGGTACTCCACTCTGCCGGAGGACTCCATCCAAAATTGGGCCATGCTAGAGACACGCTTCGTGACTCACTTCAAAGGTGAGGATCATCCCGCTACTATGGCTCCACTGTGCAGCCTAAAACATGGGGAGAATGAGTCAACATATGACTTCATTCATAAGTGGAAAGCAATGGCATACAAATGCTCTGATGTATTGCCACAAGCGTCGCTAGTCGACATCTGCCGAAACAACATGAGAGCTAGAATCCACTCCATGATCATCGGCAACAAATCAAAGAACCTGGGAGAACTCCTGGAAGCTTCCATGTAAGTTGAAACGGTGATTAAAGACCTCAACAATCAGAAATCATCAAGAAAAGAGCCAACCGCCATTGCAACCTCTAAACCAAAGAAGAAAGAGGTCCTCAATGTGCAGACCAAGTCAGCTCCTCAGCCACCAAAGAAAGCTGAAAACAAAGCTGCTGGTAAGAGACCCGAACTCTCTGATGCCTTCAAAGAGCGAGTAGAAAAGAAATACCCGTTCGATGAAGATGTTGATGAAATCTTCGGGGCCCTCATGGCAAATGGCAAGCTCACTTTGCCTGAACCCAAAAGACCGAGTGATGTTGGCAAAACCAATGATCCTCGGTACTGTCCATACCACCAGATGATCTCGTATCCTCTCAATCAATGCTTCGTTGTGAGAGAGAAAATAAACGAGATGTGGAAAAACGGAGTCATCACCTTTGACAAAAACTATGGGTCTGCCTCCGTCAACATGGTGACATGTGGACAAACATCAAAATCACCGAAGAAGAAGATCACTACTTCCTTCAAAGTGATAAACAAAATCCAAGCGTCCGAGGAGCTGGTTCCTTACCCGACACCAGACGGACAACCCATATGGGTACATCCTGATCTCCTAGAAGATGAAAATTGGGAGGTCGTGAAAACAAAGCCTACAGCTCAACAGCGAAGGCAGGCTAGGAAACATCTCCTCAAGCTCAAACGGCAAGAGAAGACCCAGCCAAAACAAGAAGTCCAAGAAAAGGCAGAGGCTTCCTCTACCACTTCACTGGAGGCAATAAAAACGTCCCTTCCAGAGACTTCAAAGGGGGTAAGAAAATTCACTCTCAGTGATTTCATGCCACCTCAATTCAAAGAAGCCACGCAGGGGGCATCATACTCTTGCAATTCAGTAGTTGGATTCTCCATTGATGGATACGAGTCCAGCGACACCGATGATGGATTCGAATCCAACTACACTGACGAGTGGGAGGAATCCCTTGAAACAGGAGAATATCTCTCCGATGAAGAATGGGTTCCTGAGACTCATCTTATGCCAGTAATCTTGTATAATCCCCTACAGCAGCAATGATCTTGGTCTAATGATGAAAAAGACCAAGAGGCTGTACAAAAAAATGTTGTTGAACCAGCACCCCTCATTGCTCTAGTGGAAATCAATAATGTTAAGCCACAAAGAGTTGATGAAGAAGAAGATTTGGCTCCCATGCCTGATCTTGAAGAATATGCAAGGATCTTGCAGCGTCTCGCTCTAGAACAAGAGCAAGACCGCGTCAACGAGCTTCCTCGCAATCCAGAGCCGGAAGTCCCTGAAGACCATCAGGTACATCCTCCCTTAACTCCTGAAAATGGAGAAAATTGCTGGATAGACGATCCTCTTACATCCGAGGATGAGTCTGACTCCGATCAGACAACGTCTCCTCTCAGAGCTGCCTGTAATGTGATAATTCGGGATTATAACTCTTCTGAAGCATCGTCTGATGAGATCACTTACACTCCGATGACTCCTAGCAATGTATCTTCTGGAGCCACCTCATCTCACGTGACTTTCACTGAGACGACACCCTCTCAGGTTTCTTCTCCTGAGACTGTGACTTCAAAGTTCACACCCTTCCTGACTGAAGAATTCCCAGCTATTGATGCTTGGGACGATGAATTGGTCAACGAAGAAGAAAGGTTGCTAGATGCTGTTCAGGACTTGTTCCCGGAAAATGCTCCGTGCAACACAATCACTGAGGATGGCAACTCTACTGCTGATACATCCTCAGCAAATGAAAAACGACAGCCTCTTGATCCTGAAGACAATCTTCCAAACGAAGACCCTTCTCAAGAAGCTCTCGAAGTTGGTAGAGGCACCCGCTCTGGCCGGGACTACCATAAAAATTACAACCAATCTTCCTTTACATATGTAAATCCTTCGGGAAAAGATGTTGTAAGCGCCCCTAGTGGCAACAATGATGAACATGCAGGCCCTAAGGAGGCTTTCAAGTATGACTTGATTGAACACTTCAAGCACATACCTGCACGTCTGCACATCCTGGATTTATTGCGAATGTCTCCGCACACTCGTGATAATCTCATTCCAGAATTACAAAAGCTGAATGAGGATGTTGACAAACATGCCCCGCAAGTCCTCCAAATTGAAATGGACTACCGGGTCAAAACTCAGAAGCTTCCCCAAAGGGAGAAAAGAAGAAAACTGAGGGATCATGCATTGAATGCCTCTCGGTTCAAAAGGCAGCCAGTGCAACCATCGCCTTCACTAAGGAAGAACTCCTACTTGGCGAAACAAGGCACACCGACCCCTGTACTTCACAGGGTACATCAAGGAAATGCCTATGCACAGAGTTCAAATTGATCCAGGTTCTGCACTCAACCTCATCTCCACTTCAGTTCTCGAAGAGTTGGGCATCCCACCCAGCAAGCTGAGCCACACATCTGTATCCATCTTTGGATACGATGGGAGTACTCAAAGGCCGATCGGCAAAATCAGGTTCAAGTTGCAGATCGGTGATCTTATCTCTGAGGTCATTGTGTATGTAATAAAAACCCCTTCATGCTACAACATCCTTCTCGGACGCCCCTGGATCCACGAGAATGGTGTTGTCCCTTCAACTCTACATCAATGCATCAAGTTTGTTGGCGACGACGGCATGATACATCGAGTCTTTGCGGACAGAAAACCCTTCAAAGGTAAAGAAGTCCACTTCGCAGACTCACAGATGTATGAAAGTAAAAAAAGAAGAAGAGGAGAAGCACACATCACCCTTTGCCGAAAATCTCCAGAAAGATAAAGGCAAGGCTCCTCAACAATCACCGGAAGAAAACAAACCATCCGGTAAATCCGAAGAGAGCATTCAAACTCCCTTCATCATCTCCCTCAAACCTTCAAAGCCTTTGGTCATCACAACTAAAGTGAAGAAGGTAAAGCAAAAGTCTGGGGGCAAATTTGTTGTCTCTTTCGTGTCTATCATGCAAGACACATATTCGGATTCAGAGCCAGAAGACGACACATCGTCAAGCCAAGCTGACACTCAGCAAGTTCAGCCTGCTCTTACTCCAATGAAGACAACTTCTGACATAGAAGATCCTACGTCAGCTTCCTTCGTTGTTCCAGCAACTTCAGCAAAGGGAAAACCGATCTTTTTCCATAGATCGGATGCTTCTTCATCAAACTCCATGCTTGAACCTTTCCAAAATGAAGGTATGCCTCAACTATCCTTATACAGTTCTGTGGCACAAGCTATTATGAAGATAATGGGCTATGACGCTCAAAACCCAGTCGGTTTGGGAGAAGGACGTGGTATTCTCACGCCATTGGGGCCCGTCATGACCAAAAGCCAGCTGGAAGACTGGAGACTCTACGGCTATGTAGAAAAGTCTTCACACGGGCTAGGGTATGATCCCAACACTCTCCTGAGACAGTTGACACAAAGGCTTAAAAGTCAATTTACTGACCAAGCCTCAACATCTCGTATCCATGAAGACATCGATCTCCCTGGATATCTATTCGATGAGTCACCTGACAAAGATCTAGGAAGCTCATCCAATTGGTACGATTTCTCTGACAAAGAAGATGAGATGTCCGATGGCAAAGACGTGTGGTCTTCTGACCCAGAAGAATCCTCGTCTCCAAAAGAAGTACCCTACTTCAACACGGTTTCAACAGGCGATTGGGATCATCTCATAGCAAACCTTGAGAAAATTGCCGATCAAGAAGACCCATGGAAAGGAACAAAACCTTGGTCTGAAAATGCCCTTGAAACCCCAGAAGGTTTCGTAGAGCTGGAAGCCTCCGAAAATATTGTGGAGGAACCACCTTCGAACCTTCCAACAGAAGATCCTGCATCCTACAGCGATTTCATGGCCTTTCGAAGCCTGGGGTATGGACATCATAGGTCCTATTTCTCCCCCTTCAAGCAAAGGTCATCGCTTCATCTTCGCCGCTACGGATTATTTCTCTAAGTGGTCAGAAGCATTTGCGCTCAACGAAATGAAGACCTCATCAGTCCTTCAGTTCCTGCGCACCAACATCATTTGTCGTTTCGGCATACCCAAAAGATTCGTCCATGATAACGGACCACAATTCCGGGATCATCGATTCTACAGGTTCTGCGACAAATACAAAATTCAAAGCTGTCCTTCGACTCCATACAATCCGGCAGCAAACGGATTAGCAGAAGCTTTCAACAAGACACTCTGCAAAATCCTCAAGAAAATGGTCTCTAGTCACAAAAGAGACTGGAGCGACAAAACGTCTGAAGCTTTGTGGGCCTATCGAACCACCGTTCGAGGACCAACCCATAGCACACCATTCTCATTGGTCTATGGATGCGAAGCTGTTGTACCCTTGGAAGTACAAATTCCTTCTTTGAGGGTATCCTTTCAAAATGACATGACTCAAGAAAGCAATGTCAAATTACGACTCCATGAGCTGGACAATCTCGATGAGAGACGGCTCGAAGCTCGACAACGCATTGAACTTTACCAAGCACACATGGCAGGATCTTTCGACAAAAAGGTCAGGCAACGCACCTACAAAAAGGGTGACTTGGTTCTCGCGGTAAAAAGACTAATGGTCTTCGCTCACAAGTCCAAAGGCAAATTTGAGCCAAAATGGGAGGGACCCTACGTCATCGACAAAGTTTTCTACAACGGCGCATACGTACTCCTAAACATGGAGGGTGACAGATTGTATGCTGCCCATCAACGACAAGTTCTTAAAGCGGTACTACCCTTGAAGACTTACCCAACTAGGTAAGAGCAATGCCTGTACGGCCAAAACCGGTTTCCAGAAAATGCTCGCTAAACCCACTCTTTTTAGAATTTTCATATCAAACGTTGAAATTTCTAGAAATTTAAACAATGCTTACTTTCATCGTTTTCATTGTTCAAAAATCCAAGTTTAGGAACCTTTCCCTAACTTGACCAAAATTTTCAACCCTTGAACCCAAAATTCATGGTTTGAAACAAAACCCGGATTCAGGGATTTCCACCCTAGTCCACCCTGCCTTTTACCACTAAAATGGTTTAGGTCAAAACTATGACCCTCGTGTCTTTAAAACAAAATATGGTTTTTCAAAATCCGCGGGGAAGCGACGCTTAGTCGATACTCGCACAAATCGGAAGCATACGAACCACGTTCGACACTTTTAAAATAGCAGGGAGGCGACATTTCGTCGATACTTGCAAAATCCAAAACCGTGGAGATGCAACATTTCAGTTGATATCCACAACCCAAATTTCAAAGGTTCGAAAAAAACCTAAAAAACCATGGAGACGCAACATTTCAGTTGATATCCATAACCCAAAGGTTGGAGAAAACCATAAATTTAAAAGAATCGTGGGGAAACGACATCAAGTCAGTACCCGCAAAACCAAAATTTTTGAAAAGAAAGGATGCGACATTCCATCGATACTTGCACCCAAATCCGCGAGGATGCGAAATTCCATCGATACTCACAACCGAATGAGCAAGGATGCGACATTCCATCGATACTTGCAAGACCATTCAGCAGGGAGGCGACTTTTAGTCGATACTTGCATTTTTGAAAACCAAAACCGGCTATAGATGCCACCAAAACAGGCTATAAATGCCACAAACCGGCTATCAATGCCACAAACAGGCTATAAATTCCACCAAAATCGGCTATTAATGCCACAAACTCGGTTATCAATGCCACAAAACTGGCTATCAATGCCACCAAATCTGGCTCCCATGCCAAAACAATCATTTGACAAAAGATTTTCACAAAAAGACAAGCTTTGATCAAATCCCATTTAACAATTGCTTTCATCACAAAAAAATTTAAGTGAGCGTAGGGAAAATAAAATTAAGAAAAATATATCCCATTTAGCAATTATTTTCATTACAAAAAGATTTAAGTGAGCGTAGGGAAAACAAAAAAAAACAAAAAAAACAAAAAAAAGCATCCCATTTAGCAATTACTTTCATCACAAAAAGATTTAAGTGAGCGTAGGGAAAAAAAAAAGAGAATCCCATTTAGCAATTGCTTTCATCACAAAAAGATTTAAGTGAGCATAGGGAAAACAAAAAAAAGAAGAGTACCAAAAAAATATATGTGGTACCAAAAAAAAAGAAAAGGATAGTTTCTGCTACAAAAATCAGAAGCTCAGCAAAAGATGGTCTCCAGCCAAGATTTCAGCTCCTCAAGCAAACTTTTGGCCTCAGCCGTCAGGGATTCCAGGGCACGCTTCTTCAGGAACTTGCCATGAGATGCTGGGGTGGGCTGTAACCCTTCTTTCACACCGGGAAGCTTATCCCGAGCAGTTCGCCATTGTTTGTCCTCTTGAAATTTCCTTTCAAGGACTCGATCAGCATCTGCAACCCGGCGAATCAGAGCACTCTCCCTGTCGAGAGCCTCTGTTATAGCAGCCCACTTGGCAGCGACTTGTGCCTTCAAATGCTCAAGACGTTTCCTGGCCTCATCGACCTCCCTATCAAGGATTTTAAGGTCATGTGTCAGCCCAATGATGGCTAGCTCTTCTAAGTTCTTCTCTCGGACTATCTGCCTCCTGCTTTGTGTAGCCTCATTCAGGTCAGACTTAGCCTTATCAGCAGGGTCCAGGAACATCTCCTTGAAGAACTGGTCGTCAGCAAAACCCATCGTCTCAAACCACTTGTCGCCCAGTGCAATGATCCTATCAATGATCGCCCCTAGCACCTGTGACATCCAGACCAGCCTCTTCGGCATCACTGACAATCTCCTGCACATGCTAGATCATGCCAAATCCGGCATCCAAGTGCCCAGAAAGGAGAGTCTCAATCCAAGAGCTCAAAACCCACACCACCACCTTCTTCGCAAAAAGAAGAGATGGCCCAGCTGAAGATTCGCCCCGCTCCGTTGGTCGGCTGCTCATGTCATCACCCATTGGAAGAGTAATAAAAGAACTCTTTCTAGTTAGAGCTGCTCGGGGAGGAATCTCAGCACGAGGTATCTCCTCAACAGTGTCAGAACTGGTCCAACGAGTCTCTACCTCTGGATCGACCTTTGGCATCTCTTGCTCTGGTTCTCAAGGAAACGACGGACTCTCCTCTGTCACTTCAAAACCTACTAAAGAAACACAAAAAGGTATGAATATGATCCTGCTTGAAAATCATTATCAGGGTTATTACTACAAAATACCTTCTTCGACGACTGGTGGAACACTCTCTTCCTCCATGAACTCATCGGAAGCATCGTCAACATTTGCGTCCATCGATGGTTCAAAGTCATCGGAATCCTGTGGCAAGTCAACTGACAAGAAAAATGTTAGCAAATCAAGTCACAGATAAAAAAATGAAAAGCAAAAGAAGTCATACCAGTTGGAGATTCTGGAATCACTCCAGAGTCCCTCGGTTCTTCTTCTAGTGCCGCGACCGGATCCGTCACCGCCTCTTCGGTTGGAACCTCAGGCATCGCCAAGTCTTCCTCTGCTAAAAAAAAGAAGCAGCAGGGGGAGAAAACAAATCAAGACATGGAAAAATCCCATGAAAAGAAATGGAAAGAGAAAAAGGAAGAATCATACCTTCGCCGACGGTCTCTTCTTCTCGGCTTCTCTTTTCCGGAGGTTCATCAGCATTCCCTGGCACCTCCTCATTGATAGTAAGAGGGACTTCTAAGTCCGGAAATTCCTCAGGTTGCCCCTTGCTGCGATGATGACCCCTCTTCCTCTTACTCTGTGGGCTCGCTTCTTAGAAGAACCTGCCCCGCTGTCAGAGTCAGGTCTCCCACTTGACTCCTCACTGGATGGTCTACTCTTGCCAGTAGACTCCACGGAAGCTTGCCTCTGTGCTGCTTGCATCCAACCATGAAGCTCAGTTTCCTCCTGTTCTAGCTGCTCTAAAGCCTCATCAAGTATTTCTCGAACAGCTTCAGAACCAATGACGCCCTGGTCACCGAGAATGCATATCTTGTGCTTCTCTCCAGAAAGGAAGGCTCAAACTTCCTCTCGTCGGACGCCATCCGACTTTCCAAGGCCCTTTCCAGATGACAACTTCACATCAAACTCCTTCTTGGAAAACCCCCGATATGCCGAAAAGCTCTCCGCGAACCACTTCACAAAGCCGATTGTCCGGGAAGTCGACAGCACAGGATAAGAGATCATGGCAGTAGTGTCTTCAGCACTATAAAAAGCCCATGCGTTTCTCCCGTCCTGTAAACCTCCAAAGCGCTTCACCATGCTTGAAGGCGCTCCAACAACGCCTTGAGAAAAACCCAACTGCAGAGCAAAGCGAGAAGGTACATACGGCTGAATGTCGACGAAAAGATGTCTGCGGTACACCATCGTGCCGACACGTATGCTGAAAAAGCCACTCCTTCTCTGCGTTTGTCAAGGAATAATGCCTTCCCGACCCCGCCCTGGTAGAGTCTCGGGGGGCACCAAAATCAAAAGCCTTCTTCCACAACTCCGGAGAAAGCTTCACTGAAGACTGCCCCATCTCGACGTCCCTGAACTGTCGGATCCTCATGCGGGCAAACAAAAGTGATTCGGACACGACTTTGACCTCAGCCAGCCGAATCATCAGAGGATCATCATCCTGTGCGGCACCCAGCCGATGGAAGCCAGGACAGTGGTACACCTACCACGAATAAAAGATGTGGGCTGAAAATACCCTATTCATAGGGAGCCCAAGCCGAACCAAAAAAGCAGCAGCCTGCAGTTCAGTACACAAGTAGGAGTAGAGAGCTGTCACCAAAGCAAGCTGCTCTCCAAACGCCATCTGACAAGCCGGAAAAATACAATGCGGCCTGATGTGCGTTCCATCTCCAGCAAAAAACAGCCTCACCAAGCCAATAAGTGAGGTAAACAGCGAGATCTCTCCGCAGTGCAATGTCAGGACATATGGCGTTTGTACTTGCACAAAAATCTCTCAACTCTTCTTGCATAGCCAAGATCTTCTTCGAACCCGGATCCTTAGCCCTGTCTTCCCGGGCCATGCTTTCAGAAGACTCCCCGCTTTCAAAGAAGTTAGGAGAAGAAGAGTTAAAACTCTTCCAACAGCTGGATCTGACTTTCAAGCCTTCCTTCTCCTTCAAAAAATCATAGAAGGCAACAAGCTGAAAGTACAGAAGCCTGAACTCCTCAGACTGCTCCTCAAGGACGCTGTCGATCGGCATAAACTCCTCATAGAGTATGCCAAGGATGGGCAATCCAGTAATGGCGCTCAGCTCCTTCAAAGAGAAACCAATCTCACCATTCGTCACAACGAAGGTATTGGTTTGTGGAAGGAATGACTCCAGCATAGCCATGAAGGCCTCGTCGGAAAAGATCACGGTCTCCCTAAAGGCGCAGACCGCATCAAAAATCCCGGCTTCCCTCAAAACGGCGCCACCAATCAGCAGGACGCGATCAGTCCACGACTTCCATTCGGAGTGAGCACTGAAACGGCCACGAAGTCGAAAAGGCTTCACCCAATTGCTGTCGTCACCGCTGAAAATGCCAAGGCCCACCGGTCTCAAATCGACCGACGGATAATCAGAGCCTTGGTAGCCGCTGGCCGGCATCAACATGTCCATGTCAGCAGGCGACTTCTTCGCATATCCAGGAGAACCGCCAACAAAAACCCCGGTCTTGATTACATTTGTCCTTCTCATCCTGCTTGGAGGATCTTCCCTCTTAGAGCACGTGGAGGCAAGGCTCATGATCGAGACGGTGCGATCAAAGTCGATCGGGGTAGCAACAGTCTTCTTCTCACCATCTACTGTGAAAGAGAACTGAAAATATCTCCTCTGGTATGTCATGTCATCAGGGACGGCATCACCAAAGAAGAAGGTAGGCTTGGGTAAAATACTCTGATCTTCCATCACCCATGGACGACTGCTTACCATTATCTTATAAAATTCCTCTCCCTTGAGAGCGATCAATCGCTGCCTCATCTCATCTTTATTGAGAGAGTCACACTCTTCCAAGTTTTCTCTCAACATACTGAACCTTGTCCCAAGCCTGCTGAACGGCCGGATTAGAAGATCTAGCAGATCGACGAGGTACGCTGGTAGCAGGCTCTTTACCCTTGTTCGTTCTAGAGGAACCACCTGCAAAGGATGGAAAAAGAAAAAGATCAAACATCAAAATGACAGAATTTCGCTAAAAAATTCTGGCAAAATTTTGACATGACTCCGGGGTAATTCCGAAGAAAAAGGAAATATCCCGAAAGAAATAGAAAGCTTGAAGATGGGCTCAACATTGCTGCGAGCTCCAAAACTCCAAACTTTCGAAACCTCAAAGTCTCCGCAAAATCAGGAAAGGCTCAACATCGCTACGAGCTCCAAAATTCCCAAATTTTCAAAAACTTTCAGGTATGCTATCACATCATGCTACAGTTCAATTTACAAAAAAAATATATACATGCATGAACATTTTGGTTTGCAAAAAAAAAATGCATTATCATGATGAGCAAAAAAAAAGAAAAGAAACTTTCTCAAAAAAAAGAGAGAGAGAAAGGAGAAATAAAAAAGAACAAAAAAGGAGAAAGAAACAAAAAAAAAGAAAGAACCTTTTTTTTCCTACAATGGAGTTTTCTTGAAAAAGGGAACTTACTTGAAGCCATTGATGGAGAAGAAGAAGAAAAGTCTTGAAGATCTTGAAGAAGAACTCTTGGACTTGAAGCCCTCTTGGGATTGTTGCGAAAGAAAGCAATAAGAGCAAGAGATCCAACCTCCTCCTTGCTTTTATAGAAGAGAGCAAACCAAAGAAGGAAAGAACAAAGAGGTAAGTGTTACTAATTAGTAACCTTACCAAAAGAAAGAAATTAGAAAAATTCTTTCCCAAAGAAAGATACCTTGAGGGATTCTCTCCCAAAAAGAAATCAATGAGAGAATTTCTCCCAAAAGATAGGAGATTTGAAATATTCTCTCCCAAAGAAAGATATCTTGAGATATTCTCTCCCAAAATAAAGGGAATATGAGAGATTCTCTCCAAGTAAAGTTATTCTTAGATATTCTCTATCCAAAGGAGATATTTTTAGATATTCTTTACAAAAATGACACCATATGAGATCTAAGCCATTTCAAAAGCTTAAGGTCCCATGGGTTAGCCCATATGAGCCGGGTTAGCCCATATGAGCCAGGTTTGACCACCTAGGCACACAAAAAAAGGGTTTTTAGTCAAAGAGAAATCCCTCTTACCAAGAGCAAACAAAAATGGTTTCATGCCTCTTTTGATTTGATTGGACCATACAAAAAGAATTCCAAGCCCCATGAGCTTCCAGAAATCAAACCATCCTGCCTCATATACCAAATTGAGCCAAAATCTTGAAATTGACATTCCACAAAAATCCAAACCAAATCCTGGTCCCCTAACTTGCCACATACAGCTTGTTAGGTCACAAGACCAAAACCAAAAACCAAAACTTGATCCCCTAACTTGCCACATACAACCTTTTAGGTCACAAGATCAAAACCAAAATCGACCCCCCAACATTCCACATACAGCTTGTTGGCTTACACGGTCAAAACCTAACCCGACCCCCTAACCTGCCACATACAGCTTATTAGGTCACAAGGTCAAAACCCAAATCCACATCCCTGATGTCATCTTCAAAACTTTACCTCAAGATGGTATGTGATCCCTTTCACTGCCATAAAATTCCCCTGGAAGCTCAAAAGGCTACAAATACCAAAAGAAAGACTGCTCAAAGACTCTTGGTCAAGTCACAAGCTCTCCTTCGAAAAATCTCTTCGAGGCACACCGACTACAAAGTTAAGCAACTCGTCGCTGCACCTCGAGGGGGGCATTTGTTGACACCAAAAATGTCACTTTTCCTCTTCAAGATCCAAAAAGCTACATGAAGTCGCAACCTGCAATAAATAGGCAATGCTACTTCCAAAGAATCAAATCTCGTCAGAAGCAAACAAAAACTGCAAGATCCTTCAAGACATCCAAAAGAAGAGTACACAAGAAGTTTTGGGCCATTTCAAAATCATTTGGCCTAACTTCGCTTCTCCGGCAGCTGAAAAGGACCTCCCGGCGGCGAAAGCATCGGAGACACCAAATCTTCGATCAGAGCCGATGGATGGTCTGAAAATACATCCAAAAGGCTCCACGTCAAGTTCCGAGTCAAACCGACAACGTTTGACCCTACATCAACCCTCGAATAGCTAAATCAAGCCTCTCGGCGGCGAGAACCACCAAGTCCATCACTCATCATATAGAACACATGGACGGCTTCAAAATGCTTACAAAGGGCTACACGTCAAACTTCAGGTCATTTCGACAACATTTGACCAGACTTTGACGCTCGGAAGCCAAATCAGGCCTCTCGGTGGCGAAGCTCTCCGAGACCATGGTTTCCAAGACAGAGCCTATGGATCATCTTAAAATGACTCCAATAGATTCCCTGTCAAATTTCAAGTCAATCGGACATCGGTTGACCGCACATCAAGCCGCGGCATCTTCATCGCGACAAAAACAAGTTTACTGGTGATAAAACCCCAAACGGCTTCAAAACTCAAACAAAAGCCTATGATTGGTCTTATTTATTGCTAAGGGAGGCTTCACCCAAAATTTCAGGTGATTCCGACATCGTTTGACCCAGTTTCAGCTTCTGACAGAAAAACAGCAGCTCTGCGCAACAAAGTCTTCGGCTTTCTCGGAAAATTAGAAACTTTGCAATCCAAAATGCAAGGATTTTCATCAGGTTTTCTACAGGGAAATCAGGCCAATAAATGATCAAAAATGTCAAGAAAAAATACAGAAGAAAAAAGAATCGAAAAAACAGCAAAAACGGACGCAAAACAGGACAAAAGGGGTGAAAACCCCTCCAGGGTCGCAGGGGTCTGCGACCCTGGAGCCCGGGATCGCCGGGTGGGCCCCGGAAACCCCGTTTTTCATCGTTTTTTCGCGATTCGAGGCATCTGACCCCTGGGATTTTCCAAAATTCATACTTTTGAGACACCAAATCCTTTGACATCCGTCAAAATCACGGGTCAATCATCAAGAGTATCAAAACCAACATTGATCGCCAATCGGACAACAAAAAAAGTGTGTTTTCTACCCGACCGATTGAGAAATCGACAGGACAGATGGCACCGACCCGCTGTTGGCAACCAATACCTGAAGTTACATGGTCATCCGATGTCGATCTACATGAAGATCCATAGGTGATCATCACCAGAAGAATCCCAAAAGACGCGGCACGGCCCGCGACTCTTCAACTGCTCGGCGACCACTCAATGCGATTAATTGACTAACTTTATTACAGTCATTAATCCATTTCTTTGGAAGGCCCAATCAGAAGCAAGCATCCGGGAGTTACAAGTCAATTGATTAATGGCATTTAACCCATTAAACTCCTCCCATCATGGCGATTAAAGGCGATTAAATGCCCTCAATCTTCTCCGGCCAATCAGAACCCAAGAAAAAGGAGTTACAAAATAAAGGAATTAAATCCTGTAACTCCTCCCATTATGCGGCTTAATGACAATAAAAGCCCATAAACCCTCCTAAATGGCTACCAAAAGCCTATAAATAGGAGAGCACTCCAAGAAGAAGAAAAAAATAAGAACAGACTGCAGAAAATTCGAAAATTCAGATAGAAAAAGGGATCAGAAACCTAAGAGAAAGAAAGAGAGAAAACTCTGCGGAAGTTCTACACCGACCACCGCTACAAGGTGACAAAAGTCCCTTGGGGGGTACCCCCCCCCCCCCCCCCCCCCCAAGGTCCTTGCCTTCTCCTTCTGCCTCCAATGGCTTAGACGTGGCTTTTCATCCCGTCTACTTAGTTTTTTATTAGACATAGGACCTCCTTTTCGTCTTTGTCCTCTAAAAATCTGAGGTTATAGCCAAGCCAAGCGAATCAAGAGCATCCTATGTTCTCATCTGCATGGATGATGGCGAAGTCCACATATGGCTTGAGACCATCAATCTGAACGAGTCCCCCACAATCTCATGAGAAGTTAGATCATCATTTTCTTGCTTTTCATTGTAGTTTGTATTTTTCCAAAAGAGACAAAAATCACAACTCTTGTCTTTCATTATTGATAAGAATTGTAAAATCGGCTATAAACGCCAAAAATCGGCTATAAACGCCAAAATCGGCTATAAATGCCAAAATATCGCCTTTCACGGCAAATCGAGAAAAATGTCTCTTTTCTTAAATATATGTGCAATGGAAAACTCGAAAGAAGTTGATTTCCGTTTTACTTGGGAAGGTTGATCTCCGGATCACCACTTGCAATTCCAAGTAAAATAGAAAATTTGGCACACTCACACAAAAAAAAATGTTGATGCACGCCTCTGCCCCCCGGTTACGAAAGGGTCGGACCCAAATGGACTCCCACGTCCGCCGACCTCGGCAAAACCGAGCGATCGAAGCGTTGTCCATCACAAATGAAGTTGGATCCAATTCATATGGAGTCTATATTTCTGTATCTCTGTGCATCTATTGCTTTTTCTGCTTTTTATGCAACTCATGTAATGAAAACTTCCACTGTAACGAAATCATTTTGATCAATATAGAGCTTCTCATTTCTTTTCTTTCCTTTCTGTTTAAGGCTGCCATTGGCCGAGATGAGCCCAGAATTTTGAGAAACTCGGGTGTGCGAGCCTGGGCCCGGGATCAATCTCGGGGGTATATAAACCCTAAATTTTGAGAAGCCTGGGTGTATGAACCCGAGGTCAATCTCAGGGTGTATGAACCCAAAGTTTTGAGAAGCCTGGGTGTATGAACCCTAAGTTTTGAGAAGCCTGGGTGTATGAACCTGAGGTCAGTCTCAGGATGTATGAACCCAAAGTTTTGGGAGCGACTAGGTGTATGAACCCGAAGTCAGTCCCTGGGTGCGTGAACCCAAAGTTTTGAGAAGCCTGGGTGTATGAACCCGAAGTCAGTCTCAGGGTGTATGAACCCAATGTTTTGGGAGGGACTGGGTGTATGAACCTGAAGTCAGTCCCTGGGTGCGTGAACCCAAAGTTTTGAGAAGCTTGGGTGTATGAACCCGAGGTCAGTCTCAGGGTGTAAGAACCCAAAGTTTTGGGAGCGACTTGGTGTATGAACCCGAAGTCAGTCCCTGGGTGCGTGAACCTAAAGTTTTGAGAAGCCTGGATGTATGAACCCGAGGTCAGTCTCAGGGTGTATGAACCAAAAGTTTTGGGAGCGACTGGGTGTATGAGCCCGAAGTCAGTCCCTGGGTGCGTGAACCCAATGTTTTTAGAAGCCTGGGTGTATGAACCCGAGGTCAGTCTCAGGGTGTATGAACCCAGAGTTTTAGGAGCGACTGGGTGTGTGAACCCGAAGTCAGTCCCTGGGTGCGTGAACCCAAAGTTTTGAGAAGCCTGGGTGTATAAACCCGAGGTCAGTCTCAGGGTGTATGAACCCAGAGTTTTAGGAGCGACTGGGTGTGTGAACCCGAAGTCAGTCACTGGTATCTGCTGCTGCCGAACTCCGAGATTTGATGGCACAAATTGACGACAGGGCGAAGGCTGCTTTTATTGACCATGAAATTTTTATTACATCTCTTAGAAAAAGAACTTCTTGAGGTGGGTTGCATTCCACGGTCGCGGCAACCGCCTGCCCTCCAAGTCCTCGAGCTTGTACGAAGATCGTCCTGCTACCGAAACCACTCTGAACGGGCCATGCCAGTTCGGAGCTAGTTTGCCTTCGTTTGGATCTCTGCCAGCCGGGGGGGTCTTCTTCAGGACCAGTTCTCCTACCGAGAAACTCCTCTCCTTGACCCTTTATTTGTATCCTTTGGCTAGCCGTTATTGGTAGTCGGCCAGTCGTATGGCCGCTGCTTCTCTGCGCTCGTCGGCTAGATCCAGTTCCACTGCTAGGTTCATCTCGTTTCGGCCGTGATCGACAAGTTCTGTTCTCAGGGTAGGGAGGCCAATTTCTACGGGGATGACCGCTTCCATCCCGTAGGCCAAAGAGAAAGGTGTTTCCGAAGTGGAATGCCTCGGGGTTGTCCTGTACGCCTATAGAACCCTAGGGAGCTCCTCTACCCATCTTCCTTTTGCCCGGTCCAGTCGCTTTTTCAGGCCGTCAAGTAATACTTTGTTAGAGATCTCGGCCTGACCGTTGCTTTGCAGGTACGCCGGGGTGGAGTAGTGGTTTCTGATGCCATGCTTTTGACAGAAGCTTCTGAAAAAATTGGAGTCAAACTGGGTCCCGTTGTCCGAGATCAAAGTCCTAGGGATGCCAAACCTTGTAATGATATTCTTCCACACGAAATTCTTAGAACCCCTCTCGGTGATGGAGGACAGCGGTTCAGCTTCTACCCACTTTGTGAAATCATCCGTGGCAACTATCAGCCATCTTTTGTTCCCTGGAGCCAGGTGAAGAGGTCCCACAATGTCCAGCCCCCACTGGGCGAAGGGCCACGGGCTAGAGAGGGGGCTCAAGTCCTGTGCTGGCTGATGAAGGGAATGGGAGAACTTCTGGCACTTTTCACACTTCTTGGCGTATATCTGTGCGTCCTTCTGCATGTACGACCACCAGTAACCTTGGCTGATAGCTCGGTATGCCAGCGACCGTCCTCCGATGTGGCTTCCATAAATTCCTTCGTGAATCTCGTACAAAAAGTCGTCAACCTTGCTTGGATGAACGCATTGGAGGTAGGGACCTATGAAGGATTTTCTGTAGAGCTTGCGTTCAGGAGATAGCCAGAATCGAGCTGCCTTAAGTCTGATCCAGTGAGCTTCGTTTTTTCTTCGGGGAGCTGATCATCTTTGAGGTAGGAAATGATCGGGTCCATCCAGCTTGGGCCAAGATCAAGGCATAGAACCTGTCGAGATGGATGGAGCTCTAAGCTTGATCTCGATATCGACCCAACCTCAACAGTTCTTTTCTTTCCTACTTCGACAGCGGAGGCCAGGTTTGTGAGCGCATCAGCATGTGTGTTAGTATCCCTGGAGATCTGCCTGACTTCGGCTGTCTGGAAATGAGTGAGAAGTTTCTTTATGAGGGCTAGATAGGCCGCCATCCTGTCGTCCCGGGCTTAGTAGTCCCCAGTTAGCTGGCTTGTCACCAATTGTGAATCGCTGAAGACCACCAATTGCCGAGCTCCGAGGATTTGGACGCTGTTCAGTCCCGCAATCAGAGCCTCGTACTCAGCTTCGTTGTTTGTTGCTTTGAAGTCTAGGGTAAAAGCTTGTTTTATGACCAATCCTTCTGGCGATTCTAGGACTACGCCCGCGCCAGCTCTCTTGGAAGTAGATGAGCCGTCAACGAAGACTTTCCATGCCGAGTTAAGGGCTTGGCTCCGAGATAGTTCATTGACCTCGGTGGCTTCGCTTTCATGCCCTATGCCCCCCAGTTCGGTGCCGAACTGGGTTGAAGTCGAGCTCGGAGAAACGAACTCAACAATGAAGTCTGCTAAGATCTGGGCTTTGATCGCAGTCCTGGGTTGATATTGGATATCATACTGCCCCAGTTCGACCGCCCACTTGGAGATCCTACCTGAAAAGTCAGCTTTCTGAAGATAGACTGGAGTGGGTGCTCCGTAACAACCACAATGATATGGGACTAGAAGTAATGAGAGAGCTTGCGAGAGGCACTGACGTGTGCCAACGCGAGCTTCTCGAGTAAGAGGTATCTGGTTTCGGCGTCAAGAAGGATCTTGCTCGTGTAGTAGATCGGCTTTTGTAATTTATCTTCCTCTTTAACGAGGGCAAAGCTCACCGCATGATCCGAGACTGCCAGATACAAATACAACGTCTTCCCCCTAGTTGGGGTGGAGAGTAAGGATGGTGAAGAAAGATAGGTTTTGAGTGCTTCCAGTGCTTGGTCGCACGCAGGGGTCCATTGAAATTTTAAGTTTTTCTTTAAAAGTTGAAAGAAGGGCCTCCACTTATCTGACGATCTGCTGATGAATCGGTTGAGTGCGGCAGCCATTCAAGTTAGCTTTTGGACCTCCTTTGTAGTCGTCGGACTCTGGACTCCCAAGATCGCCGTGATCTGGTCCGGATTGGCTTCTATCCCTCTTTGTGTCACTAGACTTCCGAGGAATTTGCCGGAAGCGACGCCAAAAATGCATTTGGAGGCGTTCAACTTGAGCTTGAACTCCCTGAGTATGCTGAAGACTTGAGCCAAATCTGTCAGATTGGCGTGAGACTGCTTGGACTTGACGACCATGTCGTCAATATATACCTCAACAGTCGTGCCGAGCTGAGCCTGAAACATCTTCGTGACGAGTCGCTGGTAGGTTGCCCTCGCGTTTTTCAATCCAAAAGGCATTACCTTATAACAATAAGTGTTGCGGGGGGTGATGAACGCAGTCTTCTCCTCGTCCGGCACAAACATCGAGATCTGGTGGTAGCCTCGATAAGCGTCGAGGAAGCTCATCCTATCGTGGCCAGCAATGGCGTCGATCATTTGATCAATTTTCGGAAGCGGGAAGCTGTCCTTCGGGCAAGCTTTGTTGAGGTCGGTGAAATCGATGCACACCCTCCACTTGCCGGTTTTCTTCTTGACGACCACCGTGTTGGCTAACCAGACCGGGTACTGGACTTCTCTGATCGCTTCAGCCTCTAGTAAGCTGTCTACCTCTTTGACCACGCTTTTGTCTGCGGCAAACCTCTCCTGCAGGCTTTTTGCATCACGGGCTTGTGGTTGGGATCCACGTTCAGCTTGTGACACATAACTTCGGGGTCGATCCCAGGCATTTCGCTCGGAGTACAGGCGAAGACATCTCTGTTCTGCATCAAGAATTTTGAGAGCTCGGTCCTCTCGGGGTCGGCAAGCTGGCTACCGAGCAGGAAGAATCTGTCCGAGTCGAGTGGATCGATCCTGATCTCGACTAGATCCTCGATGCTCTTCTTCTCAGGGTCTCGGCCGATTTTGTCCAGCTCCCTTTCGAGCTCTGCCATATGCACTTGCCCCGGCTCTTTTTCTCCAGGAACTAGGGCCATTATGCACTGCTTGGCCAGTTGCTGATCTCCTTCCACAGTGATCACTTCCATCCTGCCCTCCTTGTTCTCAAGCAAGAACTTAAGCTTCTGGTGGAAAGTGGAGGGAACTGCCTCCATATTGTGGAGCCAAGTCCTACCCATAATAGCATTGTAGGGGGAGGGGGCATCTACTACTAGGAAGTCAGTCATCACGGAGGCTCCGCCCACTCGGGTCTCCAAAGTGACCTTTCCTTTGGGGTAGACCGGTTTGGCGCTGAATCCTATTAGAGGCGTACGAGCCTCTTTTAAATCAGCCTCCGAGAGCCCCATCTTTTTGAAACATCCGAAGTAGAGGATTTCGGATGAGCTGCCGGAGTCAATGAGGATTCTCTTCACTGTGAAGTACCGCAGCTTCAATGTTAGGAGCAGAGGATCGTTATGGGGGAGCTGAACTCCTTCGAGGTCTTTTTCCGAAAAACAGATAGCTGGGCGCTCACGCCGTGCTCTCTTTGACGCTGGTCCAAGCTCAACCCTCATTACTTCTTTTCCATGAGAGGCCTGCCTGGCCTCGGTACGAGCCTGGCCATTGCCCCTCGGGGAAGCGGGAGGCACTGGGTGTGCCAGGTGGATGACGTTGATGATCTTTTCTGATCTGTCGCTGTCCGGGTCCTTGTCACCGCTTTGATGAATCCGGCCACTGCCAGCATCTCCTGTTTTGATGTAATCCTTTAGGTGGGCTTCCTTGGCGAGCTTCTCCAGGTGTGACTTCAGGATCCTGCACTCCTCGGTTTTATGCCCATCTTGCTTGTGGTAGGAGCAAAACCTGCTCCGGTCATGGGAGGAGGGATCTCCCTGCATAGGCTGAGGCCAGCTGAAGTATGGTCACTGCTTGATCTTATTCATGATCTGATGGATCGATTCCTTGAATATGGTATTCACAGCTTGGTAGGAATTGGAGGGAGGCCTGGGCTTCCTGCTGCCCCCAGATTTGGACGCTGGGCTTTTGCCGAGGTCGAAACCCAAGCTTGGTTTGGCTCCTCTCTTCGGAAGGGCTTCTTATCCTTCTTATGAGGCTGGTCGCCCTTGTCCTTGTGCCCTGAGCCGTGGCTCTCCCGGGCCCGAATATCATCTTCTTCCCGGGCAATATAACGTTTCACCCTGGACATCAATGCCGGCACGGAGGTTACAGGGTCTCCGGCCAGGTCTTTCCTAAGCTCGTTTCCTGGTAACAGAGCATTCTGGAAAGCGAAAACTGTCACTTCGTGTTTGGAGACTTCGATTTGGCTATACGTTGCCCAGAATCGCTTGGCGAACTGGGTGATGTTCTCGCCCTGCTTCATTTTTAGGGCCAGTATATCAGCATCGGTCTTGGGAGCGACACTGTAGGCTTGAAATTTCTTCAAGAAGGAGTGCTAGAGCTGCCTCCAACTCGAGATAGATCTCTTTGGGAGGGCGCAGAACAATTTCAGGGGGAGGTCACCCAGATTGGAAGAGAAGATTTTACAGTTAAGGTGGCCCTCGTCCCCCCAAATAGACATCCTCTGGGAGAAGTGTCGGAGGTGAGCGGCGGGATCTGAGACTTCGTCGTAGAGGACAAATCGCGAGACGGAGAACTTCTTGGGCAGGGGAGTCTTTTTGATCTCTCGAGTGAAGGGGGAAACCCCCAGATCGGCGGGGCCACAAATATCATGCTGGTCTCGGGCAAGTCCGGCCATCTCTAAGTTGTGCTGAATTGCCAGCTTGATGCGCCTGTCGAGCCATTCTTGTTTGTCGTCCCTCTTTGTTGACAATGTTTCTGACTTCCTCTTCGAGTGGCCTCTACTGTGATGGTTGCGGGCTCGACTGTCTCGGCCGTGATGGCTTCGACTATTACTCGAGCCTTCGTCGTGGGCCCGACCGCGCTTTTCATCCAGATAAGTTCTCAAATCCTCGTGAGAGGAAGGGATCGCCCTGCTCTGGGTGGCCCTCCTCTCGCCTTGGCGCCCGGAGGGTTGCCTTAACGAGGTCGCTCCTCCAGCTCTTAGTTGCTGCTGGAGTTGGCGGATTAACTTCTCTTGCTCCTGGATGAGGATGTTTTGAGCCGCGACATCCCCACCGCCAGTAAAGTGGCGCGAATGGTGGGACTTGCTGACTGCTACGGATTTGTCCCTCTGGGGACGCTCCTGTCGCCGTTCATCCCGCCGGGGAGGCATAACTTCCTCGCCCGGGGACGAATCCTCAACTCGTTATGGGAATGGAATTTGGATGAAGAGGTGTGTGTCCGAACGCTCTTCGCCGGCAGCTGCGCCACGTCCTGCCCCGGACCGCCTCTGAGGAGGGGCGTCCGGCGACTGGCCCGGAGGTGACGGCAGCTGGACCACTGCTCTCGAAGATTCTCCGCCTTTCTTCGCTTTTGGAGGCATGGTACTTGGGAAGATTGGGCTAATACTTTCCCACAGACGGCGCCAATTGTAAGTGCAAAAATTATAACTCACAAGATTAAGGGGTGCCTGAGAGGACTTATCCAAACGTATGATGAAGGTCAGCCGCCTCAAAGCCTGAAAGGGGAGGAACAAACGGTTAGAGGACCCTGGCCTGAGTGGCGCAAGGCTCTCCGATGCCTAAGTTAGTGTATGAACTAAACAGAGGTAGAAGAAGAAGATGAGAGGCAGAGTAACGGCTCAAGAGGGAGTGTTTATGCGTACCTTTGTTATGGATCATCATCCTATTTATAGAGGATTCTACCTGAAATCTTTGAGTGGGCCCCTAGATTTGACGGGAACGATCTTGATAGCCCACGAAGTAATAAATGAGGGTTCATCATTGCCCAAAAAGCATTTATTGCCAGTCCGATCAGCCCTCGTCGCATTAAATGCATGTCATGTTGGGCCTGATCGTGTCTTAAGCATTTGGCGGTTGAGGTCCCATCGGATCCATCCTCGGGCTCTGCCCTGATTTGGCTACAGCTGCTAGATGCCGCCTTGTCAGCGATCTAAGGAAGATTGTGGACGGCTGGGATGGCCCATCTGTTCCAATGGCACGTGCCCGTACTCTGCCACGGGTCTGATGACGTGGCGGACGTTGGGGCGAGACCATGGTATTTATCCTGACTGGCGACCCGACTCCCTCAGCCGAGGTCAGGCGCTCAGCCGAGGTCTGCCTACGTAGCCGAGGCCAGCCTGGATAGCCGAAGTCAGGCTGGTTTCGGCCAAGGCACTAACCCTGTTGCCGAGGTGTGTTTGGACGGCACGTGGGTGCGCTAATTGACGTCTTATCGCCGAAATCAGCATAATCTTGGCGTCTTGAGAATCTCCCCACACATATGCCGTGAGGGTCAGCACTTGAATCCAATTCCACGCCATCATGTAAAGAGATTAAGCCAAAAACCACAAACGGGAATTGCAACATTCCAAATAGTAGAACGGCACCCTAAATGTTAAAATCCTGGGGCAAAAAAAAAAGAAGTAAAAACAACCCTCTTCTCAAAAAAGCACTTAAATTAGCAAATCAGGATTGTCAAACACCTTAAAACAAACATACCTTGGCTGAGAGAGCTATGTCCCATATTTTTTGAAAAACAATAAAGGATCCATGGACGGTCTTATGCCTACTATAAAAAAAAAAAAACCAATCCCATCTAATGTCCATCAATGAGGGTCTTAATTTTATTTTTATCATTTATCACAGCTAGCAACGTCTTGGAAGACAAAGACTGAGCTTAGACTATATTGCTGAACATATTTCACATTTTTAAGGGCTTCATTTAGTCTGATAGCTCCTTAATATATATGTAGCTGGTTTTGTTTCTTTAGAATTAAGTTCAGGATTCATGAAAAAATAATCAATATATGAGATTATTTCAAACGATCATACCTGTGTGGGGGATTTTTCAGATACCGAGATCACCCTGACTTCGGTAAAGAGTATCGGCTAAGCGTATCTCAAATCATCTATCTCGGTAATAGTGTCAGATACCTTCCAGCCCGGCCAGGTGCTTCCACCTCGGCTAAATGCTTATGTACCTTCATCTCGGCCAAGCGCCTCTCATCTCGGCCTCGGTAGTATGCACCTCGGCAATTGTGCCAGAGTGTTAATCGAGACGAGTACTGACGGTTGTATCTTGACAGAGATGCAAACATGTCACAGAACGTGTAGCAGCGTCCACAGTCCCTGACAAAACAGCGTCCACGATTCCCAAAGCCCCAGGATAAGGCCCGACGGGATAGGATGGGCTACGATGGGGCTGTAATTAAATAAAAGTAGGTTACGATGGGACTCCCTGTCACCATCCCTACCCCAAAGTCAAAGAGCTCCCTCCTATAAATAGAAGGAGCCACGCTCAGCACAAAGGAGGTGAATTCACACTTGAAACTCATCTCGACCTCCCTTCATCTTCATCCTTTGTTCAGTGACAACACTAACTTAGGCATCGGAGAGCCTTGTGCTGATGGCAGCCAGGGTCTTTGACTGTCTTTATTCTCTCCTTTCAGGTTTCAGGCAGCGGTTCTTCCCAAGGAGCTTCACATCCACCCCAGTGAGTTAGCGAGTTTTCGTGCACTTACAATACCCATTATGCTTTGCTAGTTGCTAAAAAGAAATTGATTACCCACTGAAATATCATTATTGTTGATTTTAAGATTTAAAAGAAAAAGTTCTGTCATTTTTCTAAAATTTAAAACTAAAAGCATAAATTGAACGCATTATTTGTTAAGAGAAGGATCTTAATCGGTGATTAGTCTTGTGTGGGGAGATTTTTAAAGCTCCAGGATTATGTTAATCACGGCTGTAAGACGGGACTAAGCACTCTAACACGCCATCCACGTGCCATCTACGTGGCTCCCAGATTCGCCTCGGCTGCCAGGACAGAGGCTCAACCGAGACCAGACGAACTCTGGCTGCTAGCGCCGAGCTCGGCTGCCAGGGCCCCACCTCGGCTAAAGAGCTTGATTTCGGCCAAAGGAGCTGGGGACCCCGGCCAGAGGAGCCGGGACGAAAGCCGAAGCAAAGGAGAATCTCTACTCGCGCCCCACGCCCGCCACGTCATCAGATACGTGGCAGAATAGGGGCGCGAGCCCGTGGGACAAATGTGACATCCAGTCGTCCACAATCTTCGCCAGATCGTTGACAGGGCGGCATCCAGCGGCTGTAGCCACATCAGGGCACGGCCCGAGGATGAATCCAATGGTACCTCTACCGCCAAAGGCCTCCAACAGGATCTGGCCCAACATGACATGTATTAAATGCAATGTAGGCTGATCCGACTGGCATTTATTGCTTTGTGGGCTGATATGGACCGCATTTATTGCTTTGTGGGCTGACAGGGACTTCCCTATCAAATCCTATCAAACCGTGGGACCCACTCCAAAATATCATCCAAAGCATCCTCCTGAGTCCTCTATAAATAGGACTTCATTTCACATGCGAGGTACGCACATTACACACTTGAGAGTCGTTACTCTGCCTCTCTTCTTCCTCTCCTTCCTTTGTTCCAGTTCATACACTGACTTTGGCATCGGAGAGCCTTGCGCCGCCCAGGCCAGGGTCCTTTGACCATTTCTTCTTCCCTTTCAGGCTAAGAGGCAGCAGATCATCTTCTTCTACTTGGATAAGTCCTATCAGGCACCCTCATTATTGTGAGTCATCGTTTTCTGCACTTACAATTGGTGCCGTCTGTGGGAAAGTAATATCCCAACCTTCCCAACCTTCTCTGTTACCATGCCTCCGAAACCTAAGAAAGGCGGAGAGTCTTTGAGAGCAATGCTCGAGCAGCCGGTCCGTCGACGGACGCCCCACCTCAAGGGCGGTCCAGAACGGTGCATGGCGCATCTACAGATGAGGGGCGCATAGGCTCGCAGCTCTTCGTCGAAATTCCCTTCCAAGAGGGACTTGTTGTTAAAGATTCATCCCCGGGCGATGAAGTCACACCTCCCCGATGGGACGAGCGGCGACATGAGCGCCCCCTGAAGAACAAAGGTCTAGCAGTTGACGAGTCGCGCCGTCAGCGAGACCTCAACGACGGAGGGGATATCGTGGCTCAAAATGCTCTCATCCAGGAGCAGGATAGAATAATCCGCCAGCTCCAGCAGCTACTGAGAGCGGCAGGGGCTCCCTCAGCAGGCCAGCCCTCTGGGCCCCGAGGCGGGAAGAAAGCAGTCCCAAGCAAGGTGGTCCAACCCTCACGCGAGGATCTAAGAGCTTTTCTGGACCAAAAGCGTAGTCGGCCGAACGACGTACGGGCACTCGAGCAATGGTCGAAGCCATCACGGCCGAGACGACCAAGTTCGCAGCCACCACAGTCGAGGCCATTCGAAGCGGAAGTCGGAAACAGTGTCGCCACGGAAGGATGTCAAGCAGGAGTGGCTCGACAGGCGTATCAAGCTGGCCGTTCAGCATAATATGAAGATGGCTGCTCTCACCCGAGACCAGCAAGAGATCTGCGGCCCCACCAATCTGGGGGCCTCACCCTTCACGCGGGATGTCAAGGAGACTCCACTGCCCAAGAAGTTCTCTGTCCCGCGGTTCGTCCCTTATGACGGAGTGTCTGACCCAGCAGCTCACCTCCGACACTTCTCCCAGAAGATGTCCATCTAGGGGAACGAGGGCCATCTCAGTTGCAAAATCTTTTCCTCCAATCTGGGGGACCTTCCTCTGAAGTGGTACTGCGCCCTTCCGGAGAAGTCTATCTCGAGTTGGAAACAGCTCCAGCTCTCCTTCCTGAAGAAGTTCCAGGCTTACAGCGTCGTCCCCAAGACTGATGCTAATATACTTGCCCTGAAGATGAAGCAGGGCGAAAGCATCACCCAGTTCGCCCATCGTTTTTGGGCGATCTACAGCCAGATTGAGGACACCAGAGACGAAGTGGCGATCTTCGCCTTCCGAAATGCCCTGTTACCAGGGAACTAGCTGAGGAAAGACCTGGCTGGAAACCCCGCAACCTCCATGCCGGCCTTGATGTCCCGGATAAAGCGATATGTCGCCCGGGAGGAGGATGAAATCCGGGGTCGGGAAAGTCACGGCCCGGGACCCAAGGAGAAGGGCAATCAGCCTCAGCAGAGAGATAAGAAGCCCTTTCGGAAGGAAGGGCCGAAGCAAGCCTGGGTCTCCAGCTCGGCAAAGGCTACAACGTCCAGGTATGGGGGCAACAAGAAGACCAAACTCCTACCGACGCCTACCAGGCTGTGAACGTCGTCTTCAGAGAGCCAATCCACCAAATCATGAACAAGATCAAGAACAGGCCATTCTTCAGCTGGCCTCATCCCATGCAGAGTGAAGCCTCCACCCGTGACCAGACTAGGTTCTGTGCCTACCACAAGCAGAATGGGCACCAAACTGAGGAGTGCAAGACCTTGAAGTTTCACCTGGAAAAGCTCGCCAAAGATGGTCATCTGGAGGAGTTCGTCCAGACAGGAGATGCCGGCGCCGGCGGCAGCGGTCGAGCTCATCAGAGCGCTGATAAGGATCCAGACAGCGAAGATTCTGAGAAGATCATCAATGTGATCCATCTAGCGCCCTCAATTCCCTCTCGCTCAGCTAGAGGCAACTCCCAGGCCCGTGCCGAAGCCAGGCAGTCCTCCCATGGGAAGGAAGTAATGAGAGCCGAGCTCGGACCGGCGTCCAAACGGGCACGGCACGAGCGCCCAGCCATCTCGTTTTCAGATAAGGACCTTGAGGGAGTGCAGCTTCCCCACAATGATCCCCTGCTCCTGACAATGAAGCTGCGAGACTTCACAGTGAAGCGGATCCTCGTCGACTCTGGCAGCTCGTCTGAAGTCCTCTACTATGGGTGTTTCAAGAAGATAGGGCTCTCGGAGACTGATTTGAAGGAAGCTCGCACGCCTCTGATTGGGTTCAGCGCCAAGCCGGTCTACCCCAAGGGGAGAATCACTCTGGAGACCAGAGTAGGCGGAGCCTCGGTCATGACCGATTTCCTGGTGGTGGACGCCCCCTCCCCCTACAATGTTATTATGGGCAGGGCGTGGCTCCACAAGATGGAAGCAGTTCCCTCCTCTCTCCATCAGAAGCTGAAGTTCGTGCTCGAAGGCAAGGAAGGCAAGATGGAGGTGGTTACAGTTGAAGGGGATCAGCAGCTGGCCAAGCAGTGCATGTTGGCCATGGTCCCTGGGGAGAAAGAGCCAGAGCGAGTGAATCTGGCAGAGTTCGAAAGGGGGCTGGATGAGATCGGCCGAGATCCCGACAAGAAGAGCACTGAAGATCTAGCTGAAGTCAGACTCGACCCGTCAGACCCTGACAGATTTTTCCTGATCGGCACCCAGCTGCCCGACCCAGAGAGAGCCGAGCTCTCAAGATTCCTGATGCAGAACGTGGATGTCTTCGCTTGGACCCCGAGTGAAATGCCTGGGGTCGACCCCGAGGTCATGTGCCACAGGCTGAACGTGGATCCCAACCACAAGCCAGTGGTACAGAAGGCCCGCAGGATGGGGCTGCAGCAGACAGAAGCGGTGGTTGAAGAAGTCGACAAGTTGCTCGAGGCAGGCGCAATCCGGGAGGTCCAATACCCGGTCTGGCTGGCCAATACAGTGGTAGTGAAAAAGAAGACTGGCAAGTGGAGGGTGTGCGTAGATTTCACAAATCTCAACAGAGCTTGCCCAAAGGACAGCTTCCCTCTTCCAAAGATTGATCAGATGATCGACGCCACTGCTAGCCATGACAGAATGAGCTCCCTCGACGCCTACAGCGGCTACCACCAGATTCCGATGTATGAGCCAGATGAGGAGAAAACTGCCATCATAACCCCCCGCGGCACTTACTGCTATAAGGTGATGCCCTTTGGGCTGAAGAACGCGGGGGCAACCTATCAGTGCCTCGTCACCAAAATGTTCCAGGCTCAGCCCGGCAAGACAGTTGAAGTCTACATTGACGACATGGTCGTCAAGTCCAAGCGGTCGAATGATCACCTGGCAGATCTGGCCCAAGTCTTCAGCATCCTCCGTGAATTCAAGCTCAAATTGAAAGCTTCCAAGTGCGCCTTTGGCGTGGCTTCTGGCAAGTTCCTCGGAAGCCTAGTCACGCGGAGGGGGATAGAGCCCAACCCGGACCAGATTACTCCAATCCTGGGCATTCAAAGCCCATCTACTACAAAGGAGGTCCAGAAGCTTACAGGCATGGCTGCAGCACTCAATCGCTTCATCAGCAGATTATCAGATAAGTGCCAGCCTTTCTTTCCGCTTCTGTAAAAGAATTTTAAGTTTCAGTGGACCCCTGAGTGCGACCAAGCATTGGAAGCACTCAAAACCTATCTGTCTTCACCACCTTTACTCTCTACCCCAACTCAGGGGGGGATTTTGTATTTGTATCTTGCGGTCTCGGATCATGCAGTGAGCTCCGTCCTCATCAGAGAGGACGACGGAGTCCAAAAACCCATCTACTATACGAGCAAGATCCTGCTGGATACCGAGACCAGATATCTTTTGCTGGAGAAGCTTGCGTTGGCCCTCATCAGCACCTCCCGCAAGCTCTCCCATTATTTGCAATCCCACACTATTGTGGTTATCACGGAGCACCCGCTCCGATCAATCTTCAAGAAAGCTGACTTTTCAGGGCGAATATCAAAGTGGGCAGTCGAACTGGGGCAGTATGACATCCAGTACCGTCCCAGGGCTGCGATTAAAGCCCAAATTTTGGCAGACTTCATTGTAGAGTTCGTCTTTCCAAGCTCGGCTTCGACCCAGCCCGGCACCGAACTAGGGGGCATAGGGTATGAGCGTGAAGTCACCGAGGTCGAACAATCTTCTCATAACCAAGTTCCTGTCTCGGCATGGAAGGTCTTCGTCGACGGCTCGTCCACCTCCAAGAGAGCTGGCGCCGGAATAGTCCTCCAATCGCCAGAGGGACTTGTCATAGAGCAAGCCTTCACCTTGGACTTCAAAGCGACAAACAATGAAGCGGAGTATGAAGCTCTGATAGCAGGGCTGAATAGCGCCCAAATCCTCGGAGCCCAGCAATTGGTGGTTTTCAGTGATTCACAACTAGTAATTAGCCAACTCACTGGAGACTACCAAGCCAGGGACGACAGGATGGCGGCCTACTTAGCCCTCGAAAAGAAATTGCTCTCTCACTTCCAGACAGCCGAGGTCAGGCAAATCTCCAGAGAAACCAACACGCATGCTGATGCGCTTGCAAACCTGGTCTCCGCTGTCGAAGCGGGAAAGAAAAGAACCGTTGAGGTAGGATCGATACCGAGATCAAGCCTAGAGCTCCACTCATCTCGGCAAGTCCTGTGCGCTGATCTCGGCCCGAGCTGGATGGATCCAATCATCTCTTACCTAAAGGACGACCAGCTCCCCGAAGACAAGAATGAAGCCCACCGAATCAGACTCAAGGCAGCTCGATTCTGGCTATCTCCCGAAGGCAAACTCTACAGAAAATCCTTCACGCGTCCCTACCTCCAATGCGTCCATCCAAGCAAGGTGGACGACTTTCTGTATGAGATCCACGTAGGAATCTGCGGCAGTCACATCGGAGGGCGGTCACTGGCCTACAGAGCAATCAACCAAGGTTACTGGTGGCCATACATGCAGAAGGATGCGCAGGTGTACACCAGAAAATGTGAAAAATGTCAGAAGTTCTCCCATTCTCTTGACCAACCAGCGCAAGACCTGAGTCCCCTCTCTAGCCCGTGGCCCTTCGCTCAATGGGGGCTGGACATTATGGGACCTCTTCACCGAGCTCCAGGGAACAAGAGATGGCTGATAATGGCTACTGACTACTTCACGAAGTGGGTAGAAGCTGAGCCGCTGTCTTCTATCACTGAAAGGGACTCCAAGAACTTCGTATGGAAAAAACATCATAACGAGGTTCGGCATCCCCGAGGCCCTGATTTTGGACAACGGGACTCAGTTCAACTCTAAATTCTTCAAGGACTTCTGTCAAGAGCATGGCATCAGGAATCACTATTCCACTCCGGCGTACCCGCAAAGCAACGGTCAGGCCGAAATCTCTAACAAAGTACTGCTCGACGGCTTGAAGAAGCGATTGAACAATGCAAAAGGAAGATGGGTAGAAGAGCTTCCGAGCGTGTTATGGGCATACAGGACGACTCCGAGACGATCCACCTCGGCGACACCCTTCTCGTTGGCCTATGGGATGGAGGCGGTCATTCCCTTAGAAATTAGCCTCCCTACCTTGAGGTCAGAACTTGTCGACCAAGGCCGAAACGAGACGAATCTGGCAATGGAGCTGGTCCTAGCTGACGAGCGCCGAGATGCAGCGGCCATACGACTGGCTAACTATCAGCAACGGCTAGCCAAATGATACAATAAAAAAAGTCAGAGAAAGAAGCTTCTCAGTAGGAGAACTGGTGCTAAAGAGGACCCTGCCAGCTGACAGAGACCCAAATGAAGGCAAACTGGCCCCAAACTGGCATGGCCCGTTCAGGGTGGTCTCAATGGCAGGACGATCTTCTTACAAACTTGAAGACTTGGAAGGCAGACAGTTGCCGAGACCGTGGAACGCATCTCACTTGAAGAAGTTCTATTTCTAAGATGTAATGGAAGTTCTATGATCAATGAAAGCAGCATTTGCCCTATCACCAATCTGTGTCTTCTTATCTAAGTTCGGCAGCACCGGGTTCATACACCTCGGGATTGACTTCGGATTCATACATCCAGCCTTCCCTAAATTTTGGGTTCACGTGCCCATGGATTGACTTAGGATTTATACATCCAGTCGCTCCTAAAACCCTAGGTTGATACACCTTGGGAAGACTTCGGATTCATACATCCAGCCTTCCCTAAATTTTGGGTTCACGTGCCCATGGACTGACTTAGGATTTATACATCCAGTCGCTCCTAAAACCCTGGGTTGATACACCTTGGGAAGACTTCGGATTCATACATCCAGCCTTCCCTAAATTTTGGGTTGATACACCCTGGGACTGACTTCGGATTTACACATCCAGTCTTCCCTAAAGCTCTGGGATCATACACCCCCGAGATCGATCCCGGACTCAGACTCGCACAGCCGAGATCCTCAAGACTCTGGGATCATCCCGGCCAATGATAGTTCATCTCGGCCAGTGACAGTTCGTCTCGGCCAAGAACAGTTCACCTCAGCCAATAACAGTCATGAAAAGAAAAAAGCAGTGCAAGCACAAAAGTGCAGAAAAGCAGCACAAAAATAGAAAGAAAAGCAAAAAAGAATGCAAAGATACACGTCTTATCAGAAACTTTCTTCTTTTATTAATTGTAATTTCTTCATTACAAGGGTTACAGAAGAGAAAAACGGAATACAGTAAGGAGGCTCGCAGTCCTTTAAAAATAGAAAAAGAAGGAAGCTTGGAGGTTCTTGATCTTCATCGTCCCGCCGCCTAAAGGTCTTGACATCCCACACAAGGATCTGCGGCATGATTCCACACAGGGACCAGCAGGATAAAAGACAAGACCCTCAAAGGTTAGGATCGCCGCCAACTCCCATCTACAGAGAATAATCACCTCCCGGCCGCACAGGCAGGAGATGATCTCTTCCCAACAACATAGATGGGGGTTGGCCGTGGACCCGCGTTCAGAGAACGCATAGTCCATGGGTACCGTCTTCAGAGAGCGCGCAGACCACGAAGGACAGCCCCTCCCGGAGGAAGCTGCCTTCTGTCGCAGGAGGTTCGTCCGGGGCAGAGATTCCTAAAATTCTACAGGGTGTGGCTGCCAGAGTGGCTAACAGAAAGAGACAGGTCCCCATGCTTATACAGAAAATAAAAAGTCCTGGTTCTTTTTCTCTCCCATGGCGAGCTTGCTGCTTCCATTTATAGGAGGAAGAAGAGTCCATCCCTCAATAAAATTGATGAGGCGAGGTCTCCCGTGCTTCGCGTGGAGTGCACGTCTTCCATAAGTTGACTAGCGACTCCGATGGCGAACACGTGGAATCATCTGCTCGTTTTCTGCATCGGCCGTACCACCATACTTACAGCTATTTATGAATCCTCGGAATGCGGAATATCGGAGCGGATACCTATAAAGACCACACGGCACTCTCTCCAACTCAAGACTCTCACGTCATGACATTCAGCCGAACTCAAGCACGCAAGAGCCGAAATAAAAAAGATGGAAAATGAGGCACAAGTAAAGAAGTTCTGCCTTTCATTAAAGGTAAAAGGGATTACATCATCAGAAATTTTACATCCCAAAAGAAAAAACAGAAAAATTACAAGTGAAAGAGCTGCAAAAGTACAAAATCAAGAAGCTACAGGGGCTTCGGAGAGTCCACCAGCACTATTACTGTCTCTGGTGGGCTGGAGGTCTCGGCGACGACAGCAGTCTCCTCTTGCGCATCACCCGCAGGAGGGGCAGCGAGAGCGTCGCCCGAAGTTGCAGCCGAAGCATCACCCGTAGAAGGGATAAGTGGAGCGCCATCCGAGCTAGGACCGGCTACAGGAGCATCCACTGGGGCACCCGCATTTAGCGGGGCGGAACTCGGCTCAGGCTCTGGGTCGGAATACCTTGGCAGATTCTGATAGATCGGGTGGTCTTCAGGAACCCCTGCTCGTCTCAAAGCAGCCAGACACCCCTCCTCGAACAAGATAGAGGTGATCTCCTCCACCTGCCTCTCATATTCCTCCATAGCCTGGTCCACTCCCTTCTGAAAGGAAGACTGGGTCTCGGCCTGCTGCGAGGACTTGAGGTCAGCAATCTCCTTCTCCAGCCGATCGACTTCGGCGTTCCTAGCCTTTAGCTCGGCAATTTCCTTCTTCAGCTTCTCCACTTCGGCACGACCAGCGAGCACTTCGCCACGCTGCCTCGCCGATTCAGACGCCGAATCAACCTTCACTCTGGCTAGCTCTGTCTCCAACTCGGCAATCCTCTTCGTCTTCACCCAGATTTCACCCTTCAACTGATGGGTTGCCGACGTGAGATCGGTGACACTGGCCAGCGCCACGCCTAGCTGCGCAGTCGCCTCGGCACTGCTCCTCTTCAGCTCTCCCAGCTCCTTCTTCAGTTTTTCCCTCTCGGACTCCAGTTGGGTGACTCTGGAGACGTTCTTGTCGCTCCTCTCCATCACCAACTGGATCCTCTGCACGTTCTGCAATAGAAAAAAAGTCAGATGGGAGCAGCCGAAATGAAATACCTCAAAAAGAACAACAAGGGTACTTACCTGGAGAGAAGCCCAGATCGCCGAGCCCAGCAGACTCTCATTATCATACCTCGCGTGCACCTCCATGTCACGCGGTAGGGCACAGGCTTTGGCGAGAGCCCCGATGACGAGACAGTCCCCATGCACTCGGTCTTCCACGTTTAAGGGTTTTCTGGGCTGGGTCTCCAGTCTAGGCCTCCATGCCGCTGGGGCAGTACGAGGTCCAGAGGCCGATCCTGACGCCCCTGGGGCAGTACGAGGTCCGGAGGCCGATCTAGACCCTTGCCCTACAATGACACTGAGGTCACGGACCGTCTCAGCAGAAACCCTGCTCACTGGTGCACTCTTTCCAGGGGGCGCCTTGCCTCCAGGGGTGCGCGCAGGCGCCTTGTCTTGAGGAGCCTGCTCAGCCCCCGACTCTTTCTTTCCTGCCTTGAACCTCTTCCTCGGCGGAGACCCGTCCCTCGAGTGATCTGGTGAGCGTCTCCGCACTCCTTCGGTCGGAGCAGTGGCCAGGGCAGAGGAGGCAGCAGCTCCCCCCGAGCCGAAGCCATTCGGGCACTGGTAAGAGAAGGCGTCGCAGAAGATGAAGACCCACGCCTGAACTTGGCCGCCAGGTCCTTGGTTCCAGTCATTCTCGAGCTACCCTCCATCCTCTCCTCCGGGTCAGATGGGTAAGCGTCTACTACCTCGCTCAAACTCGGCGACCCCGCAGATGGATAAGCGTCTACTACCTCCCTCAAGCTCGGCGATCCCGAGCCAGAATAAGTGGATGCCTCAGCGCCAGACGCAGCTCGGCTTGCAGCAGGATCGACCAAAGGCACACCCACAGGCACGGCCAATGAAACGGAAGGAAGGTCAGCCTGCAGCTCGTCCTCCTGCGCTGCTCCAATTCTCCTATAATGGTCGCGGTACCTCAGCATGTATCCTAACAGTTTCCAGGCCGATCTGGTCTCGTGCCCAGTGTATTTCTTAACCTTCTTATGGTCAGCAACGTTCTTTGTCCAACCGTCGCTTACAGCCCGGCGTCGCCTCGCTCGCAGTTCTACACAGCAAACGACAGGATGTCAGTTCGGCAATATAAAGGTTAAGCAAAAAGAAGCAGACTAAAGAGTCGATGTTTACTTGGGACAGCCCCGAGATGGCAAGGGACCCTGAGCGTCCTGCCCTCGCCAGCGCCGAACTCCCAATCCCCCGAAACACAGAAGAGATATTCTTCGGCGTTTTTACTAGAATCCTCCAAGGCCAGGACGAAGCCCCTTCGACGCTGCTTCACTCGAAGATAATAGTTGTCTCCCCCAGCCTTGCAGATGTCGTACACGTCTTCGATATCGTGGACGCCTAAATTGGTCCCAAGGATTTCGTTCAATTTTGCCGTGCCCATGATGACCTTGAAGCCATTCGGCATCAGCTGGCACGGGGAGATGGACCAGGCGTCTAGACAGGCTCTAAGAAGGAGATGCAGAGGAAATCTGACCCCACCTTCGACCACAGAGATCAAAGGGAAAGGCATCCAGCCGCAGGACCAGCACCGCAGGGCGTAGTCACAGGGAGTCGCCGGCCTGAGGCGGACCCCCTCCGAGATACTGAAGGTAGCCCTAAACCTAGCCATGCCCTCATCCGTGTCTAATTGAAACCTAGGGGTGGCCATCTCTACAAGAAGAAGAAGGCGAACAGAAACCCTAAAAAATACAGGGGCACGAAGTCACTTACAGAGACGGAAGGGCAAGCCAAGAATCGATCTGGACACGTCTTACGATCACCCTCGCCAGAGCAATGTGGAGAGGTCTCGAGAAGACAGACGGAGAGCAGGGCGACGATCAAAAGCAAGGGCAGAAAAAATCAGAAGAGAAGATAAAGAAAGAAGAGCGGAGGAAGACAACCCTATTTATAGGGGAACGAAGCCCTCTTTGGGCGCCATTCTCAAAGTTCGAAAAGACAGACTTCGCAATCCGAGCCCGTCTCATCACCTTGATGGCACTACCAGTGAAGAAGCACCACGTGTAGCCGCCGGTTCATTTTCCGAGACGAACAGGACACAACATTTATTGCCTCGGAGAAGTTGAAACGGCGCCAAGCAATGATCGCAGTATCCCTAGACGGATTCACTAGCTTCTGACCCCTAAAGGCTAGGGCACTTAAGAAGTCACAAGCTAGGGGGCAATTGTGTGGGGAGATTTTCAACGCTCCAGGATTATGTTAATCACGGCTGTAAGACGGGACTAAGCACTCTCACACGCCATCCACGTGCCATCCACGTGGCTCCCAGATTCGCCTCGGCTGCCGGGACAGAGGCTCAGCCGAAACCAGACGAACTCTGGCTGCTAGCGCCATGCTCGGCTGCCAGGGCCCCACCTCGGCTAAAGAGCTTGATTTCGGCCAAAGGAGCTGGGGACCCCGGCCAGAGGAGCCGGGACGAAAGCCGAAGCAAAGGAGAATCTCCACTCGCGCCCCACGCCCGCCACATCATCAGATACGTGGCAGAATAGGGGCGCGAGCCCGTGGGACAGATGCGACATCCAGCCGTCCACAATCTTGGCCAGATCGTTGACAGGGCGGCATCCAGCGGCTGTAGCCACATCAGGGCACGGCCCGAGGATGAATCCAATGGTACCTCTACCGCCAAATGCCTCCAACAGGATCTGGCCCAACATGACATGCATTAAAAGCAATGTGGGCTGATCCGACTGACATTTATTGCTTTGTGGGCTGATATGGACCGCATTTATTGCTTTGTGGGCTGACAGGGACTTCCCTATCAAATCCTATCAAACCGTGGGACCCACTCCAAAATATCATCCAAAGCATCCTCCTGAGTCCTCTATAAATAGGACTTCATTTCACATGCAAGGTACGCACATTACACACCTGAGAGCCGTTACTCTGCCTCTCTTCTTCCTCTCCTTCCTTTGTTCCAGTTCATACACTGACTTTAGCATCGGAGAGCCTTGCGCCGCCCAGGCCAGGGTCCTTTGACCATTTCTTCTTCCCTTTCAGGCTAAGAGGCAGCAGATCATCTTCTTCTACTTGGATAAGTCCTATCAGGCACCCTCATTATTGTGAGTCATCGTTTTCTCCACTTACAAGTCTCATTGACTCTGGGCCATACGTCAACCAGGAAAAATAATATATCTATTTCCATTCCACATACAGGTGCTATGCATAACGATCTATGTCAGAAATTGAGTTTAAGAATCATAAAAGGAAACTAAAATAAAAAAATAAGAGAGTAAGAAATATGCAAATAACTAAACTTCTTCTTGCAGGCTGCAGCGAAGAGAACACCCAACGAGACCTATGGCCATGTCACACGAAGAAAAGAAAAAAAAATGTCGTATAGAAAAGAGACTCGTGGTGAAGAAGACTCTACATGGAGAAGGATATAACTCATTTTCCCAATTACTCATTTTAGTTACAGAAATGATGCCGCCATATATGCCAATTTCAGTTACAAATCTCCATAACAGCTTTAGTTAATAATAGTCCCAAAATAATAATAATAATAATAGGGCAAGGTGAAAGTTATGAGGAATTTAAAGAGGCATCAATCAGGGTCAAATATTTGTCAAGATGGTCAAGAGAAAATTGAAATGAAGCGGCTGATTTCTCAAATGAAATCAGTCAGTTTCATATATACTAGCAAAATGCCCCCGTGCTTGGCACGTGCATTAAGAGTCATACCAAAAATATAATTTAATTTTATGACAAAAATAAAAAATTTAATTTTGATTTCATATGTTAATCTTTTAAAAAATCTAAAATAAAAGTATTTCTCACATATAAAAAATTTACATGCTTTCTTAAAAATTACACAATCGAAAATTTGAATAAATAATAAATTTTAAAATTTTAGTAGAAACATGAAATATGAAATATTGAGATGAAAAAAATTATAAGAAATTCAAAATATGAGATTTTCCTATTAGATGCTGGTTTGGTAGTGAGTTGGTTGGGTTTGGGGTAGGTAGAGGTTTTAAACTTTAACCCTAGCCGGGTTCAAGACAGGCACCGATTTTGCTTTGTTTGACTTGCATTCCCATTGATAAAATTACTTTCATGTATCTTTATCTAAAACCCATATCATGATAACAAAGAAAGGAAAAAAAAAAGTTATGAGGGAGACCAAGCTTGGATGGGGACTGGACCAAACAAAGAGAGATAGAGAGGTGTTCCTAAGCGAGGAAATAGTGCCATTAAAAAGAGAGTTATTTGGGAAAAAGAAAGAGGTGGAGAGTGAGTAATAAATGACATCTTATTGAATTGAATTAGATCAAATAATATTAAAATAAAATTTAAAATTGTTAGGTTGGTAAAAATTAGAAATCTGTCTCTTTCATATATATATATATATATATAATATAATAATGAGACGGTCATTGTGTAAGAGAAATTGTTGCGTGTGATCACACATGATGAGACGGTCAATGTGATTTATTATTTAATTTGGGCGCCATGTAAGAAAAATTCTCACATATGAGCTAATGCAAGGTCTACTGTGATTTAGATATTTGTAGGTTCCACGCAGGGGCCCTCAAAAGGAAATAAGGAACATGAGGGAAGACTATTCAACACATTATATATATTAAAGCAAAGGGGAGGTCGGCTGTGGGGGTGCCACCTCACCCCTGAAAATTCTCTCCTTTTAGAGAAATATCCAAGAAAAAAAGAGAGAAAAAGAGGGAAGAATCAACTGTTTTCACATGAGAGTGGAGTCCTATGAGATCTGGGAAAGAGAGTCCCAGATCCGGGAAACTCTTCCCTCCAGCCCAGCCCAGCCCATCCAACACTCTTTTGAATTCCAATATTCCATCGACCCCTTCTCCAAGTATTCTTTTCAATCTCTCCAGGGTCCAGTCGAAAGCATTTCTCCCAAACCCTCTCTCCATTTCTCCCTCCTGCGTTGATCATCGAACTCATCGATGGCACCCCAAAAATCCAAGCTGAAGATAGGAGGGTCCTGGTCTGGGGTCTTGGAAGCGGAGTTGGAGGTCTGGACGCTACCCATATTGAGAGAAGAGGTGGCCAAGCGATCCAACTCCACCCCAGATTGCATCAATCTCATTTGCAGTGGAAAAGTTCTGAAAGATGGAGATGGGAGCGCCAAATTGGCCGAATTGGGCCTAAAGAACAATTCCAGGATTTTGGCCACTCGGATTTCTTCTTCCTTTTTCTCTTTCTTTCCTCCTTCTCTTCTTTTCTTTTCTTCTTCTTTCTCCCCTCACAGCACCTGCACATCTTCCTCCGCTCCCTATCTCCCTCCGCCCAGAGCTCTTCCTGTTCCTTTCCTTCTCCATTGTTCCTCTCACCCTCTTCTTCCTCTATCTTGGCAGGGAGGGGGAGTGGATCTTTGGCCTCTGATAACCCCCTCCGCCCCGCCAGACGGACTTCTTTCAGCCGGGATGTTGGGCATGCGGCCGCCGAGACTTTCTTGCTCACCCGCCTGAGCTTTAAGCTCTTGCGCTATCTGGGGTACTCTCTGATTTCTTCAATCTCTTTCTTTATTCTGATATTGGTGTTTGTTGATTTGCATTTTGGGGTTCTTGTTATCTTTTTTTGTTAATCATTTTGGGATGATTTTGGTTATTGGTGTTGAGTTAAAAGAAGTGGGTTTTTTTGCATTTTTGGGATCTTTCAAGTACCCATATCTTGTTTTTGAATGATTCAGCATAGTTATGGCAGAATTGGAAGAAGTGAGTTTTAGCGCCTTTGGGTTCTTTGCAGTACCTACATTATGTTTTTTAGTATGTGAGTTGGCATGGTGCTAATATTGGTTTTTTGAATAATTTAGCATGCTTATGGCATTTACAATGAAATTTGAAGTGTGTTTTAATTTGGAATCTTTGTGATGCCAAAATCGTAATTTATTGGGATTTGAATTGGTAGAGTTAGTATATAATTTTGGGTTTTTGAGCAATTCCTTAATTTAGCATTTGTTGTGAATATCTGTTCCTCATTGTCCGTGTCCATGTTTAGAGCTCTTGGATGTGGATGCATTTCGTAATCCTCTGCATCTTCAGTCACTTCTTATTAGTATGAGTTCTGGAAATTGTCCTTTCAAGTTTCATCATAGGGTGGGGTTTGGTGGGTATCTCATCTTCATCACCTTTCCATCTTGATCCTAGATGAATGTTTGAAGTTGGAACCCCACACACCATTAACACTGAGATTGTTGTTACCATACAGTGCAATCAAGTGGGACCCAGTTCATCCGACAGTGAGATGAGACACATTAACCGCTTGGGTGTTTCCTGTTTCTCGAGAATTAGTATATCTTATTTTCTTTCCAATTATAGTTAATAAAATATTAAGTTTTTATTCATGTTTATTTTTAAATCACATGAACATCATACAAATGGAAATACATTACCATGTCATATTGTCGCTATGAATATGATCATCTACATTTTTTGTGTGGCCGCACCGTTAGATTGAACACATGATAGTGTTGTGAGCATTAATATAAGGGTTAATATATTATTATGCATATGACTCATGTTTAGTGATCCCGCAAAAAATAAAAATTTTTGAGGAATAATTTTGCTATATTTATTATTAGAGTGCATATTAAAAACACAAGTCATTTCAAATTATTAGCTAATCATTTATCAAATATTTATCCTTTTGATATGTGTTTTCAATTTTTAATATATTTATCTTTTTGGGCCCGGGCTTAGCACGGGCGTTTGTTGCTAGTACATCCATAAGTAGACGACAAGTCAATGATCAAAGACAACATGAAATAATATATACAACATGTATGGATATACATATTATAATTCCAAAATGAATAAAAAAAAGTTTACCCTTTGGAGTTTGGCTCCCTTTTATTACTTTTTTCTTTATTATTTTTTAGTATCTTTAATATTTTACAATCCTAATATAAAAAAGTATATCAAAACCCATCATCTAATGACTAGTTTTGTTGAAACAAATAATAATACTAAAAATCAAAATAATTAGATTATTCTTTACCATTTGATTAACATACTCACATATTTAACAAAGTCTTAACGACTTAAAACAATGTAATCTAATTTTATTGGTTGAAACTTATCTAATCAACTCGATATTTTCTATAGTTAATCAAATAAGTATGATATAATATGTAGTACATGTAACACAATTTTAAAGACAGTGGGAAACAATGAAGGGGAACCAAAACCAATTAAGGACTTGATTGTAAAGTCTAAAAGGAAGAAAGTGAATTAACTAAAGATTCATTGCCTTTCAAGATATATGGAATGTATGTACGTGTAACGAATGAATGAAATGACTTAAAGCTAGCTGAGAATATATATATATGGGTAATTAAACAAAGAGGGGCTCTATTGGCACCACGAAAATCTCACTTTCCACCGCAAAAAAAAATAAAAAAATAGATTTTCCTAAACTACCCCTCCCCTCTCCTCCTCCCTCCTCCTCTTCCCTTCCTCTCCCATCCCCCCCGTCTCCGGCGGGGAGGGAGCTCCAGCCGGCCGGGGCTCCCGCCCCGCCGGAGACTGGGGGGGGGGGGAAGGGAAGAGGAGAGAGGGAAGAGGAGGAGGAGGGAGGAGGAGGGAGGAGGGGAGGGGTAGTTTAGGAAAAATTATTATTTTTGTCTTCTAGTGCGGTGGGGAGAGAAAATTTTGCGGTGCCAATAGCACTCCCCTTAAACAAAGTCCTGAGAAAGTTTTCGGCAATGAATCTCCATGTGAATGAGTGGAAGAGTGTTTAGAAATTTTGGAGGTGGAAACTGTAAAGTAATGTTATTGATTTGACCTTCAATTTTATATTAGACTGTTAAATTGATGTTTCATTTGTTCTTCAAGCAAGAATTGAAAACATTTAAGGGGCAATGTCGTCTCTCTGTTGCGATCCATATGTTATTTTAAAAATGCATGTGTGAATGGTGAAATGTCCAAATCAGTGGAGGGAAACCTAAAGTCAGGGCCGGACCCGACGTTTACGGGGCCCAAGGCAACCTCTAAAAAATGGGGCCCTTATACAATTATTTAAAAAAAAATTATTCATTACAATTTTCTAACAAAAAATTGATATTTTTCATTACAAAAAAGTTCTGCATCCAGATAACTTTAGGACTGCCTACGTACCGAGGGAGGCTATACATACCGAGGGAGGCTATATTTAATCCCAATGATCAAGCACAATATAGTTCTCTTAAACTACCCACCCTGGCCAAAAGCCTACAATTCACACACCAACATTTCCTTCCAAAAAACAAGGCTAATAAACCTAGAACAAAAAAGTATTACTGAAAACAAGATCTTCTCGCATTTTTAGCTGCAAAGTCACTAATCAAACTTGTATAATCAAGTTTTTCTACCATATTTTTTTCAATTGATATCATAGCTAACACATTCAACCTTTCTTGTAACATAGTCGAACGAAAGTAATTTTTTATGAACTTCAACTTTGAAAAGCTTCTTTCTCCAGAGGCAACAGTAACCGGCATGGTCAACAAAATTCTATAAGCTATCCATGCATATGGAAAAGTACCATCCATTCTTTTTAAATAATTTAGCACATCAATTGCTTTCTTGGTTTCTTTTGGCATGTATTCTTTTAAAAGTTTCAACTCCAAATACAAATCTCTCCCATCAATATCATAAAGGCTGTCATGTTTCAGTTTATCTTCAAGGGTGTCACAATGACTCTTCAAGCTCTCATCATCTATGGAATTTAGCATTTTCAAATCAAACAAAAATCCAAAGATTCCTTCAAAAGTTTTAAATTGTTCAAACCTACTCTTAAGTGAAGAAAGACCTTGATCAACTATATAAAAAAAGTATTCGATTCTAAACGATTCTTCACCAGATAGTATTGCATCTTCACTAGTACACACATGAAATTGCCTCTTTCTACGAATGACTCGTTTTTAACAAAAATCCAAAGATTCCTTCAAAAGTTTTAAATAAGGTGGGCTTTAAATTTGGGCCTTTTAATTTATTTATTGGGCTAAATATTTACACACATGTGTTATTAATTTGGACCTTTCAATTTACATATTAGACTAAATATTTACACATATATATATAAATACATAAAATAATATGGGGCCCTAAAAATTTTATAATTATTGGGGGCCCAAGGCGGCGGCCTCTCCCGCCTGCCCCTTGGGCCGGCCCTACCTAAAGTCCAAACATATTAAACAAAGGAAGCTGCTCCAACAGCCACGTAAAAACAATACCTGAATGTATGATTAAGAAAATCAAATTATAGAACTTGCCATTTACCTCACAATCTTTTGGGTAAAATCCACTAACACCCCCTCAGGTTCCTGACAATTGCAGAAACACCGCCTTTAGTTTCTGAAAGTACATTGACACCCTGACAGAACGCTGTTGGTAATAATTTCCTCCACTCCCTTTAAATTTTGTTGACGTGAGTAATAGTTTTTTTTTTTTTTAAATGCCGAAATTGTCACTGAAATTTACACATAAAGCTAGCTTTTTATTGATATTAACATTATTTATATGAGGGCAAATAAGTAAATTAGTATTTTATAAAAGGAGCTACTATATGCACATTCAAACTTACTCCCTGCACATATCCACCCATGGGACCCCTATGAAAAAACTCCAAAATACCCCCATCTTTCATAGGGAATTATGAATGAGTGGTCAATTTGGATTGATCATGAGGTGGGCCCCAGTGGGCGTTCCGAACCGTAAGGACCGTAAGGACGGTCCTTACTGGACCGCCTCCCTATATATATATAGCAGCTCCCTTTATAAATCTAACAGGGGAGAGGTCAGTGTAATTTCAGAACCTAGAGCGGGTGTTTATGCAATTGTCAAAAACTAGAGGGGGCGTTAGTGTAATTAACCCTAAAAAGAAAGGAAAAGTTCTCTAAATTGGCCCTGGCCCAGCAAACTGACAATTAGGAAGAACAGCAGCAAACTTGACAATTACAAAGAATAGAAGATAATACTTCCCTGAATTGGCCCAGCCACTGTATATGGTCCCTTAGTATTTTCTTTATAATAATTTACCTTACCATGCTGTGATTTCATTATTTATAGGCCTAGCTTATCCTTGTTTGTCACACAGATCGTCCATCTTCCAAATTACACACACAGAGTCATGGAGAGAAGTTGCTTCCTCATCTTTGCAGGCGCAGCAGTGTTACTGTCAATGCACTGTATTATCGGTTTCTTAGCTCGGAGTAGTACTGTATTCAACATCACCACTGATCAAACTGCTCTTCTTGCCTTGAAAGCCCATATCACTTTCGGCCCTCAAGACGTCCTGGCAAACAACTGGACCACCGCCACCTCCATTTGCAACTGGATTGGAGTCACTTGTGGCACTCGCCACCAAGGAGTCACAGCCTTGAATATTTCGAGCATGGGTCTTAGAGGCAGAATTCCTTCACACTTGGGTAATCTCTCGTTTCTTGTTTCGCTTGACATTAGCAGGAACAATTTCTATGGCGACGTGCCTGAAGAGTTAGCTCATTTGCATCGATTGAAATTCATTAGTTTTCGCTTCAACCACTTTAGCGGAGGGGTTCCTTCATGGTTGGGTATCTTACCCAAGGATGAAAATAGCGGTTGCGGCGGGCGTAGGGCCCGCCGCCAAAATGCTACGAAGCAGGGGATACGTAGCGTAGCGGGGATACGTAGCGGCGTAGCGGTGCGATTTGAAATAATCGCCCAAAAAATCTAAAAAAATTCCAGAAAATCCATAAAATTGTAAAATGAAAGAATATATAGTTCTTTTGCAAAAGTAAGTAAGAAAAGTGGGTGTAGCGGTGCCCTCAATATATGAAGTCCTGTATCGCTATATAAATAGAAAATAGTAGTAATTATTAGTTTTTTCACATGTATTCATGTTTCTTAGTCATACTAACTTAGAAAGTAATGGAAAGCTCATAAAAAAAGTAGAACATGAAATAAAGGCATAATTGCATAAGACTTAAGAGTTACTCATTACTCAATTACTCATTACTCATTAGTCATTACTCATTAGTGAATATTGAACAATCAAAATATCAAATATCAATACTTCAACATTCAAGGTTCAAATTCAATCAAGTGAATGAACTATGAAGTGATCAAAATAAACATCAATCAACAGTCAAAACTCAGTTTTTGAGTCATGAGTAACTCTTAAGTCTTATGCAATTATGCCTTTATTTCATGTTCTACTTTTTTTTATGAGCTTTCCATTACTTTCTAAGTTAGTATGACTAAGAAACATGAATACATGTGAAAAAACTAATAATTACTACTATTTTCTATTTATACAGCGATACAGGACTTCATATATTGAGGGCACCGCTACACCCACTTTTCTTACTTACTTTTGCAAAAGAACCACATATTTTTTCATTTTACAATTTTCTGGATTTTCTGGAATTCTTTAAAAAAATTTGGGCGATTATTTCAAATCGCACCGCTACGCCGCTACGTGCCCGCCGCAACCGCTATTTTCATCCTTGATCAAATAACGACTTCTTTGGCCAAATTCCATCAAGTTTATCTGAATGCTCACAACTTCAACTTTTGAGTTTGTCATATAACAATTTCAGTGGAGAAATACCAAGAGAGATTGGAAACTTAACTACCCTAAAGGAGTTATATTTGGGGGATAATATCTTGAAAGGTATGATTTTGGCCTTGTGATCCAATTACTGTATCTCTCTGTGTTCTTTTTATGTGGCCTTACACAAGCACAAACTTTTGAAAATTACAACAAGTGCCAAGTAGACAAGATTAAAAATAATAATAATAATAAAAACTTGTTAAACATTAGTTTGTATTTTGAAGAACCTGATTTGCTTGGTATAAATTTTTGGGATTATTAATTGCTTTATTTGAGTCTTATAATTATGTTTATGATTACTTGCTTTTGCGAGCTAGGATAGAATCATACTTTTAATTTTCATGATAATGCTTTATTCCTGCTTTTATCATTATTACTGTTAATTATCATTATTATTTTATTTTTTTGGTCTGATTGTTATCAATATTTTTGCTGTAACTTTTGATGTTTCCTCACTTAGAATAAAGATTGGATGAGCTACTCTTTCACTCATCTCTCTTTATTTTAATTGTTTCAGTTATTTTCCTCTCAGGATTCCGAAGTGAAGTAATCCTACACAACCTTGAGCTTTGTCATTTCATTTGAAAATTTTTCAAATAGAAATTAGTAGCTGGTGGTTTAGGAAAGAATTACTCAAATTTTCAATATGAAGATTCAAAAATTTAAAGATAATTATATATATATATATATATCTTTGTGTGTTGTTGGAAGTAGGTACGTGGGTCTTCTAGATGGGTTTCAAAAACTTTTGATCCACTTAACGCAGGGATCAAACACTCAAAAAGCCAAGAATCCAATCCTAAGATCTAAAACCCTAACATCATGCATTAAGAACAAAGATCTATCAAGAAGACAGATCAAGAAATAAACAAGCATAAAAGATCTACTAAAATAAATAGGTTGTAGATCTATACACTTAGAGCTTGGTAGCGCTCAAATCAAAAATTATAAAACTTGATTCTCTACGAAAACTCTTTTCACAGATTATATCTCCTTTGCCACGTGTTCTTCCATGCTATGATTTTTTTGTAGAGAACTTCCCAAAGAGAATGGTGGGGTCTCTAAGAGGAAGAAACCCTAGGCACTCTAAAAGGAAACAAAAGAAGAGGAGAGGAGAAAGGAGAGAGGGGAGCTTATAAGATTGTGTGTCGAGATCTCTAACCCACTCCTCTTATTTATAGTTTACCTTCTTAAACCAAAATTAAAAGTATCGCTTCTATTATTAGTATATGTCATACTCCTCATTCCTTTAAGAGTTCCAATTAGATTAGTAACATTCTCTTCTTAGAACTAGCATTAAGACCACTAGGAATTTCTTAGAAACTGACTCCAACTGAAAATCTGGACCCCACATCTCATGTGAACTCTGGACACGCAGTTCATTGCAAATAACTCCACTAAATAAATGCAATTGCACTGCAGTTTTATGAATATTTATAAGAATACCATAATTTTCTCAATTACTGTAAGTAGGCCCCTCCATCAATTATATCCATGTATCTGTTGGAATCAATCTGTCCAACCAAATTAGATCCATATCTTATTATCCTTGTGACCCAATTAATCACGGTAATCATCAGTATCATCGAATTAACTCTTAATTGATATGGTACGTACTTACGAATGATGAAATTCATTAATTGGCACAAGGGGATATTTCTCTTTTAGATGATAGATTTCATCTTGAGAATTATATGTTCTCACAAACCCACTACCACGTACCCAAGATACCAAAGTGTTGACCTACTTGGCCTTACTCATTGGTAACTCAAAGTAAATGTGTAGCTTGAGTCATAATCTCTCAGGATGAGAGCATATTGCATGGAAGTTATGAGAGCGGTCATTGATCAAAGACAGATTTGCATAAGGTGCTACTCATGACCCTTTCAGTACATCATACTAGCACAAACAATCCAGAGTCTTACATTCTGATGATTGAGAAAAATCACACTATCTCATAGTAATTGCAGTGCTACAACCTTTTCAGATGAGATGCCCATTCTCATCATTGATTGTGAAAATACTTCAAGCATAAGAGTTGTGATATATGTAACATGTATATATGTAAATTTCATCCACACACATAGATAACATTTAATATACTTGTGGGCTCTGACTCAACTCATGAACTATGATGTCATTTTGTATTGGTTCTGTGTAATCATATAGTAAAATACATTCATCACATGAATAAAGCATGAAATAATAACTTAATTAAGGTAATAAAAGAATTCGTTCACATCATCTACTGGATTGAGGACATACAATCTAACATGTCTGTGTGTAATGAATATGTACGGGCATTAAATTCTAGCATGCTTTGCGCTTCAAGACCAAAAACTTCATCTTAACTTTGTGCATGCCCATTTAGAATTCAACTTTTTTAATTGTTATCATTACTCTAGATCTATACATAAATCCATTAATTATTGCAGAAGAAATAAAAAATTTTGAGTAATTTGTATTCTTTTTGTAGGTGAAATTCCACAAGAGCTAGGTAATCTTCTTACTTTGGAGATATTAATCATACAGAGGGCCGGCCTCACTGGTATCATACGACCTCCTACCTTTAATTCATATCACTTCTTTAATCATCATGGCTTTATCTTCATAAAATCAACTTGACAAGTACATTGTCATCTCTCCTTTTTTTTTGGAGAATTTCATAAGATGTTGGCAAATTTCACAAGGCAAATAATAGCTTTTGCTGCATTAAATATTTTCATTTATTTTTTACAAATAATTTTTCATAATAGCTTTTGTTTCTTTTTTCTACTTTTTCATAAGGTAACTATGTTGCTATTTCATAAATTTTCTTACTTTCTGTTACTCTTTTTTTTGGGGGGGAAAAGGGAGGGCCTGCTTAAAAAAACTTACTTTTATGTATGTGTGTTCTACATTGTGGCAGGTCAAATACCATCAGAGATTGGTAATCTTCACAATTTGGAGACCTTAGTATTAGAATGGAATAGCTTAAGAGGTCCCATTCCAGCAACAATCTTCAATATCTCAACACTGCAAGCCATTTCATTTGCGGCCAATCACCTTTCAAGCAATCTTCCATCAATGATAGGCCTATCCAAACTTGAATATCTTTATCTTGGAGTAAATAACCTTAGTGGATTGATCCCCCACTCTATTGAGAATGCTTCTAATCTCATTCGTGTGGACGTTACCCATAATATGTTCACTGGTTCAATTCCTAATGCACTTGGTAATTTAGGAGTCCTCCAAGATCTACGCCTATCATCAAACAATTTGATCAGTGAATCTTCAATGAATTGAGCTTCCCCCCTTCTTTGACAAGCTGTAGATATTTAAAAACATTGTGGATAGATGATAACCCTCTGAATGGCATCCTTCCAGCTTACATTGGGAATTTGTCCACTTCACTGGAAGGTATTGTTGCAAGTTATTGTGGAATTAAGGGAAACATTCCTAATGGGATTGGTAATTTAAGCAATTTGGCGTTCTTAGAGCTATATGGCAATGACTTGAGTGGGTTTATTCCAACAACAATCAACAGGTTATGGAAGCTCCAAATATTGGATCTTGCGAGCAACAAAATAGAGGGATCAATTCCAAATGATCTCTGCTATTTACCTCGACTCGGGTCGTTACGTTTTAGCAAAAATGAGCTTTCTGGTCCGATTCCAACATGCTTGGGGAACAATACTTCTATAAGATATCTCTATCTGGATTCCAAGAAATTAACTTCTGGACTGCCTACAAGCCTGTGGAACCTCAAAGATCTTCTAGAGTGCAACTTATCCTCAAATTCTTTTAGTGGAAATCTACCCCCAGAATTTGGAAATTTAAAGGTAGCAACCCAAATAGATCTATCAATAAATCAATTCTCAGGCCATATCCCCAGCACAATTGGAGGTTTGCAAAATTTAATTAACCTTTCTATAGCACATAATAGGCTACAAGGACCTATTCCCGAGTCTTTTAAGAGCTTGGTAAGCTTGGAATTCTTGGATCTATCCCAAAACAACCTCTCCGGTGTGCTTCCGAAGTCGTTAGAGACACTCTCCCATCTTTTATATTTCAATGTATCTTTCAATAGCTTAAGAGGAGAAATTCCAACTGGAGGACCTTTCGTAAACTTCACATATCTATCATTTGTGTCCAACGAAGCATTGTGCGGTGCTGCGCACTTCCGAGTCCCACAATGTGATACTAGTTCTCTTCACAGATCAAAGATGAAAAGAGTGCTTCTAGTCCTATTTATCTTGTTGCCAATTGCATCGATATTGCTCACCTTGACCTTGGGATTCGTATGCATAAGATACCGAAGGAGAAACAACGTTCCAATTCATGAAACCAATTTCTTATCTACAATTACATGCGAAAGAATTACATACCATGAACTTCTGCGAGCAACTGATGGGTTTAATGAAAGCAGCTTGCTTGGTAGGGGGGGTTTTGGTTCAGTTTACAAAGGGATACTAACAAATGGGATGATTGTGGCTGTAAAAGTATTCAATTTTCAAACAGAAGGTGCATTCAAAAGCTTTGACACAGAATGTGAGATATTGCGGAACATTCGTCACAGAAATCTTACCAAAGTCATCAGTAGTTGCTCTAACCTTGATTTCAGAGCCTTAGTACTTGAATACATGCCTAACGGGAGCCTTGAAAAGTGGTTGTATTCTCACAACTATTTCTTAGATATCTTGCAAAGATTAGACATAATGATAGATGTGGCATGTGCATTGGACTATCTCCACCACGGTTATTCAACGCCATCGGTTCATTGTGATTTGAAACCCAGCAATGTCCTTTTAGATGAAGACATGGTTGTGATTGATTGAAGCGTGCTTTACCCTAGTTTATTTCCTAACAATTGGTATCAGAGCGAAGTTAGGTTTTTTCCTAAGGTTAGGATTGCACGCAGATCAAGGCAACCCACCGTGATCATACGATCACCAGGGGTGGGCCACAGAGATCGAACTTGTTTTGGTCTCAATCCAGAGTTGCAGAAGCTTGCTGCCAGAAAAGAGGACCGGAATCAACACTCGGAAGAGATTCAGGGATTCGGGTTGATCACTGTGCAGAACCAAACGCACAGGATTTCCGGGCCACACGGATCGGACGGACTGAAATTACCAGCGATTTCAAGGAGGAAAATCGGCAGCACGTCGTCACGCAGCACGTTGCCGGAGATCAAGGATTCGCTCCATCACCCTCAGTTTGCCGGATTCTCGTCATTCAACGTCCACCGGACTTGAAGGAGAAGAAGGATCCGGATTCTTCCATCGCCGGAACCGGAAGAAGCTCAACCCCCTGCACGCAGGAATTCCGAACCCAGGCTCTGCTCTACCGGAATCGTCACAGGAGAAGCCGAACCGGTCCGCCGCCGCGCTGCAGTGCCATCGCCTGTCCCCGCCGCTGCGTCATCACCGAAGTGGAAGAAAGAAGAAGACTCAAGACCTGCGTTTTTTCTTATCCTTTTTTCTGTTGCATAACAGATTAAGAAGAAGAAGAAGGCAGGACCCAGATCTGGGTCAATTTTGCAGGTCAGGTTCCAGGTCAGGTTAACCTGACCCGTGCGCAAGAAGCCCAGCACAGCAGGTCAGTTTCCGGGCCAGTTCCAGTCCAGGTTAGTACTGACCTGGCCCAGCTTGCGCGCAGGAAGCCCAGCTCAGCAGTTCAGGTCCTGGGTCAGTTCTGAACTGACCCAGCCTGTGCAGGAGAAGCCCAGCGCAACAGCCAGCAGGCGCTGACGTCAGCAGCACGTCAGCAGGTCGGTCAAACCACAGGGCTGACCAGATTGACGGACAGAATTCATTCTCAGTTTTCGGAGCCATCTGGACTCCGATTTGAGCTCCGTTTCTTCCTACAGATTCGCGTCGACGAGATCTACAAAGTTAACGGAACGAATTGACCGTTTGAAGTTCTGAAAAATGAGCAGATTTCAGACATAATGGCAAACAAGGCTACAGTAGCAGGTATCAAATTTGAAATTCAGAAATTTGATGGCAAAATTAATTTTGGCTTGTGGCAAAGGAGAATGAAAAATATCTTGATTCAACAAGGAATCAAAGTAGCATTGCTTGGCAAAGCTAAAAAGCCTGAAAAGATGGACGATGATGAGTGGGCGGATATCGATGAAAGAGCCATGAGCTCTATTGAGCAGTACCTCTCTGATGAAGTTATGTTCAACGTGGAAGAGGATTCTGCAAAAGACCTATGGGAAAAGCTCGAGAAGCTGTACATGGGTAAGAATCTGACAAACAAGCTACACTTGAAGAAGCAGTTGTATGGGTTGAAGATGGAAGAAGGATGCGATCTGATGGAGCACATGAACACTTTCAATAGGATGATCAGTGATTTGTTGAGGCTCGATGTAAAATTCGATGATGAAGACAGGTCACTGTTATTGTTGAATTCTCTCTCTGACCCATATGAGCACTTTGTGACTACCCTGCTATATGGAAAGGAGACACTCAATTTTGAGGAGGTTACTCAAGATATCATCTCCAATGCTGCCAGAAGAAAACCTAGCAAAGGTAATTCACATGCAGAGGGACTTCTAGCAAAGGAAGGCTCGCATAACCGTGGCAGGTCCAAGGACAGGGGTAAGTCAAAAAGAAACAACTCTAGATCAAAGTCCAAAAGCAAGAAAGATTCAGAATGCTTTCATTGCGGGAAGAAAGGGCACTGGAAGAAAGATTGCCGGCATTACAAGGCGAGCAAAGATGGGAAGAATAAAGCTGGGGACAAATCAGATAGCAGTGACTCCGCCAGCGTTGCCTCAAACAAGGAAGTGGAACTCCTATCGGTCTCGCAAGGTAACAATCTATCTGAAACATGGATTTTAGATTCCGGTTGTACATATCATATGTGTCCTAATCGTAATTGGTTTGATACTTATGAGCCATGTGATGGTGGTAGTGTTCTAATGGGTAATGATGCTGCATGTAAAACCAGTGGAATGGGAACCATAAAAATCAGAATGGTAGATGGAGTTGTTAGAACTTTGGGTGGTGTGAGACATGTTCCCTCACTCAAGAAGAATTTGATATCCTTAGGCACACTAGAATCCAAAGGTTGTTCATTCAGTGCAAAGGATGGCTTGCTTAAAGTGAGTAAAGGTATTCTGGTATTAACGAAAGGTACCAGAGTGGGTAACAACCTTTACAAATTGATGGGAAACACAGTTGTAGGTAGAGCTACAGTCTCCATGGAAGACAAAAACAGCGTTGATGAGTCTCAGTTATGGCATATGCGGCTAGGGCATATGAGTGAGAAAGGCATGTTAGAACTTCATAAAAGACAGTTGTTGAAGGGTGTGAAAACATGCAAGCTGGATTTTTGCAAATTCTGTGTTTATGGCAAGCAGACAAAAGTGTCTTTTAAAATTACAGGAAAAGATTGTAGAAGTAAAGGCATTCTTGACTACATTCACTCAGATGTGTGGGGACCACCCCCAGTTAAGTCAAAAGGTGAAGCTGAATACTTTGTGACTTTTATTGACGACTTTTCAAGGAAAGTTTGGGTCTACTTCATGAAACACAAGTCTGAGGTCTTCGAAAAATTCAAAGAATGGAAGGCAGAAGTTGAAAATCAAACAGAAAGAAAAGTCAAGTATCTGAGATCAGATAATGGGGGTGAATACAAAAGTCAAAGTTTTTTACAATTCTGCAAGGATGAAGGCATCACAAGACACTTTACAGTTCCAAAGACTCCTCAGCAAAATGGAGTTTCGGAAAGAATGAACAGGCCTCTTTTGGAAAGAGCAAAGAGCATGAGACTACATGCAAGGTTGACTAAAAGCTTTTGGGCAGAAGCAGTTAATCACGCATGCTATGTGGTTAATCGGTCACCATCAGCAGCATTGGATTGCAAAGCTGCAGAAGAAGTCTGGACAGGTACAGAAGTTGATTACTCCACACTCAAGTTATTCGGATGTCCAGCATACGCACACATTCCCAGTGATGAGAGATCCAAGCTAGATTCCAAGTCACTCAAATGCATATTCCTCGGATTCGAGAAGGGAGTGAAAGGGTACAAGCTATGGGATCCAGTAAACATGAAAAAGATCATCAGCAGAGATGTAGTGTTTGATGAAAAGTCTATGCTACACAGGGAACAAGATGGTGAAGTCAAAGGGCACAGTGCTGAGAAAGCAGTTGTTGAAATAATTCCTCTTACAGATAATAAAGGCAAGAAATCAGTGCAGATTCAAACAGAGGCCAGTACATCTGGTGGAGAGGAAGAAGTAGAGGTTCAGCAGGAACCCACAAGTCTAGCACAAGGAAGAGCAAAGAGAAGCATCAAACCACCTCAAAGGTTTGGATGGGATGAGGATGAAGTCCATTTTGCTCTTATCACCAGTAGTGGTGATCCAACCACACTCCAAGAAGCTATGAACAGCAGTGATAGGGAGGGTTGGATGGGTGCTATGATGGATGAGATAGAATCTCTCGAAAAGAACTCCGTCTGGGAGTTAGTTCCAAAACCCAAAGATAGAAAATCAGTTGGCTGCAAATGGGTGTTTCGGAAGAAGGAAGTCCCACATGAAAACGAAACACCAAGGTTCAAGGCACGTTTAGTAGCAAAGGGGTACTTACAGAAAGAAGGGGTTGACTATGATGAGATCTTTTCCCCAGTTGTGAAGCACACATCTATCAGGGTGTTGCTGGCATTAGTAGCACAGTTCAATATGGAGCTTGAACAGTTAGATGTAAAGACAGCTTTTCTTCATGGTGACTTGGAGGAAACAATTTACATGGAGCAACCTGAAGGATTTAGAGAAGTCGGAAAAGAAGACTATGTCTGCAAATTGAAGAGATCATTGTACGGGCTGAAACAGTCACCAAGGCAATGGTACAAGCGCTTCGACTCCTACATGTTGCGGATTGGCTACTATCGATGTGAGTATGATCATTGTGTTTACTTTAAAGTGCATGATGATAATTCATTTATTATGTTGCTACTCTATGTGGATGATATGCTTATTGCATGTAAGAACATGTCAAAAATAGAAGAACTGAAATCTCAGTTGAAAAAGGAGTTTGACATGAAAGACCTTGGGTCGGCCACAAAAATGTTGGGTATGGAAATAAGGAGGGACAGAAAGGCTGGAAAGCTGTGGTTATTACAAAAGAAATACATCTCAAAAGTACTTGAGAAGTTTAACATACAGAATGCCAAGCCCGTGTCTACTCCACTTGCAAGTCACTTCAATTTATGTGCCAGTCAATCTCCAAGTACGGACGATGAAATTGAAGATATGTCCAAGATACCGTATGCTAATGCGGTGGGATGTTTGATGTATGCCATGGTTTGCACAAGACCAGATATTGCTCAAGCAGTCAGTGTGGTGAGTAAGTACATGGCGAATCCAGGGAAAGAGCATTGGAATGCAGTAAAGTGGATTCTGAGATACTTAAAAGGCACCAAAGACTTGGGAATATTGTTTGAAAGAAAACAGGGACCAGAAAGTGTAGTGGGATATGTAGATTCTGATTTTGCAGGGGATCTGGATAAAAGAAGATCCACCACAGGCTATGTTTACACATTAGCAAGCGGACCGATAAGCTGGAGATCGGTGCTTCAGTCTACAACAGCATTATCCACTACAGAGGCAGAATACATGGCACTTGCAGAGGCTTCTAAGGAAGCAATTTGGTTGAGAGGTTTGGTGAATGAAATCGGGATTAAGCAAGAATCAATCTCAATACACTGTGATAGTCAAAGCGCCATATGTTTGGCGAAGAATCAGGTATATCATGCCAGGACAAAGCACATTGCTGTTATGCATCACAGAATTCGAGATTGGGTTGCTACAGGTGAGATCTCCGTTGAGAAGATTCACACAGATGAAAATGCAGCTGATATTCTCACTAAGCCAGTCACTACAGAGCTCTCCTCTTGTTAGAGATTGAAGGTGCACCCCATCTTCGGTGAGGTGCAGATATGGTGGGAGAGCTTTCCCACACAGTACAGGTGTTATAAACACAGCATAACAATTCTTCAAAAGGTCGGACATTTTTCGCCAAGGTGGAGATTGTTGGATTTGGCTCAAAAGGTCCATTGGGCCTTGATGGATAGTTTACTTAGGGCTTAAGTAAACTAGGGCAAATTCTTCTTTATATATACTCTCTAGGGTTATTCTTTGTAAAACACATCACACAAAGCAAGGGAGAACAAGAGAGCATTGTAAGGGGAGAGACTGTGAGAGCAAGATTGAGATCTATTTGGGGAGAGAGTAGGCTAAGTGTTAGAGGTATATCCTTGTAACGAGTTGCCCAATTTCCTGCATAGTGAAATCGAGCGGATAGTCCCGTGGACGTAGGCAATTGCCGAACCACGTAAATCTCTCTTTTCTTGTGTGCTTGTGATTGATTGAAGCGTGCTTTACCCTAGTTTGTTTCCTAACAGGTTGCACATGTGAGTGATTTTGGCATAGCAAGGTTCTTAGATGAGGGGCAGAGTATTGCACAAACCAAGACTCTTGCAACTTTTGGGTATATTGCTCCAGGTGAAGCTTCTAGCTTTTAATTTTTGTTCAGATATAATTTTTATTTTCAAGTTTCTGTCATGTATTACTTTTCTCATACATATGTTATTTCTTCTAAAGAATTTCAATGTTCTATGTAGAGTATGGATCGGAAGGATTGGTATCCACAAAGTGCGATGTTTACAGTTATGGTATTATGTTGATGGAAACATTTACAAGAAAGAAGCCCACTGATGAAATATTTGCTGGAGATCTGAGCCTGAAGGATTGGGTAAATGAGTTACTACCCAATGCAATAATTCAGGTTATAGATGCCAACTTGCTAAGGCCAGGGGAAGAACATTTTAATGTAAAGGTGCAGTGTGTATCATCCATCATGGAATTGGCTCTAAATTGCTCTGCAGGATCACCCCGGGAGAGGATCAACATAAAGGATGCTCTAACAGCACTCAAGGATATCAGACTTCGATTTCTCACAAATCATGAAGGGACTTGAAACATGAAAGTATCTATTTTACATTATTTTAATGTCTGTGATTTTTAAAGTTACTAAGAGCATCTCTAGCTTCTTCTCTTTTTTTTAATGGTATCTAGCTTAATTTTATTAAGACATCCAAAACCAAGTGGGCCTTTAATTACTTAGAAAATCAATCCCACCAAATGACCATTTGGAGGTAGTAACTAGACAGGCCCTTAATGAGGTTTAAAGGTTCAAGGCCATGTACATTGTTACCTTTGTGGCTTTGCGCTTTCCATCTGTGGAAAGTGTGCTATTCAATATTGCTAACATCCTGAATCATGGATAAGTAATTATTCCTTTTTGTGCTGATGAATTGATCTTGTCAAACCAATTGCCGGACTCTGAGAGGTGCAAGTGGTGATAGTTCCTCTGCTCCATGATATCCAAGCTATGCTGTAGAAAGTTTGTGATGTAAGAGGGGGCATCAAGGTGCATTGCTTGTCCCTGGAGGAAGCATGCATAAATGTTGTCTTCACAAGGAAAAACAATATAGTTATGTTAAGGTCTAATAGGTATTTAATTTTTCAGCTACTCCATTAAAGGATGTGTTAGTTATGTAATGCTTGGCTACTTATACTGCATATGTGATCTACTTGTCTTCTAAATAGGTATTTTTATGTTATCTATATCTGATGTTATTCATTGATGAGTTTCTTATCATCTACTGTGAAAAAAAAAAAGAGTGAGCCACAAGAAGTAAAAACAGAGTATCATGATCGCATGTGTTGAAACTTGTTTTAAAGTCAATTATGGGCGATTCTCACCTCCTCATTATCTTTAAGTAATATAAGCATAAATTTTATAGGAGCGCAAACTTGTCCAAATTGCCAAATGGGCAAAAAATATTGGAATTTGATTTACAGCTTTGAGGCCTACAAGTCAAGCCTTTGAGATATCTAAAACTTAACCTAACTGAATAAACTCTTAAACATGTTGGATTATTAACAAAATTGGAGCCACGCTAGTGCGTGGACTAAATTTTAATTAGAACTTCAAAATGATTTGTATTATATCCAAATTGTACATCGATAGCTTCTTCTATATATCTTTAGAACTATAAAATGATTTGGAATATATCCAAATTACATATCAATAGCTTTTTAAAAGTGATAGGTCAACACGAAGCCTTTTCTCTTCTTGTCCAAAAGGCTTAAAATTCACAAATAAATGAATTTATTAATTTGAATCAAATCCATAAAAATGAAGAAGAAAAAAAGAAACTAAAGGGATTATGGTGCAGTATGTTGTATAACTTCTTATTCATCAGCCCAAATTAGCAAACAATTGATCATTACTTTTGCAACTCCACTGTTATAGCCAAAAAGAAGTTGTTGGATCCAAAAGAAGTACCTTTTAGTAACAAGATATAAAAAATAAAGTCCACCTCAATCAATGAAGTTATCTGTTAATTAATTAACAAGTTACTTTTGTTCCTTTTTTGTGGCTACTTTACAACCAAAAATGTGTTAATTGAAACCAATAAGGAAAATCATAAGAAAACTTGTCACAATTTTGTGACGAATACTTGCAGAAATGTGCTTCAATTCTCAAAGTAAAATAAATAAATAAATGAAAAAAAAAAGGATGAAATCAAAACATAAGCATTCACCTTTGGAGTGCCATACACATTCAAGGGAGTAAAATTTCATAATTATGCCTGTCTTCTTCATAAATCTCACCTCAATGCATAAGCCTCAACTTGTCTAAACAAAATTGATCTACTTCATAGAAATGAATATAACAATGAAAAAAAAAAGAAAAAAAGAAGAAAAAAATCATTGAGACATTTCTACTCCAAATCTAATCCCAGTTATCTTTCCACATTCTATTCTTTGTCCCTTGGTCAGAAATCTACCTCAGCCTTCACATTGTCCTACTAAAATGCTCACTTATTGACTATGGCAATATGTTTCCTTGTGACAATAGAATTATGTTGTTGAAATAATATCTTCTAAAATCCAAATATGACACAAAGGGCCAACCTTCATGTGCATGCACGTAAGTTGTGTTTGTGTGCTGGCGCGTCCAAGAGAGAGAGAGAGAGAGAGAGAGGAGCATTTGCATGTGGTTGTGCATATAACATTAAATTTAGAATAGTTTGAATGAGTAATGCAACTCAATAAAGATCGTCTCAACAAATTGGGATTAGCTATAGAAATCTTGTTTCCCCTGTGTGCCCATAACTTCTAGGATTCATATTCTCAATGCTTTACATTTGCGCAAGGAGAGAGAAAGAAAGCATTCCTATGCATGCACATGTAAGATTGGGTGAATGAAAGTTTGGATTTCTAAAAAGTTGGGTATGTTCCACAAAAAACCCTTCCCCTCCACAATTTGTGGTTAGCTATGTAAATACTATTTCACCATTCTACAATAAGTTCCAAATATATTAAAGGGGTTTTTACCGGAAAATACACATTATATGGCCACTACACGTAACAGTGAACATTAGCCATCTACGCACCTAACAGGGAATCCGTACAGGATTCCTATTTTTTTTTTACCATTTTTTTCGGTGGTCGAATTCGACCTTCATTTGCAGTGTTAAAGGTCGAATTCGACCCTGATGTGCAGCTTTAAGGTCGAATTCGACCCTGAGATATAATTCACTATATATACAATCCCTTTATCCATTCGTGCCCTACCCTTACGAGTCGAGTTGTAGAAGATGGAAAGCTGCTTTTTCGGCATTCTTTGTTTCATTCTACCTCTCTCGGACATCTCCCCTCTGATCTAAGGTACATATGCAATGGTATATTAAGAATAAGAGAAGAACTTATCTTTACATAGCTTTAAATGAAATTATTTGTTGTTATGGGCATCTTCCCTTTTAAGGTAGTTGTCATCTTCTTCCCTACTTCATTGTTTAGATTGTTGTCATCATGTTTTCGAATTTTATTGAAAAAAACTTGTATGGTCGAATATGAACATGAAGGTTTTGGTCATGACCGTTAGAAATATGGGTCTGTTTTCTTTGTTATTTTGTTTTTTTAGTTCTTACTATATAAAGTAGTTAAAATGTGCAGAAACAAACTCAGTTGTTCATATATTGATACATCAGCTGATGTTATAATGCTTTTTGGCTAATACAATATTCTAAGTAGAGGTATAACTATATTGGGTTAAATGTGAACGTGCAGTGACCAGCCCAGGAAGTTTCCTTGGCCATTTAAGCACTATTTTTACTGTTTTGTGCATTTGCATTTCATAACATGAATTGGCAGTATAAGGTTGACTCTCAAAATTATAGTATGAACTTGTTTTATTGAGCTCAAATTTTTCACTAATTTAAGCAATCATTCCTTTTCGTAACAGCATGTCAGATGTCCAACAATTAGCTATTTTTCATTACGATGGCACTTTTGAATTTGATTTAAATCAACCCCAATATAAGGGGGGCAGACAAAAGGTGAGGTATCTTCCGAGTAACATAAGTATCAGTGAGCTGAAAAACATGGCACTTGAAGCCTCATGCTGAGATGTAATGGTCGAAGATCTTAGTTTAAAGTACCTACTGCACAATGGAAGCTTCTTTTTGATGATAAACATTGATGATGACTGTGATATCAATGGACTTTTCAAAACCTGTACATCCAAATTTTCCTAGATATTAATATTTGTAACAAGAATAATGGGCAAGGAAGATGGCACCGTACACCTATATCAAGAAAGGTTGGTGGTTGTTGTTAATACTTAGTTTTTATGCATGTTGTATTCAATATTGTTATACATACTTGTAATTAATGTTGTTGTATTCAATATTTATACACAATATAATGGTGCAATTTTGAATGTGCAGGTTTGATCGCATGAGCACTAGTCATCCCACTAATAAGATTATCAAGAATATTGAGTCAAAAGTAAAAGGGTCGACATTTACGTCTCCCATCAAAGGCTGCCCTACCATAAACTTAAGAGAGGATGTTGATGTGAACTTCTCATCTTTCATGAATGATGTCGACGATGTGGTGGCCCAACCCTTGTCTCATGAGTCAAATGAGGTGGCAGTCAATGTTGTAATAGCTGAGATCCAACCTATGCCTGACGAGTCCCATGACGTGGGCGTAAACACTGCATCCGAGTCGACTCGGATATCTGCATGTCCCCACCCCAAGATTAGGCCTATGGAACGAGGTACCACGGATTCAACTCCGTTAGAAGGGTGCAACGGATCTGGATGTACTGCTTTAGATTGATCACATAGTATTTATGACAAGACGTTTGTGGACACGATAGTCCCTGAAGCGGTCATCGCCAAAGGAGTGGACAGTTCTGTCAGGGAGATGTGGCTGGGTCGCGAGTTTCCAGACCGCGAAGCGTTCCGAAAAGGCATAGCCAAGCATGCAATTTACAACAATTTCACGTTGAAGCAATTAAAGACGAGCATGAAGATGGTAACCGCATGTTACAAAGAAGATAGCTGTTCTTGGCGAATACACGGCTCTATAGTGGATTTTGGCTCACATTTCAAAGTTCGGAAGTACAAACCGAATAATTCTTGTTCCAAACCAATGATGGGGATAACGCATAGGCAAGCATCAACGCAGTTAATAGCTGAGTTTGTTGAAGGCAAGATACGTTGCAACAATGATATTAGACCGAAAGAGATAATGAACGAATATGAAATGAAGTTTGGTACTAAAATCACATATAGGAAAACACATATGGCAAGGGAGATTGCACTGCGTAAAATTTGAGGGTCATATGAAAAGTCATTCCAGATATTACCACTTTATTGTTTTGAGCTACAAATGACCAATCCTGGCACAGTGACAAACATTGACATCACCTCGGATGGCCGATTTAGGAGGTTCTTCTGGGCCTTCAGGCCTTGCATACGTTCATTTCAAACTTCTTTAAGGCCTTTGCTAGCAATGGATGGTTCACACCTTCGTGGAAAATATCCTGGAGTACTACTACTCGCTGTCACACACGATGCGAATCATCAATTGTTTCCAATAACATTTGCATTTACGGAGGCAGAACGACGTGATAGTTGGGAGTGGTTCCTAGCGAACTTATTGATTTCATTGGGCGTGCCAAAGAATTTGACAATTGTGTCTGATCCTCAAAAGGGTCTTATTCCTGCATTGAAATCCATGCTCCCAAGCGCTTTCCACTGTTTTTGTTGTCATCACGTAGCTGAGAATATCAAAGCATCTTTCAACGATCATGGTATCGTTAGGACATTCTGGAAAGCTGCACGGGCATGTAGGCCAAATGAGTTCAATGTTTACATGAGCGACATACGCTCCTTAGACGAACGTGCTTTTGAATACATTGGGGCGCTTATTCGTCAGTTTTGGGCTATGGCGTATGTGCATAGACGGAGGTATGATATGCTAATGAGTAATGCTGCAAAGTGCACCAACAGTCTTCTAAAGGACATAAGGGTTCTCCCTATCACAAAGCAAGTCGAAGAGATCCGTGCAAAGCGTCGTATTCAAACACAAAACATAACAACACGTCTTACTCCATATGCAGAGAAGTACCTCAACAATGAAATGGAAGAAACACGTAGGCACCATGTTCGTGTCGCCGGTGTGGTTGAGTTTCAGGTTCAGTCAACTAAGTACGTGGATGTTGTTGATCTTGAAAAGAAGTCATGCACATGTAGCAAGTGGGAAGTGATTGGCATCCCATGCTGCCATGCTTTGGCATCAATGAAATTGAGGAATATAAATCCATATGAATATTGTGAGCATTGGTATAGTGTGAGCATGTATCAAAAGACATATGATGATATAATTCATGCAACACGTGATATGAAGCAGTGGGAGCAAAGATCAATTGAGCAGGTACGCCCTCCGTTGGCCAACAAGCAACCGGGAAGGCCTAAGAAAAATAGAATCCGTGTGGAAGATAGGAACCGACAGCGCAGAGTGGTAACTTGCTCCAATTGTAGACAACGTAGACACAATAAGGGTAGCTACAAAAAACCACCGGCTTCAACTCAAAATTAGCGTCTTTATGAATAAATTTTACTTCCATATTTTTGTGAATGGTGCAAATACCATCTTTTAATTAATGTCTCCATGAGTGGATGTAATCTTCATATTTTTTGTTATTGTAATCCTCCATGAATGGATTTTACTTCCATCTTTTTTTGTGAATGGTGTAAATACCATCTTTTATGTTAATGTAAGTCTCCATGAGTAGATGTAATCTTCATATTTTTTTTTATTGTAATCCTCCATGAATGGATGAAACTTCCATCTTTTTTGTGAATTGTGCAAATACCATCTTTTATGTTAATGTAAGTCTCCATGAGTGGATGTAATCTTCATATTCTTTATTATTGTAATCCTCCATGAATGGATGAAACTTCCATCTTTTTGTGTATGTAATTTTCTAGCAATGGATGTAACATGTATATTTTTTTAGTGTAAATAGAACATGAATGGAGCAAATTTCATCATATATGTTACTCTTAATACTTATTGTTTGATAGAGAATTTAGTTTTAGAATTGTATATCTGTATGTCTTTCAAACTTAGGCTCTGGAAGGATAACCTGCGTCGAATTCGACCCTGATAACCAATTTACCAGGTCGAATTCGACACTGGGAATGTAAAATACCATTAAAACCAATGTAGAATTCGACCTTCAAAATAAATTTACCAGGTCAAATGCGACACTGAAAGTGAAACATGTATTTTTCATATTATATACAATGTCGAATTCGACCATGAAAATCAATTAATAAAGGTCTGATGCAACGCTGGGACTAAATTAAATTTTTAACCCAAGGTCGAATTCGACCTTCATAACCTTTTTAAAAGGTCGAATGCGACGCTGGGATTAAAAAAAAAAAAAAACATGTTCCAAATTTAATATGTAGGTCGAATTCGACCCTGGGCATATCCAAAAAAAAAAAAAATTTAAGGGATGATAAGCAAAATGTCAAACATTACACAACCATTCTGTATTCTGATTTCATACAAACTACAACCATTCAACAATAAACGTTCAATAAAATCTGACAAAAGGCTATAAACAGGATAAAACCATTCAACCATATACCATACAACCATTCAACCATATGCCACCTCAATTAATTCAATAACATAGAACCACCATAACTGTTTGTAATTCAATGTTAAATACTTTACAACCAATACAGATTAGATTTAAATGTTAGCAAAATAGTTCTCCTTCATGCATGATTAGTCATTGACTGCCTTGTCACCATAAGTCAGGGAGAATGAATATGTTTCCATTCAATTCCCAACTTCTCTTGAATATCTCGATCAAAATCCTACGGCGGAAATATGGCATGTCAGCTTGGGTGAACCGAATTGGACGATGAAAGATACAATGCTCCACAAAAGCACACGTGAATACACCGCAGTCACTTCCATTCTGTTGACAGGGAATGTCCGCTTTCACGTCCATCGACCACACCCATGGCTCTGTCTACCCATAATTGTAAAACCGTTCGGTTAGCCACAATTTATGTAGAAAAGTTAAGTTAAAGGGTGAGTTCATTTAAATGAAACGAAAATATTAAAAAAGATTTTAATGGATACTTATAAAACCTTCGTAAACGACTAAACCATATTTATCACTGTCAGAGCTATTGTAGAACTCCCAACGACTTTCATCCTGTAGCCAACAAGCAAGGTGAAATGATTATGCTGGTGTAAAATGTAAACGAGCGTCTTACATTCCTTTGCATCCCACACTCGTGCTCCGCTGACCCAAATGCACAATCATCACCAGCCTTGTGCTTCTTCTGCCAAAAGCTCTATAAAGTCAAATAAAAATTGCATTAGTTGTTTGATTTTCAACTATTACATCAGCAGCTGAATAGTTCGTAAAAATACATACGCAAAGGCTTGGATCTGCTAGATATGCGACACCGCAGGCCCTCCTCAAGTATGCAAAATAGTAGTAGATGACGTTAGTGTCTAACAGTGTATCCGGTTCCAACAAAGCATTAAGGGTATCACAATCAACGAAGGAACAAATCAGTCCAAGTTCATCCTTCCTGAAAAGGACATATACATGGGTTAGCATACAATAATTCTAAAATCTAAATTTCATACATAGTTGCTACTTGTTACCTTATAGTGTAGTATCTGTGAAAGCCCTCTAGTATCTCTTTATCCAAATCTGATAGAACATATTCAGACTGAGGTACTCCATGCTCGAAGTCCGACAACCTCTCCAGTACTCTCCTATTGACTCAATTGTAGCAGGTGAGGGTTCTGCAACAACTGCAAGTGGTACTATAGGGGCTGGAGTCGAGAAAACATCGGGGTAAGGAGAAGTTGAGAATATTTCTTCTAACGGAAAAAGATTTGGGTCGTCATCAAGTTGGCTGTTAAGGGATTCGACATATCCATGCACGCTTGATTCGCCGGTTTGATATGTAGGCTTTAATGGACTTTCCTTCTAAACATGCACTTTTGGCTTGACCTTTGATTCGGAGTCAACAGGGATTGGCAGCTTTGTTGGATTAGCTTCAGTTGGACCAGTTTTTCCTTTCCTTTTCTTCTTAACTGGACTTTTCGATGCGGCTCTCTTGACATACACTTTCTTTGGAGTAACAACCTGCAAGAAGTCAAGTAACATTGTAAGTCAAATGAAATAGTAACATTGTTAGACAAATGAAATCGTATGTAATTAAAATTTTAGTAGAGGAGACGGTCCTTACTAACTCTTTATCCAGCTCGGACTGAGAGCTGTTGCAAGACTCAACATACTCATTGAATGTAGTTCCAAAAGCAGTGGTGAATCTCTTCAGCTAGCCTTTCAATGAGGATATAACCTTCCCTAAATCGGTACCTTGATTTCTAAGCGCTCGATCACATGACCGCTCAATGTGATCAATGGAATCCTTCACCTACAAATGAGCATAAGCGAGAAGGTTAAACCTTTTATTTTTTAAGAAAAAATAACATAGTTGTCAAACAAGGAGATATTCATCAACAACTGACCCTTTTCTGTGGGATGCGCGGTTCCTTTTCCACGGTTTGTTCTTTCTCTATAGGTCTTTGGCCTTCGCCCCCCTAATGCGGCCAACAAGCATTATGGTATTCAGAGAATACCACGCCATGTATTCATCGGATTGCGGCACACTGTATGATTTTTTCCCCCTTGTAATCTACCGCCACTTGTCAACCCACATATTTATCTCCATCTTATATTTATTGCTATAGTCAACAATCACTCTTTGTTTTCTTGCGACCCTTGGGAAAGGAAGGACAAAAGGTGGGGGGACAACCTGTCGTAGGCCGAATTGTTTCATCACCCTTTCGGTATTGTGTCGCTCTAGCAACCAATAGAAGATGAGGGGCGTAGAGGACGTGAAGAGATCTCGGTCTACTTTTGGAACTGATTTCAAGAATGGCTTCCCAAGTTTCTTATAGGGCTGCCATTCAAGTTGCATGAAGAAGCATTATTCATGTTAAGCATTCAATAAGTCATGCAATGATTTTTGTAAAAACTCTAAAAAAAATTGTAATGAATTATTCTCACCTCACCAGACGCGAGATTGTTAAGTTGTTTGCGAACACGCCTCAACTTTGTCAAGTGGCTTATTCCCTCTAGCCTATTCCGCCATGTGACCATCAAAGGGAACCGAACGTTCTCGTTACCATATCGCGAGGGGTTGATCGATCTACCAATGGCCATCCTAGAATACGCCCATACCTATAAAGCATAATGTCAATGATCGTTTAGTTAGAATTGTCAATGATGTGGAATTTCGTCGTTTCAAGGTTGATTAAAAAAGTTAAAAGATTGTTGAGTGTAGGATTTGGTTGATATCACTTCTTTTCTTCAAACTAGTTTTTGTTATTTTTGGATGATGAAGTTCCAAACCAATTAAGGAGATTGATGAAATGCTTCTGGGTTATACATGGAACTAAACATACATAACAATAAAAGAAACCTATAGTAAGATACCTGGAGCAATTGAAGTGGTCTTGACATAGTCTTGAATGTATGTTCAAAAGCATCACTCTCATTTGTCGGGTCTAGACCCGCACGTATGGCCGCCTCTCCACCCTCGGTATTCTTGATATCGGACCATTTCACTCCTTTCGTTAGCATCCTATAACGATTAGCTAGATAAGCGGGAGCCCACGCATATGGTTTAAACTCCCTGAATAGCTCTAGTAGATAAGTAGGCCCCCTTGATCCCGACGCATTTGCCAAATATCTGTCCGGACACCAAGAAGAATAGATACGCCCTTGTGACATAAATCTCCTCCTGAGATGATAGTTTCTTTTTTTTTTTCTTTTTCTTACTTTTTCCATCATCTCTTTTAGGCCCGAAGTGATGGTCTAACCATGTGAAATTAATGGATATGCCTTCCTTAGCAACTCTTCGCAAACATCGGCAACATTATCATTAGGGAACGTTCTGTCGGTGACCGGGGGCCCATTTATTGGCAGACCATAAACGTAGGCCTCATCCTCCAGAGTCACTGTAACCTCACCGATAGGGAAGTGAAACGTGTTTGCCTCAGGGCGTCAGCGCTCCGCCAATCCGGTAATCAAGGCATGGTCGATTCGCATCCACTTCATCTCTGTCAGTCGATGTAGTCCGGCCTACCTGATATATTCTTGCTGCCTTTCATTTATGTCCCACAACCCATGGTCTGGATTAGTGGGTATGCATCTATACGAACCAAGCTCCTGCACAAATGTTATACCAAAAAAAAAAAAATTGTGAGGTTATTTAGTCACTTTACATTACCAAAATATATATATATATATATATTTCCTTCCATTTACAAGAGCCGATCAAGAGATATCCTAGACTTCTTATTTAGTCGACTTACAACATTCACAAGACCTAATATATTTTCGCAAGACCTTTTTTTAGGAAACACAACATCTTTGACATAAAAGTTCTATTGTTCATCCATTGGCATTTTTTGGTATTGAAGGTTAGTATGAGACCATTGAATTCTTTATGATGCATGATGACAATTTGAGATGGTTTTTGGTTGTTCATTCCTAGTTCACCAGCCACTTTTCTTACCTCATGCTCCCTCCTTTTTATAGAAGTAGGCAGCTATTTCTACATTCCTCATCATCCATGGTGTGCAACTGTTGCTTATTTTCCTTCAGCACAAATGCTTAAACGCCCTTTTAAACACTCATTATTATGTGCAGCTGGCAGAATTTACTTGATGATACTTGGATTAAGATTCACATTAATTGAAGTAGTAATATTCTAGCTAATTTTCTTTTGTTGATCGTTGACTATATTTATTGTTACTGGATTGAATATCTGTTTTGTTTTGTTCTGTGTATACGTTTAAATGCTCCAACATGTATATGTATTGAGACTAAGTTTGTTGTTGCCTGCTGAGTAAGAGCTTATTTTATTAATTTTTCCCAAAAAGAAACTTGTATCATACAACTATAATCATGTATACATGTGTGCTGTTCAGCTGATCCTAATTTGTCGTAGTCAAAATGAAGGTTATGCAAATTCCTTGATGAAAACCCAAGTGATTACCTTGAATTTCTCTCAGATTGTTCCCATCAAAGTAGACTGCTTCTTGGTTACATTATTTATGAAACTTCTACTGAGAGAATTGAACCATGAGATAAAAGACTGATGTGACATCTCATATGACTCATTAAGGAGTTCTTCATTGATAAATCATTGGCCTTGTTGAATCCAAGATTTTAGTGATGGTGTCATTTTGTACATGGGCATGAAATACATATTAAATAGCTTTAGGCCTTTGTTTGTCATACATCAATAAAAAATCTTAGCTGATTAGGTGGTTCCTTGCTTGTTGCTTGTGTCATTTAAGTTTTGGTTTAATTGGGGATTGATCATGTTGAGCAGGTTTCTTGAATTGATTATTAGTAAAAAAAAATTTGAGTAAGAAGTAAATGGGTAGTTTGACATAGCAAGTTTTTTTGTCGAGTTTGAATTCGCAAATCACGCCAAATTGAAAATCATCTGCATTTGATGATGTATTTTCTTTCACTGAGGGCCTGCTGGTGTTGAATTCCTAGAATTTTTAAGTAATGCCTTGATGTCAAAAAGGTGAAAAGTGAAGGAAGGATTAAAGGTGGATATCCAAAAGGGGATAATGAATCATCTCCCCTTTGTTAGGAGATGATTATCCTAGTAAATTATTTGAGTTGCAAGGTCTTCTTGCAAGTGAGGCACCTGGTTATTCGGAGGGATATCCTAATGCTGGAAATCCAGAACTGGCTATACTTAGTTTACATAGATCTGAATGGTTACTAATATTAAGTTAATGCTAACAGTGACTTTTTGTGAGTTCTCTAGTCTTGGGAGGTGGAGTCGGCTTGAAATCTATAGAGATTACATGAAATTTTTTTACTTTTCTTTTACATACAAACTCTTAACGACTCAATATTTATTGAAAGCATCTTGGGGTTTAAGGCCTTCCCTTCTCCTAACTAGGTTCCATTTATCTTAAAAAAATAAAATGATTTTCAGTTCAAAAGGGAAACAGTACTAATATATATATATATATTTTACACATCTTTTACTATAATTAATAGGAAATTAGCCTTTGGTACTCTATCCCAAATAGCAAGTCTATAACTTCAATTATTTGTCATAACTTTGCACATGTGAGGTTCATGTTGACAACTTTTTTTTATTTTATGTTGTTATTATTTTCTCTCCTAGATTCAACCACCTCATTTTCAAACAAGTCCCTACTGTTTTATTTGTGCAATACTCTTAACAACCACCACCTACATCAATACTCATGGTTTATTGTCTTTAGGGGTCGTTTGTCTACACCCATTTACATATGTAAATGGTGAATACGTGTAACATTTACGTATCAATCATGTTTGTCTACAATTATTTACGCATCTTGCGTGTAAATCAGATGTGTAAATGGTGTGAAAATGAGCCCATTTTCACACCAAGATTTGAACACCTGTTGAGGTGCGTTTTCAAAGAATACCCGTTATTGGAGGCGGACGGTTTGGTTTTGGGGCATTTCCGTGAAATAGGTTCCAGGTTCGAAACCCCTCCAATGCATTAGAAAAATAATAATAAAAGAGTTCTCAAAGTTTGGGCATTTCCATGAAAGAGGTTTTGGGTTCGAAACCCCCCTCCAACACATTAGAAAAATAATAATAAAAGATGTTTCAAAACGGATGATTTTAAGGGATAAGATTTGTAAGACAAAAAAACATATTAGAAGATTAAAGTAGCTCCAATGATTTTAAGGGACAAAATCTGTAAGACAAAATATATATTGAAAATAAAGATTTTAAGGAACAATCTATAAGATAAATATCTCAATGATTTTTCTATATCAACTTTTAACTAGTTAATTACCTTATTATTTTAGTTTTCTTCCAATATCTCAATGATTTTTCTAAAGTCATTTATTATTGCAATACTTTAAAAATATTTAAACATGTATATATGAATGTAAAAGAGAAGAAATAATGTATTTTATATAGCATTATGGCATCATTCAAAAATAAATATAATTAGCATAAAGCCTATGAGATGCATGGGTTAAGTTTTATGCAAATTGAATAATGAATTAAGATCAATATTGAATCAAATATCAATTAATAAATATAAATAATAATGCTATTTGCTTAACCATCAAAATATAAATTCATATTTAATCAACCAAACATGTTGGAATGTATTTTTGTGAAGGTGATCACTGATAGAAATGTATTTTTTTGAAAAGTATATTTCATGTTGAAAGACATGCTCTTTTTTAAAGATCTAAAATGCAAATGAAAATTTTGAGATAAAATGGACATTTTTTCTCCTTTTTTAAATCATTATATTAAAATTTAATTTAATGAATAATAAGTATCATTTACAAAATCTTTTAATACATTTACATATATCATTGAAACAAATATGGTAAAATAAATCACATATATAAATGATGCGAAAATAGTGTTATTAGACAAACGTTGTAAAAAAAAACGCATGTGTAAACGTTACATACTTAAAATTTGAATATTCATAATTTACATGTGTAAATTGTATTTACATATCCCATGTGTAAAAGACAAACGACCCCTTAGTATAGTTAGATTCCAACTCATATTCCCATTCTCTATTTACACAACATCACCTTACTTCAAACGAAAGTAACCCATAATCTTTACTTACAAAAATAGAATGTAATCTTTTTAACAGCTTACCAGTCCACATCGTATCACTGATGAGATGTGAGTATCTTGTTCGCAGAGTAGCCTTGTGGGTGCTTCTTCGGGTACACCTTCGTTAGATTGTTGCTTGTGGCTTCGGACATCTGCAAAATGGAATTTCGTAAAGTAAAAAAGGGCAGGGGTTCTTAGACTAATTTCAACAATCTAACAAGAAAGGTGCCAAATTCTACATTGTAGACAGTATAAACTGAATTCTACAAGAGCCTCCACAATGGGAATTTGAATAATTTTACTCTCTCATTACAAAAATTTACATGTATATTCTTACTTTACTTCTGTGAAGAGGATGAAACATAACAACAAGCAATAACAACTATAATAAAAATGAATTTAAGAAAGATCATTCAACAAGAAAGAGAGCAAAAACAACGATAACAACAACTATAATAAAAAAAATACAATTTAAAAAAGACCCTCGCTTTAAATATGAAAAAAAAAAAAAAAAAAAAACAAAAACACACTCACATTACAGTAGACCTTAACTTGTAGGTCAAATGAGCTCCACCAAAAGTTCCAATGCCACCCTCACTTTCAATGGATTTTGGAGTAATAAAATCAATTCGACCCATTCATTCATTTTGAGGGGAGATAATTTAATGGACAACCACATGGGCAGTTACAAAACAAAGGCAACCACATGGGCAGTTACATAACATAGACAAACACATGGGCAATTACAAAACAAAGACAACCATGGCAACTGACATTAAAAATCAGAAGAGAATGTAAAAAAAGATGAGCAGTCTAGATGACCATGGCAACAAATCATTCATATCATTCTGGATTGAAGTAAAGTAAAATTGTACTGAAAAAAATGAAATCAAGGGAATCGAATATGTGGTTGCCCAAAAAAACAACACATTCATAGTTGCCGTTGAAATCAAGATCCAAAACCCAAAACCCAAAATTTCAAAACTAAAACACAAAACCCCTCCACATTCATAATGGCCGTGTCTGTATATGTGGTGACAATCTCATCTGTAACTATATGGAATCAAAAGCCTAAATACTTAGGGGATGAACACACCAAGAGGGTGCAACCACGATGAACATGCAAAGACGCTGCGAACAACACAATAGGCGTAAAGAAGAATAATACAAAAAAAACAAGGAGATAATGCAAGAGGGGACTATGGCGACACATACCTTTTCGTCAACTGAGAAGGATTGAATTGGAGGGGACCACAGAGGGTAGAAAGTGCACAGCGCAGTCAACGGGATGGAGGAGGTTTTCCCTTTTCGTCGATTGAGAATGATTGACTTGGAGGGGACCACAGAGGTTAGAAAGTGCACAGCACAGTTGACGAGATGGAAGAGAGGAAAACCTAGATGTCGCAGTCGACGGGTTAAGTAAAGTGATTTTATCTGGAAACGAGGGTTTTGAAAAGGGGGAATTAGCCATCTCAGGGTCGAATTTGACCTTAACGCTGAAAATCAGGGTCGAATTTGACTTTTAACACTGCAAATGAAGGTCGAATTCGACCACCAAAAAAAATGGCAAAAAAAAAAATAGAAATTATGTACGGATTTCCTGTTAGATGCGTAGATGGCTAATGTTCACTGTTACGTGTAGTGGCCATATAATGTGTATTTTTGGGGTAAAACCCCCTATATTAAATTGGTTGTCAGCTACCTCACAGAATTCTCTATTTTGGCTCAGGACTACTTTAGCGAGGGACAATAAATTCCAGTTCACTTTGAATTTAGGAGTCCGATTCTAGGTTCAGGTCTTATAACTTGAGTCAAGTTTGTTGTTTCTGGAAACTGGGTAGGCTCATGTCATTCCCATTTAAAAGCTCCTTAGTACAATGAGGTGGAATTTTCGCTGGGGGTGATTATATAATTAATAGAGAGATTTTATGATCGGTGATAGGAACTTTCCTTAGTAAATAAATGGAGAGATCTTAGGGGCTAGGGATGACTACAGTAATGATAAGCAAAATTAGAGATTTAGGGGGTATGATGAATAGATCTTGGGAGTGGCCCACGTCAAATGCTGTAATTTTTTGTATTTTTTTTCAAATGTATTTTTCGGAAAGGAGAGCTCCCTACTACCGGTTGACGTGGCGCCTACGTGACAAAACAAATTATATTGCTTTAATATATATAAAATGTAGCGGCCTGTCAAGCATTCTTGGCTGCATTTTCTTTTAATTGAAATTTCTCCAACAGTCCAATGGAACGTGTGAATGCAATTGAATGTGTAAATCTTGTGGGTGTTCATGGCAGGGTAAGGGTCGGCTGAGGCATATCCATGCCCCACCCCACTTTAGAAACATATGGGTCACAACTGCTTGGTCAGAGCTCAGCCCGCCTCAAACATGTCTGGCCCGAGCTTGCCCATTAAGTCAGTTTTGTAGGGCCAATATGGGCTTCACTAAACCGAAAGCACTAAACTACATTCTACAAATGCAAAGCTACAGGCATGAAGCTGTAAGCACTTAATCCAAGCCCGATCCAAACATTCTCAAATTTTAGATCCAGCTGTTAGGTTTATGGGTTTTTGGGTTTTGGCTCGTTTTGTAGGCCCAATGTAATTAGGGTTCAAGGGTAGTTTAGTATTTGAGTTTCCTATATATTATCCTTGTGGTTGTAACCCTAGTAGTATGGGAGAAAACTCTGATTAGTGAAAACTAAGAAGAAGACGAGGAAGACGAGCTTTGTCCGTGGACGTAGGTGTGAAATCACCGAACCACGTAAATCTGTGTTCTCCTTCTTTGTGGCTTGTCTGATTGCTTGTTGATCGCACGCTTCCGCACACACGATCACAACAAATTGGTATCAGAGCTAGGTTGTGATAAGCGATCGACAATCAATATCGGGTTAGATCTCGGTTTTGTTTTTCAGCACCCATTGCAGAAGTGGTTCTAGACAAGGATCTAGATTTTCTGAGAAATCTGATCAGGCCAGCGTAAGTTTTCGGAAATTGTCTGGATCGGGATCGTTGAAAAGGGCAGTTTTGATCATTGATCAGTGGGCCCCACATGCTCAGTTGCAGATCGTCGGAGACGCTGGGAAAACGAGTTGCAGATGAGAACTCGTCATTGAAGACGATCTGAAGGAAGAAGAAAGGATCTCAGTTTGTAGAGGATCATCGCCTGCACGCCAGATTTGCAGAGAAGATCGTCGTCTGCTCTGTTGCAGATCGTCGTCTTCGCCGGAACCGCAGAGAAGATCGCCGTTTGATCAGAGGAGATCGATCACAACAGTTAGTGGGACTCCGCAACAGAATGGGGTGGCAGAACGCATGAACCGCACTATATTGGAGAAAGTTCGGTGTATGTTGTCTAATTCTGGATTAGGCAAAGCATTTTGGGGTGAGGCAGTTGCTTATGCTTGTCATCTCATCAATAGGTTGCCTTCTGCTGCGATCGAGGGTAAAACACCCATTGAGGTATGGTCTGGAAAACCCACTACTGATTATGATAAATTGCATATATTTGGTCGTCCTGCTTATTACCATGTCACAGAGAGTAAGTTGGATCCAAGGGCCAAGAAAGCTATATTCCTGGGTTTCAGCAGTGCTGTGAAAGGATACCGGCTATGGTGTCCCGATTCAAAGAAACTTGCTCTTAGCAGGGATGTGACTTTTGATGAAGCTGCTATGTGTAAACAGAACAAGCACAACGACTCTCAGGAGGAAAGCAAGACCAATGGTAAATCGAAGCAGGTGGAGTTTGATATCGTCCCAGTTGAGTTAGAGGGTGATGATACAGATGAGGAGGAGACTCCAGCTCAAAAGCCTCTACAAGAGCAAGAAGAAGAAGATTCTATTACAGCCAGTAGACCAAAAAGGAATATTCGAAAACCTTAACGGTTCACTGACATGGTGGCATATGCACTTCCAATGGTTGAAGAATGTGTTCCTACTACCTACAAAGAAGCAAATAGGCATTCAGAAAGTGTAGAGTGGCAGAATGCAATGGATGAGGAAATGAAATCTCTTCATAAGAATGACACTTGGGAGCTAGTACAGTTACCTAAGGGGAAAAAACCAATTGGGTGCAAATGGGTCTACACCATGAAGGAAGGATCTCCAGGAAAGGACAGTGTCAGGTACAAGGCTAGATTGGTGGCTAAAGGCTACGCACAGAAGGAAGGCATTGACTACAATGAGGTATTCTCTCCCGTTGTGAAGCATTCTTCGATTCGTATTTTGTTAGCCTTGGTGGCACAATTTGATCTTGAGTTAGTGCAACTCGATGTTAAAACTGCATTTTTGCATGGTGATTTGAATGAGGAGATCTACATGACCCAACCAGATGGGCATAAGGCTGCTGGTAAAGAACATTTGGCTTGTAAACTGAAAAAATCGTTGTATGGTTTGAAACAATCTCCGAGACAGTGGTACAAACGATTTGATAAATTTATGATTGGACAGAAGTACACACGGAGTTCTTTTGATCATTGTGTCTACTATCGCAAACTACGAAATGGAACCTTCATTTATTTGCTCTTATATGTCGATGATATGCTTATAGCTTCTAAGAGCAAGGTGGAGATTGAAAAATTGAAGACTCAGATGAGTAATGAATTTGAAATGAAGGATTTGGGTGAAGCCAAGAAGATACTTGGTATGGAAATTCAGAGAGACAGGGTGCAAGGCAAGGTTTGTCTATCACAGAAACAATATTTGAAGAAGGTACTACAGCGTTTTGGTATGGATGAAAAAACAAAACCTGTGAGTACACCACTTGCTTCTCACTTCATGCTTAGCGCTGCTATGTCTCCTAGCACAGATGATGAGCGTCAGTACATGGCTCAGGTTCCTTATCAGAGTGCTGTTGGTAGTTTGATGTATGCGATGGTGTGTACTAGGCCCGACATTTCACAAGCTGTCAGTATAGTAAGCAGATATATGCATGATCCAGGAAAAGGGCACTGGCAAGCGGTGAAATGGATCCTACGGTATATTCTGGGTACCGTGGATGTTGGTTTGTTGTTTCAGCGGGATGATAGTATTGGTCAGCATGTGGTTGGATATGTGGATTCCGATTACGCTGGTGATTTGGATAAGCGTCGGTCTACTACAGGTTATGTGTACACTCTTGCAAGGGGACCGGTGAGTTGGAGGTCAACGTTACAGTCTACAGTTGCTTTGTCGACTACTGAGGCAGAATACATGGCGGTGACAGAGGCCATTAAGGAGGCTCTTTGGCTTCAAGGTTTGCTTGATGACATGGGGATCTTTCAGGAGCACATTGATGTCCATTGTGATAGTCAGAGTGCAATTTGTTTGGCAAAGGATCAGGTTCATCATTCACGTACGAAACACATCGACGTACGGTATCATTTTGTGCGGGAGATTGTTGATGAGGGAGATATACTCCTTAAGAAGATTGCGACTGCTGATAACCCCGCAGATATGCTGACTAAGGTTGTGACTGGGGTCAAGTTTAAGCATTGCTTAGACTTGATCAACACCCTGCGAGTTTGAGCACTTTCAGGTGCTAGCGCCTACGGGTGCATTTGGAGGCGTGTGATTGCATGCCAAGGTGGAAAATGTTGTGGCCTGCAAATCTCGCCAAGGTGGAGATTTGTTAGGTTTATGGGTTTTTGGGTTTTGGCTCGTTTTGTAGGCCCAATGTAATTAGGGTTCAAGGGTAGTTTAGTATTTGAGTTTCCTATATATTATCCTTATGGTTGTAACCCTAGTAGTATGGGAGAAAACTCTGATTAGTGAAAACTAAGAAGAAGACGAGGAAGACGAGCTTTGTCCGTGGACGTAGGTGTGAAATCACCGAACCACGTAAATCTGTGTTCTCCTTCTTTGTGGCTTGTCTGATTGCTTGTTGATCGCACGCTTCCGCACACACGATCACAACACCAGCCCCAACCTAAGTACTAAAAAACCCAATCAAATGGGCTGGGCAAAATGCGTGTTGGTGTCTATTTTTCTCTTTTTCTAGTATTCATTCTAGTTGCTTGGGTGATTTTTGGAGCATTAGGATGTTGTTTAATCTCTGGATCGGCCTCTTGGACGACCGAGAACAACAACTACAAAAGCAAAAACAAAACAGCAAACCCCACAACCAACAAGAGCATATCCCACATCGTAAGACCCTGTCCGGAATAAAGTTCCTATTCAAGGAGTAGCTCATTTTAGTAAGCAATTGAGTAACAACATTCAATTTCCAAGGAACAAGCAAAATTGACATGCACGAAAGTAGTAACGAGGGAATTAATATGAGCACTTGTACACATAATAATATTTCTTATAAACTCGAGATAAAGACATGTCATTCTCGTTTGAGGAGGACACATCCTCCTCCAGGAATTTACCAATGGATCGAATAATATTGGTGAGATTTAGGGGGGTCCCTTTGTATAAGAAGTCATTCCTTGTTTTTCAAATCGCTTGCCAACTACATACAACCATCTTTTAGAATATTCATTAGTAAGTATGGAAATCGGCATGTCATGCTCATAAAAATGTAGCAATCTACCATATTCAAAGAAAGCAAATTATAGGCTAATTAAAACGCTTAGATGGGAACCAAACCAACATACTCTCGCATGTTCGCATTGAAAAAGAGCATGACTAACCGATTCCTCTGCCCTCTCTTTAGATGGGACAAGTAGCGTCTATCATGTTAATTTTAGAGTTACTTAACATTCTTTCCTCAATAACATTCTCGACGCATATCCATCCGAAGAGTAGAATTCTTTGCGGAAGAGGAATTTGCCAGAAGGCTTTTCAATTTAGAAAGGGGGAGAGATATTCCTCTCACCCCTTTTGATAATAATTTCCTAACAGACAGATCTTGTAGTTAGTTGACCACTTCTATAGAAAGGCAAGGTTCTCTTCTCATCATGGCTTTGCAAAGGGGATGTAGATCTTGCAAATGTCTTCCACATCATTTGGGTTGTTCAAAACATTTTTAGTAACAGTTTCATTTCATTTCTTATCCTAGTTCCAAAGGTCTTTAATTTTGATATTTAGGTTAACCATATTAGATAGGGGTTTCCTGTGTTCATCTTCAAATAGAGTCCACTGACAATCCCGTACCAAAATATTTTCACCACTTCCAAAATTCCAATCTACCTTTTCCTTAATAAAGTTAACCAAATTGTCAACAAAGTTCTTCCAGAACCAAGAATTAACCTTTGGTAATTGGCTTTCCAAATGGGCTTATTAGGGCAATATTCTGCTTTTAGAATATTTGAACAAAGAAGCTTATCCTCATTTAGGCATCTCTAGCAAGTTTTGGATAGTAAGCCTAGATTATTACTTTTCATCTCCCTAATGCCTAACCCTCCTTCATCAATGGGTTTGCATATTTCACTCCACCTAATAGTATGGAGTTTCCTTTTTTCCTTGTTTTCTCCTCAACAGAGTTTTCTAAACAATTTATCTATAGTATCTGTAGTTTTATTAGGGAGTCTGAAGCTACACGTACATATTGACAACAAGAATTGCCAAGGCAACTAGTTTTAGAGGTGGCAAATGGATTGGGTTAGGCTAAACGAGCTATTTATTAAACAGGTTAGGAAGTCCTAATCCGCACCCATTGTAGGTTAACCAGACCCGGCCCACATTAACCCGCATAACAATTGCAGGTTGCTGGTGGTCGGGTTGACCCAGATAACCCGCATTCAAACCTAAATTGTTAACAAAAGTCTTCTAAGGCTCTAATCATACCTAAAGTCTAAATTAAACCCAAACCGATAAGTTAATTTATAAAAATGAGATAAGATCTAAATGAACAATCCTTAACTTCCTAAATCGTATTGGTGCAATTTAAAAACTATCATGATAGGTAATATGGAACTCTGTCTAACTACAACAAAATACACCTTTCCCGACACTATTTGCCGACGCGGTGAAAATTTGCGTTGGTAAAAGTCTTATTTCCAACGCATATTTGGACTGCGTTGGCAAAAGTCACAGAAAATGCTAATTTTATTGACGCAAGTAAGACCGCGTTGGCAAAAGCTTATGAAACCACATTGGCGCCAACAAAAAAAAACCCAAAAGAGAGGGAAAGTTTTGCCAACGCGTGTTTTTTCTAATGGCGACGCAATAATGCGTTGGCAATTATCTTGCCTACTGGCGACGCACAGGTGTGCGTTGGGAAAGGTCTGAGTTTTTATTCACACCATTGTCGACGCATGAGTTGCGTCCGCAAAGCCCCATCTTTGACAAACTTACCTTTCCCGACACTATTTCCCGACGCAGTGAAAATTTGCGTTGGCAAAAGTCACAGAGAATTGCTGCTTTTACCGATGCAAGTAAGACCGTGTTGGCAAAAGTTGTGGAAAATATTTTCCGATGCTATTTGCCGACGCAGTGAAAATTGGCATTGGTAAAAAACTTATTTCCGATGCATATTTGGACTGCGTTGGCAAAACTCACAGAAAATTGGTACGTTTACCGACGCAAGTAAGACCGCGTTGTCAAAAGTTGTGGAAACCACATTGGCGCCAACAAATAAATCCCCCCCAAAAGAGAGGGAAGTTTTCCCGACGTGTGTTTTTCTAATGGTGACGCAATAATACGTTGGCAATTATCTTGCCTACTGGCGATGCACAGGTGTGCGTTGGCAAAGTTCTGAGTTTTTATTTGCACTATTGCCAACGCATGAGTTGCGTCCGCAAAACCCCATTTATGACAAATTTATCTTTCCTGACACTATTTTCCGATGCAGTTAAAAACTGTATTTCCCGACATTTTTCCCCGGCGTAATAAGAAAACGCCGGGAAAAGTATAATTTTCCCGGCGAAAAATGATTTTTCGCCGGGAATAGTACAATTTTGCCGGCGAAACTTATTCGCCGGCAAATATCGTATTTTTCCTGGCATTTTTTAATTTTCGCCGGCAAATATCTATTTTTTCCGGCATATTTTTTTATTTCGTCGGAAAATTTCACAGTTTCCTCGGCGTTCTTCTTTTTCGCCGTCAAAGGTTACATTCTATCTCCCGCCAAACGCCCTTTTTCTTTGGCGCCTGCATTTTATTTTCCCCCCATCTAATATTAATGTCCCATTTTATTTCGATTCCCTCATCCCTCTCACGCTCTCTCCCTCGATCGCTCATCACCATCCCTCTCTCGCTCTCTCCCATCCCTCTCTTCCTCTTCCCGGATTATCTCTCAGGCAGCGCCCACCCCCCTTCAGCAGGTTCTCTTTGCTCCATCGCCAGACCCATCTCGACCCATCTCTCTGCTCCATCGCCAGACCCATTCACTTCTTCAAGAATCTCGATAGGCTCATCCTCCCTCCTTCTCCCATCTCCCACAACATGCAACACCCCCAAATCCGGTGAATCCAACGCGCCACCACTCGACGTTCTCAGCCTCCTCGACGGCTCCGCCCTCACCTTGGACAGCTGTACGTCCTCCTGGTCATAACTCCCTGTTGTTTCTCTTCCTGTTTCTCCTATTGGAGATTTTTTTTGAGGTTAGGGTTTCTCATATTGGAGTTTTTTTTTAGATTGGGGCTTTGGTGAAAATGTCTTCCTCTGTTCGAGGTGCTAACAGGGCACTCTTTATCTTGCTTGGACGGCACTCACGATTTACATTGGGGATGGAAATTCCAATCTTATATGTGTCGTGTGGAAGGATGAGAGAATTAAGAGGTAAAGGGTTTCATGTAATTTATGTCAATAGCCTTTCCATTTTGTATTATCTTTGTTTGCATGTTCAGAATTTTAGATTTCAGGGTTTTTGTAATTTGTATCTTGATGTTGATGGATTATTCCAATAACTGCCCAATTGTTTGGAAATGATTATCAATAAACATGCTGCTTAGTTGGTTTTTTTTTATATTTATTATAAGTTTCTTAGTTGTTTTTATTTTCTAGGATGTTTTTTTCAGTAAATTCAGTAACCCAGCATATTGGAATGCAAGTATTGACACTTGAAGATCAACCATTTGTTGTTTAAAGATAATTTTTTTTAATTAAAGGGCAACAATCTGCTCCATCTAAATGCACCACAAAGTATAGTGTGGATGTCCAGTGTGAGGCCCACATCCGGTGAATGGGAACATGCCCAAATATCACTTTGTTCAAAGTGATATTCACAATCGATTGAAATAGTGCAGATGATACAATCAAATTAATCACTTGATCCGCATTGATTTAGTTTAACTTTGTGGTGTATTTGGATACTGGATATCATTATTCTTAATTAAGTATTTTGTTAGAATACTACTTTTACTGTGAAACTCATTAGTATTAAATTGGAAATTATATTTCAGCATGGTAAAAAAAAAATTCAGACCAATTAAGTATTCTATTTGAACAAACATTGTGGATATGTTTATGGTTTTCATATCGCCATGCCTCTATTTAGTTTTCTTTAGCCTCTTTGTTTTTGGTCTTACGGGAAAGAATTATATATTGGACTACAGTGTATTCTCTTAAATCTAGAAGTAATCTAATGTACTGCTCTTTTCTCACATAATATTAGGAGAGTTGATTATGTATCAGAAATACCAACTCCATCTACTGCGCCAACTATCATTAAGAGACCAGACAATCTCTCTTTTTTCTGGTAAAAAAATGCTAACTCTCTTCATCTTTCCTTAGTTTGATGATGGTCATGTTTAGGAGGCTGGCTGCAAATGGAACATCTATTGGAAGTGTTCTGGTAATAATACTATAGAAAGCTTTTTGTAATTAAAAATATTTTCTCCTAAATGTGTACATCTGCATTCTGTTGTTTTCCTACCTGCCATTTCCTTTTGTGGGTGATTTTCATTTTAGTAGTTATAATTGTATTTGTTTACAAACATTGTTATGGTTGTCTATGTTTACGTTTTGCCCAAAGCGTTTAGTTACTATTCTAGACACATGGGATGAAGAATCCTGCACTACTTATCATATACTCAAGGTTTGTCTACTTGCTTTTCTGATATGATTAGCTTTTTTGTTTGGATAAAGTGAACATAATTCTAATTGACAAGTAGATATTGTTTTTTGTTTCAAGTTGCATTCATTCTGTTTTATCCTATTCATCCATTCCAATTGCATATTGTAAGATCTTTTTCTGTGTCCTTTTATGCACGAGGATTGATATTGTGAAATAGAATTATATTTTTATATTTTTTTCTATATCGAGTGTTTAGATGTATGAAACACTCTCTCTTTGTGTTCTCGTTTAAGAGATTGAACTACTCAATACATGCTCTATTTTTTTCCTCTTACTTTGCTTTCTTTATATGGACTTATACTGTTTTAATGCAGTTTTCATGCGACTTATTCAGATGAGAGCAAAAAAATGGCATGTGTGTATTATTATGAGCATGTCTTACAAATGGCGTCCTTAGCATACAAAGGGAAATAGAACCTGGGGTAATGATTTATATGCTTCCTCATCAAACACTTATCATGGTTTGGGAACACAATTTGACCCTTTGCTACAGATTCTGCTTCATTTGAATAAAGTGCTGGAAATCATGAAAGTTGTTGTAAGCGGTGTTTTGGTAGAGAGACTATTGCTACAGCTGCTGCCACTGCTGGTCCTGGTTGTTGTCAATATATATCTATGATAAGGTGAGTCTGTTTCTCAAGCTATTTTATTTGAAAGTTTTATGGTTTCGATGTGTGTTTATTTGCACATTTTATGAATAGTTTGCCACTTCTAAAATGTTCTTTCAGGATTTCATGGAATGATGCTCGGTAAGGGCATTGGTTCTGGATAATCATAGATCCTGATGGTTTAATATTAACTTGTGCTCATGTTGTGGTAGATTTCCAAAGTGTGAAAACTGTTCCCAAGGGAAATATTTGTGATGTTTATTCTTAACTTTGTAGGCATTGTGTGTACTGGTTGTTATTATTAATTGTGTTCTTTTGATTGGATAAATAATCCTCCTCTAATGAATGCTATCGCCTAAGCTGTTGGTGCTTTACGAAGTGTCTAAGTTCCTTGAAGTGTAAAATATGCTTGGACTATTGCTAATAATTATGCTGGTCACTTTTCTCGTTTATGATATGATTTTCATATTCATTTTCAGATTCTGAGATCTCTTGTAGATTTTCAGAAAATGGCATCAACAAGGAAACAAAAATTTCTCTTTCATTTCAGTTTTGAGTGGTGGATCTGTGGGTGGGGTATAGTGTCTTCAAGTATGAAATCATGTCATGCTAACAAAAGAAAATTTCTCTTTCATTTCAGTTTTGAGTTTCGTCTTAGAGTGTCGCTTGGATTGGATGGAGATTTAATTATGGTGTCACGCATCAGGAATATTGACAACAAGCCATTCAATTTTTCATTTGCTTATCACACATATTTCTCTGTTTCCGACATCAGGTAAATATAATATGTTTTTGCCTGCATTGGACTGGACTGTTGTGTTACTCATTATTTTAGTTATGGTGCTATCTATTAATGAAGCTATTTATTATGTTGTTGGCATGTTGCTTCATCTTTTAATGCAAGTCCATAATATAGTCTGAATTTGAGCTGCTACCTATTTTTTTTTCCCACCCCCAATTTGTATTTTGGCTGATTTAAGCCAGTTGTGTGGAGTTGGGCAAAATATTTCTCCTTGGTTGGCATATTCAACATTAGAATTGGGCACTATCAATGCTCTGCAGCTAAGAATTAGAATTGGGTAGTTGAGAAGCAGATGAACTTCATTTTCCTCCCTCGTGTTGTACATTAGACAGTTGATAGGTTGTGGAGGAATTGCTTGTGCATAATTGTGATATATTAGTATGGTTTCCATGTGGTGTGAACTTGGTTTGCAATGGCAGTGAAGTGCGGATAGAAGGGCTGGAGACACTTGATTATCTGGACAACCTTCGCCAGCGAGAACGCTTCACAGAACTAGGAGATGCTATAACATTTGAGTATGAGGTAATTGTATTTAAATTAAGATCCTTTTTCGATATGAGTGAAGATCATAGGTATTGATAGTGTTCCCTTAATATTATGATGATTCAAGGGGTCTCACCTAATGAAATTTCTTCGTAATAGGTGGATCGAGTTTATATGAGTTCTCCCAATGTAATTGCAGTACTTGATCATGAAAAGAAGAGAACATTTGTCATCCTTAAGGAAGGACTACCAGATGTTGGTAAGATGAATTTCTTTTATAATTTTGAGACATTCCTCGATTTAGCTTGCAATAGTAGAGAACTGCTTCAATGCTCTCCCATAAATAATTAATTAGAAGGTCCTGATGCATCATAACATATATATCATCCTGATTCAACCATTCCTTTAGAAGTGGAGCCTATTATTTGGCAAGACCCACTGGAGGGTGAATGCTTGAAAATCATCTAGACAAATGGATGCTAACCATACAAACCAACGACTCTTTCTAGTCATTTTACTTTGTTGTTGGTAATTTTTTGGCAGGCTGCACATTGTATGGCACCACAATTTAGAGCCCTGTGTATTCGTTAGAGGAAGTCTTTTGAAATATCGCCAATCCATGATGTATTTTTATTTGAAAAACAAAATTTATGCAACGACAGATTCTTGCCATCCAAGCTTTGGACTGTTACAAAAATCTGGCTGCATTTTTTTCAAACCATCTACTTAAAAGCCCCGCACAGGATCATGTAACTCTACTGAATTACATGCTTCCCCCTAAGCCAACTCAGTTTTAATGGTGATGAGCAGGACACTGAAACCTAGGTTATATCCCTTGCATAATAGGGGGTAGTTGTGATCTATATGTATGTATGAAGACCTTTGGCTATGTTTGAAAAGCATATGCCAGACCTAGTCCATCCAAATTTGGTGATTTGCATTCTAGAGATCTAAAACCAGTATCTTAATACAGGCTCCGGTAGTTCTTGTTTTTTGAGATTTTTGGACTTTAGCTTAGTTTTTTTCCTTTCTGAATTAGTTAACTCAGAGAGCTTCCCTCATTTCTCTTTTATCTTTTACTAGCCAAAGAAAAATAACAATAAAAAACTTATGAATCATATATAACATGAAAAAGTGAATTCTGAAAATGGAATGAAAACCTTTAGAAACAACTAAAAGAGTAGGTTGCTTGGTTGCTTGTGACTCTTTTGGGCTGCTCTGTTTTTATTGTTAAGTTTTTTTTTTTTTGTTTTCTGTTTTGTTAGGGCTTTCAGCATGAACATTCAAGCATCATATTATATATAAGAAATATTAAATGAATGCATTGTAACAAAACCCAAAGAAATAATCATAATAATGGAGACAAACTTCCAACGCATTAACTAAGAAAACCCACATTTGTTAAAATGTCAGTTGTTAAGGATAAATCATTATTATAGCTAAAAACTAATGAGTAGAATGCAATTTGGGAAAATAAGTTGTCAATCAAGAATTGCTTAAAAATGGAGCTCTTTCATCTCCCTAACTATGTACATGGGGTCAAGAGAATAGGAACAACACCCACAAAATATGCACAAATATGCATTCCATGGCCAGTATAGAAGGACCCAAAAGACTGCTGAATCAAACATGGCCTTGTGTTGAAAAAAGGATTAAAATAATTAACCCATTTCCCTAATGAGTAGCAAGTAATTAACAAGAACTCAAAACCATTCAGGCTTATGGTTGCCAATGTCCCAAGCACATGGTATCCTTTTCGAATTTAGTGTTTAATTTAGCATTGGGCATGAATTACTATCTTAATGAAATCAATGCATTGGGTAAGTATTGCTTCTGTTGCTGTATGAGTATGAAATCAATGCGTGGCTTGTTGATCCTATTGTATGAGTTATGCAAGTCTTCCATTTTGTGAGATTTCACAGAAAGTTTGATGTAGTATTGATTACTTGTTGATCTTGTTGTATGAGTTATGGAACCAACATTTTTTGCTATAAACTCATGTTCGGATGTTAGATCTTAAAATACTTTTGTGTAGGAAGTTTATTAAGCTTGTATTTGATGGTGTTCGTTTTTTTATTTGCAGATTGGTTTTGGATTTTATCGTGCTGGCTGCAGACTCCTAAGAATCTACCTTGTTTATTTTGGTCACAGACATTTGTGGATGTTAGAATCTTTTGAAAATGATGAAGTAGTAATATTTGTATATTTTAGAGATTTGTGGGTTTATGGATGTCAGATATTTGTTGTGGATGTTTTTTGGAATTATTGATGAATCTATTTTAAATTGGTTTGTGCATTAAGTTTGTTGGTTTGAACATGTATTCAGATTTTTATTTGTGGTATATACAGGGAACAATACAAATATAATTTTTTTAAAAAAATAATATTTCCCGACGCACCGGTGTGCATTGCAAAAAAGAAAAAAGTATTACAACATTTCCTGACGTGATATGTGCGTCGGCCTCCCAACGCATTAGTAGTGTTGACGATTACCGGGAATTCCCACTGCACTACAAAGCGTCAGCCATTACTATGAATTTCCAACGCAATATCAGCGTCGGTCATTACTATGAATTCCCAACGCACTGCTAGCGTCGGCCATTATTATGAATTCCCAACGCGCTGCCAGCGTCGGCCATTACTATGAATTCCCAACGCACCACAAGCGTCGGCCATTACTATGAATTTCCAATACACTGCCAGCATCGGCAATTATTATGAATTCCCAACGCACTGCCAGCATCGGCCATTACTAGGAACTCCCAACGCACTACCAGCGCCGGCGGTTATTTTGCTGACGCTGGTACTGCGTTGGCAAATATCGTTTTCGAATCAGGAAAGTTGAACTTTTTGCCGACGCACATCTCTTTGCCGACGTATTGGACGACGCTGCAGTGCGTTGGTAATTGTACAGAGATCTGCCGACGCAGTTAAAATAGCGTCGGCTATGGATTTGGATACACATGGTTGCCAACGCGCGGCCGACGCACTGAATTGCGTTGGAAAATCCTTTGCCGACGCAAAACCTACATTTCCAGATGCGGTGACTGCGTTGGCAAAACTGTATTTTGTTGTAGCTAGGTTATGATAACCTAAATTTAGTTTCTTTCATATAGGATTTAAAACCAACCGAGGCTCAACCGTGATTAGACTGAAAAACTTATGCCGAGCTTGGATCATGATGCATAACCGGCCATTCTCTCTAGTTTGTACCAGCTTAAAGGAGAAAATAGTGTAGAAACTAGCATGAACTCAGCTATTGCTTTTATATTTTATTTTATTAAATTATATTCAATATATTTTTTTTCATATCCACAATCCTCCTAATCAAATAGAAGAGCACACAAAAATATTTTTAAGCAAGCTAACAAAGGGCCTACTTGAGAAAAAAGGAAAGAGAAGGAATTAGTTATAGTATATATTTTTAAATATATAAAATAAATTAGCAAACTAATAAAATAAAAATAAAGTTTTCATAAAAAATAGGAAAAACATCATATCAAAATAAAAAGATACACTCCATAGAATTGAGTATAAGTTTTAGTTGTAAGAAAAAGAAAAACGAGTTATGCCCTAACCTGACTTGTTTAAATGCGGGTCAGGAAAACTTGATCCATGACTGACTCGTATATTATGGGGTCGGGCCATGCGGGTCATATGCGGGGTGGGTTGGGTTGAATTGACTAGTCGGGTTGGCTTTTGCCAGCTTTAACTGATTTAATGAGCCCATTTCTCCCTACTTGGAAATAAGACTGGGTTCTTACGAAGAACTAATTCCACCATTAATCTTATTAAGCGATTCAAATTGAGGTCTCTATTTAATGTTTATATCAAAGGAATGCCTAGGTACTTCTCTTCCTCATCCATTAGACACATGCCAAGAGACGTGGCAATGGCTCTATACTTCTTAAATTGTTTGGCAACTCTACCCTTAGAGTCAAGTAAGGTAAAGGCTCCATTTCTATAAAAAAAAAATCCCACCAAAAACACTTTAATTCAAATTTCCCACCATATTTTTCAAAAAAAAGTCAAAAGTAACTTAATTTCTCCACTAAAAGACAAAAAAAAAACTTCACTTTTCAATAAAAAAAGTCTAAAAAATTCCATACAAACAACTAAAAATAAAACACCATCATAAACCCACTTATATTTTCATTATTTCTTCAAAAATAACATTTACTCACTCAAACTCCATTAGTAAGCCCCCACACGGGCCCCTCCGCGATTGAAGTAAATAGCTAATTTATGGAAATTGGTTGATTGACTTAAACCCCACAGTAATCCTCAAGCATATTTTTTTTACTTCTCTGGCCTCAAGTTTGCTTTGCAAAAGAAAAGGTTATCATCTGAGAAAAATAGATGTGATGTATTTGGTGCTCCTCTAGCTATTTGGTCTCCCTGAATAATATCCTCATCTTTGGCCCTAAGGAGCATGCGAGATAAGACATCTGCTCCTAAATAAACAAGAAGGGGGATAGTGGGTCTCCTTGTCTAAGGCCTCTAGAGGGTTTTTTTTTTTTTTTTTCAAATGGAGACCGATTCAAAAGAGTTTAGAAGGCCAAAGGATATACAATTCTTTACAAGTTAGATAAGGTCTTTATAAAAACCAAAAGCTCAAGGGTTTCTACAATAAACTCTCATTCTATTCTGTAATAAGCTTTAGCCATGTCAAGTTTTATGCCCATCTATTTATTTTTCTTCTTCTTTTTAAAAGAGTAGATCAGTTCATGAGCAACTATATAATTATCTGAAATTAGTCTTCCCTTTTGAAAGGCACTTTGAAGCAGTCCTATAAAATTATGTTGGCAATAACTTTGAATATAATTTTATATTTAACATTAATTACATGGACTGATAGGTTTGAAGTCATTAATACATTAAGCCAGATTCTTTTTCAGAAGGGGATTGATATTGGCACTCCTTTTACCCCCTTTTTTATGTAGGCACTCCCTTCTTTTTGGGAGTGCTTGCATGGGGGGGGGGGGGGGCTTTTTTATGTAGGCACTCCCTTCTTTTTGGGAGTGCCTGCATGGCGCGGGGGGGGGGGGGGGGGGGGGGGGGGGGACCGAAATGAGGATTTATCGAGAGGGAACTTATTCTTGAAGAAAATGTTGCAAAATATTAGTTATGTCTATGCCTATATCATCCCATGCATGTTGGTAGAATCTTGCAGAATATCAAATCATGCAACTAACACACCTTAACCAGTTGAGCTATAGCTTGCTAACCAAAATGGGTGCTAAGGACCTGGATTTACTCTTTTTAAAATATCTTTAACCCAAATTTATCTGGGAACCACCTAGATGGATGCCTACAAACGAGCAGGGGATGGAAATTGGGAGGTGTACAATGATAATTGTGGATAATATGCATTTAATGCAATGAATTTTCAATACAACTTTTGATTTAAATTCTAAAAAATCTAAATAAAGTCATGATTAGTATGCAACATTGAAGAAAAATTGCATCTAAAATATACTAAAGAATTCTATTAATTCAAGAAAATAAAAGAATTTACCGGAAAAATCACCTCAAATGTTCGGTGCACCAAAAAAACCCTTATAGTTCCTTTATAACATTAAAGGCCTTCTGGGCAATCTTCACTTTTGTTTGAGCCGCAACTCCTTCTTCATCAAGTGAAATGAACCACGATATTGTCCTTCAAACAAAAGTGAAAAATGGCTGAAGGTTTTTAATGTTGCGGAGAAACTATGATGGTGTTTTTTGGTGCACCGGACATCTAAGGTGATTTTTTCGAAAAATTTCGAAAAAAAAAAAAAGAGAACACAACGTCAGGGCAGACAAGTGTATTTGTGCACCCAGCTGAGCTTCGTCCTGAGGTTGACTAAGAAAACAGTAATTTGCCCAAAACGACTTTGGTTAGATGCCAACTGTTCAACTCCTGACCCCCACATTTTGAGGTGTCAATGGACCTAGGTGCAGACTGAATTGGCCCCAGCCCAAGTCTGATAATTGAGGATGAGAAGTTGAGGGCTGAACAATGGGCCAAGTCAGCTGAGCCCGTGCCTAAGTTTAGGGTCCAGATTACTTACCTGGCCATACTCGGTTTTTGGACTCTGGCCCATTGGACTCTAATTTTACATGAATTTTGTGTATTTACAGAAATATGAATAATCTACTTTCTAAGTAGTCGTCGTCGTGGTGATCAATGGCGGAGCCAAGATTTTCCTTGGGGAAAAGCGATGGTCCACCAATAATATCAAATCTGCAACACTTTATTTTCCATTGAAAATTATGAAGAAAAAATAATTTGACAATCTACCCAGATTGTTAAAAACATTTTCATAGAAGAGCATGCATTTCTTCCGTGGCCCATTGATGATTTCAAAGCCCCCAAATGTTTCTGTACAGTAGATACAAGAACAAAAAAGAGGAGAAAACAAATAATCACAAAAGATCCTCACAAGTATCAGGTGAGGCAACTCATGGGTTCCACATATGAAAAACCTAAAATCAATGAAAATATGCTCTTCCTCTTATACATAGTCCTTATCAAATCTCACTCAACGGCCTACTTACCTTTAGACCGATTCTTTTAAAATACTCGAATAAAATAATAAAGAATCCAAATGTTTCAAATAGATATATCTGGCAGTGGACTTGATGGTATTAAAGTTAAATTTTCATACAAAGCGTGATATATATAGATTTAGATTTTTCTTAAGCGGGGCCCTTTCATTTTTTTCTTAAGTGGGGCCTTAGGAGCAGGATCTGAATTTTGGGGTCATTTTCATTTTGCTAAAGAGAGCCCCACTCACTCACTAGCCTCAGCATATTCTTATTATTAGGGCCCATTTGATAATTTTACTTTTAAAATCAAGTAAAGTGAAGTGAAGTAAGGCATCAAATCAAGAGGGAATAAAATATAAGTAGTTTATGATAGTATTTTATTTTTAGTTATTTTGTATGAAATCTTTTTTATCTTTTGTATAAAAAGGTGGATTTTTTTGTCATTTAGTGAATAAAGGTGGTTGTTTTTTTACTATTTTTTAAAAAGATTGAGAGAATTTTGAATTAAAGTGATTTTGATGTGACCTATTGTCTGAAAAATGAAGGCTTACTTGACTTTACTATTCTAGTAAAGTGCCAAACGGGCCCAGGGGTAAGGATTTGGATTTGGATTTGGAACTCCACATGAAGAGGAAAAAAGAAAAAGAAGAAGACACTGGAGTTAGAGGAAGCAGTACCATTTTAGGAGGAGATTGAAACTCCATTTTAGGAGGAGAATGAAACTTCCGTTGAGTGAGAGAGGACTTTGGATTGCCTTAGTTAGGCTTGAAAGAAGGGAGTGGAACTCCATCTTAAGGCCCACGCACATAAATCTAAACTCCTCATAATAAACTCCCTCCCCTTTTGTGAGATGGCCGCCAAAATTTACTTTTAGCTTATCTTACTATGAGATAGAGCATATGTTTCATAACATGAATATATTCAATCTTAAGGTGGGATGAGATCCTATTGGGTTTAAATTTGGGGGCGTTCAACTAGAGTGGATGGCAATCATTTTGAGGGTTTGGATTTTAATAGGTGGGCCTCACCATGGAGTTTCACTCCACTCACGTTTCCATGAGATAGAAAAATCTCTCTTCACTTATAAAGAAAAAGAAGAGATGAGGAAGGGCAAGAGAAATATATATATATATATATATAATGCCCATCTTTCACGGAAGAAAATTTTGGGGGAGAGGAGGGAAGGGCGCCTCTCGACCCCCTCCCTCTGCCGTTGATTATTATTGTTATTATTGTTTTTGTTGTTGTTATTGTTATTTTTATTTGCTGGATGGGGGATTCAAACTCAAGCACTCACACAATATTGTCCCAAACCAACTGAGAGGACTTTTCAAGTTTCTAATTGAATAGTGTAATGGAGATCTTTGATCCAAAAAGGGCCTTTATTAGACTCAGGCCTTGATTCCATTCAGACCTCACTCAGTTTCAGGGCTTTTAACAAGTGGGTTTGAGCCTCCTATATTTCTTATCTAGAGGTCTCTTGAACCAGGGTCTACTGTCAATGTTGGACCCAGACCAGGCCCCGGTAGGTTAGCACAAACCCACCCATTAACAGCCCTACCCACATTTCTAGGCACACCAATCAAAGGATCCTTTCTTTATCGCTCATAAAGCATTTGTATAAGAACTCAATTGTAAATGAGGCATTTAAGCTTTGGTTCATGACTTTACTGAATCTTACCATCTTAGAACATTTGCTAAGATTCCAACTGGGTCACTCAAAACTCTATCCGAGTCAACTCAAGGCCAACTCTTTGTTGGATCTTGTAAATATAATAAGATTAGAACAGAATCTGAAGAAACATTGCCTTGAGCAGTTGAGCTTTATCAATATTTTACTGGGTCGAGCTTTCCAAGTTCCCATCCGAGTCCTCAGAAATCTGGTCGAGTCTTATGGGCTAAGTGACTTGTTGGAAATAGGGTGGGCCTCTAGGATAGGTTTCAAAAACTTTTGACCCACTTGACGCAGGGATCAACTATCCAGAAGGCTATAAAACCCAATCCAAGATCCATGTCCTCAATCTCAGTCATCATGATCAGTAAAACAATTTATCTAGAAGATAAAAACAGCAACTAATAAATCTACAACATGCAAGGAAGTAGATTATACCTTTGGAGCTCGGTTGTGCTCTAATGGAGAAGTTGCGTCTTTCTTTGATGATGAAACGCTTTCACTAATCAAATAGGGATCTCCAAGACCTCTTGATCTTCCACGCTATGACCCGTATTAGATTCTCCTTTTCTCAAGAAGATGGTGGGATCTCCTAGAGAAAACTACTAGGAACTCTAGGGAGGAACTAGAAAGAGAACTAGAAGAGGGAAGAGAAGAAAAGCTCGTGCAACACTTGCACTTAGAGAGCCTTGGGCGTGAATCCCAATAGAAGGAGCAAGCATGGGACGTCCAAGCCTTGCACTCCTCTATTTATAGCTTTTGCAAGCCACCTCTTCTTTACTAATTACAATAGAAGTCTTACTTCCATTAATTAATTAGTAACTTACCATATCATAATTAGAAGTCTCACTTCAAATATGATTAGTAACTTTCCAATTCCTTTCTAATTAAAATAGAAGTCTCACTTCTACTAAAATTAGTAAGTCTACTATTACCACTATTAGAAGTCTCACTTCAAATAGAAATAATAACTTTCCTTTTAGAGTTCTACTAGAATTAGATACTTTCTAATAATTGGGCTAGCGTGGGGACCACTAGGGATTCCTTAGAAAGCTGGCTCCAACTGGGACACCCGACCCCACATCTCATGTGTAATCTGGGCCCACAGTTAATTGCAAATAACTCCACTATATAAATGCAATTGAACTCCAGTCTTAGGAATATTACATAGAAGACCCTAAACTTCCACATTACCACAAGTAGACCCCTCTATCAATATCCATGGATCAATTGGACCTGTCTTCCAAACTAGATCCATATCTTATTATCCTTGAGCCCCAATTAATTATAATGATCAATAGGTACCTTTCCAATTAACTCTTAATCGGAATGGGTGCGCACTTACCAATGATAAATCCATTAATTGGCACAAGGGGATATTAGAGATAGATTCCATCTTGACCATTGAATGTTCCCACAGTTCTACTACCATGTACCCAAATCACCGAGGTGTTGACCTACAGTTAGCCTCACTCATTGGTGACTCAAAGCAAATGAATAGATAGAAACTTGAGTTCATTAATGTCTCAGGATTGAGAGTCTATTGCTAGGGAATTATGAGAGCAGACCTTAAAATAAAGACAATGTTTATAAGGTGCTTCTCATGGTCCTTCAATACATCTAATGTACCAGCACTATGATCCAGAATCTTCCATTCTGATGATCGAGACAAATCACACTATCTCATAGTGATCAAAGTGCTGCAACCTTGTCAGTATGAGATGTCCAGTCTCATCACTGGTTGTGAAGATATTTAAGTATAAGATTTGTCACACATGTCTCCCGTATGTGGATCTCATCCATACACATGTGTTACATCTAATATACTTGTGGACTCCGGTTCATCTCATGAACCATCATGTCATTCGTATTGGTTATGTGCATATATATAATAAATCACAATTCATCTCATGAAAGGAAAGCATGAATATACTGATAAATAAAGAAATTAATCAATTATTATATCATCTACTGGATTGAGTCCATAAAACTAACAATTAACATTGATCTGATGCCCTGTAATGTTATTGCAATTATCTATCAGTGAGAAAGAATCAATTCCTTCTCAAGTGCTGACATTAATGACCTTTGATTCCTTTTGTTTTGTCATGTTTGAAGAAAGAACGAATTTATATATTTTATACAACCAGGATGAGATCTTAGCTTCTAGCATTAAGTAACAGATGCTACAAATAGGACCCCATCTACATTATGTTCAAGTCTATCCACTTCCCTCTGTTGTTGGGTGTAGTGCCATATATATTGTTGAAGGTAAGGGATCTCCTCTATTTAATCATTTTGGATTTCTAACAGTAATCTTAAGCCTTCAGATTATATGATTGAGGCCCACTGGTCTAGTGATTCAGACCATTGATTGATATTTTGGATTTGAAATGTCTCCCAAAGATTCAACCCTTCATTTGATAAAACTGCTGGAAAGTATATAGCTCAGCTCTACCAATACCTTTGCTTTTTTGTTTGTTGGTGCTTTGCTTGTAGCCATAACGCAATCATCGATCATGCATATAGGGAGCCAAAGTGGATTCGACATAATGGGTGGACTATAATTGTGGATCAATTCTCTTGTAACCTGGATTTGAATTCTTTTATGGGTGTTGGTAACTGTTTAAGCACTTGAGGTCACATTGGACATTCATTTTTTTCATCTCCCCTTTATTCATTTTTCTTGCGATTATTTGACCATCATTCTTGGATCTTCACATTTGTTTCTTAATTAAGCCTACCTTGGTCTCCCGTCTTTTGTTGGTAGGAGGAAGAAAGATGTATTTATCTTTATTAGAGATAAAGTTTGGAAGAGATTACTAGGATGGAATAAAAGGATGCTTTCTAGAGCAAGGAAAGAAATTTTGCTGAAAACGGTGGCCCAAGCGATGCCCAACTATGCTATGAACGTTTATCTTCTTCCACTTGATTTGTGTAGAGAGCTGGAAATTATGATGAACTCTTTTTAATGGGGAAACCAGCGCAATGGGGGTGGCGGCATCAATTGGTTGAGATGGGATCTCTTGTGTAAACCGAAGGATTTTGGGGGTTTTGGATTTAAACAATTACATGTTGTGCGCGTGTATGCGGAAAATGAATCAGCGATCGAACGAACAAACAACCACACAAGAACAATCAATCACACACAAGAGAATTACGTGGTTCGGCAATCTTGCCTACGTCCACGGGAAAGAAAACTCGACTCTCCTTTAGGTTCTCTCTTCTGTCTATCTGTGTGTATCTCATGGGTTACCCATTACATCATATATATAATGTTCTATTTCTTATTCCCCAAGAAACCCAATCTTAGTCAATAAGAAAGTCTAGGTACAATTACCAAAATACCCATGACCATGAACTTACTTGGTCTGGACCTACTAAGCCCAACAATCTCCCCCTCCAAACCATGGGGAAGACGCCTCTGAACCCCTTACTAGGAGTCCAGTCCTGCCAACTCTGAACACAGCCCCAACTTTTCCTTAGACACAACCTTGGTCATCATGTCGGAGGGATTCTTGTCAGTGTGAATCTTTTCCAGCTTCATGAGATTCTTCTCGATGACCTCACGAATCCAATGATATCTCACATCAACGTGCTTTGTGCGGGCATGGTATGTAGCGTTCTTGCTAAGATCCATAGCACTCTGACTATCACAGTAGACTACATACTCTCATTGCTTCAAATCCAGTTCTTTAAAGAAATTCCTCAACCAAATCATCTCCTTCCCTGCTTCATTAGCAGCTATGTATTCTGCTTCGGTTGTAGACAATGCTGTACACTTCTGCAACTTAGACTGCCAGGAAATAGCTCCCCCTGCAAAAGTAAATAAGTACCCAGAAGTAGACAACCGACAATCAAGATCGCCTGCAAAATCAGTATCTGTAAAAGCCTTCAAGTACTGGTTTTAAGCCTCCGAAACATAAGCAAAAATCTGATGTACCTCTCAAATATCTGAAGATTCACTTCACTGCTTCCCAATGCTCTTTCCCAGGGTTAGAAAGAAATCTACTCACTACACCCACTGCATGAGCAATGTCTGGCCGTGTACACACCATGGCATACATAAGACTCCCAACTGCTGAGGAGTATGGAACATACATCATCCGTTCCTTTTCTTCATCTGTAGTAGGACATAATCTCTTACCGAGCTTGAAGTGACTGACTAAAGGCATGCTAACTGGCTTAGCATCTATCATGTTGAATCTCGCTAGCACCCGTTCAACATATTTTTCCTGTGACAACCACAGCTTCTTGGCATTCCTATCACGACGTATTTGCATTCCCAAAATCTGTCGTGCGGGACCCAAGTCTTCATGTCAAAAGTCTTTGACATGTCCCTCTTCAATCTACCAATCATCTTACTATCTTGTCCAACTATCAACATATCATCTACATATAAAAGAAGGATGATAAATTTGCCATTATCAAATTTACGAACATAAACACAGTGATTTGCAGCTGTCCTCCGGTACCCATGACTCACCATGAATGAATCAAACTTCTTGTACCATTGTCTCGGCGCTTGTTTCAGTCCGTAGAGACTCTTTTTCAACCTGCAAACCAACTGTTCTTTTCCTTCTACCTCAAACCCCTCCGGCTGAGTCATGTAGATCTCTTCTTTCAGATCACCGTGAAGAAATGCAGTCTTCACATCCATCTGTTCAAGTTCAAGGTCCATGCTGGCAACTAGACCCAAGACAACTCTGATAGAAGTCATCTTCACAACTGGAGAGAATATTTCATCGAAGTCAAGACCCTTCGTCTGCGCAAAGCCTTTAAACACTAGCCGTGCTTTGTGCTTTATCAGTTTTCCACTGTCATCTCTTTTCAGCTTGAACACCCATTTGTTCTTCAGAACCTTCTTGCCTTTTGGGAGTTCCACCAGCTCATAAGTATTGTTCTTTTTCAAACAACTCATCTCATCCTGCATAGCCTCCATCCACTCATCTTTATCTGCATGAGTTTTTGCTTCTAGGTAGCTCTCTGGCTCCCCCTCATCAGTAAGCAAAATATAATCTGCTGCAGGATATCTTGTTGATGGTTGACGCTCTCGAGTAGACCTCCTAACCTGAGGTTCCGTGGTTTCTGACTGAGGAGACTGCTCCCCCTGCTCAACACCCTGTTCATCTGGCAACCCCTGCGCCTCATCACGATCTGGATCGTTTTGTCCACCTTCTCCACCTGTAGTCTGCACTAGAGAAGGAGTCGGTGTGAGATCAACCACTCCATCAACAACTTCATTAGACTTTTCACTCTTTTCAATATCTCCAAAGAATTGGTCGTCATGAAACACCACATCCCTACTTCTGATAATTTTTCTCTTCTCTGGGTTCCATAACCTGTAGCCAAACTCGGCTCCACCATAGCCAAGAAAAATGCAACACACTGCCTTATCATTCAGCTTTGAACGCTACTCCTTTGGTACATGTGCAAAAGCCTTGCACCCAAATACCTTCAAATGAGAATAAGACACATCTTTACATGTCCATACTCTCTCCGGAAGATCAAAATCCAAAGGAACTGAGGGAGACCTGTTAATCAGGTAAACGGCAGTCATAATAGCTTCACCCCAAAATGGCTTGGGTAGCTGTGCCACTCTAAGCATGCATCTCATCCTTTCAAGAATAGTGTTGTTCATTCTTTCTGTTACACCATTGTGTTGTGGAGTACCAGGAACTGTTCTTTCATGTCGAATACCATGCTTTGAGCAATAGCCTTTAAACTGGTTGGATGTGTACTCACCACCATTATCAGTGCGGAGACACTTCAAGAGCTTTCATGTTTCTCTTTCAACCATGACATGAAACTGCTGAAATACCTGGAACACCTGATCATTCGATTTCAACGCATAAACCCAGACTTTCCTGGATGCATCATCAATAAATGTGATAAAAAACTTTTTGCCACCCAATGACTCCACCTCTATGGGACCACAAACATCAGAATATACCAAATCCAACACATTAGATTTTATCGTTGATGTTTTAGAGAAAGAAACCCTATGTTGTTTACCAAACAAGCAATAATCACAAGGGTCAAGGGATGTACCTTTGGAGTAATGAATCAAATCTTTCTTTGCCAATAATTGCAGTCCTTTCTCACTTATATGTTCAAGTCTCTTGTGCCACAAATTTGGAGAGGATCTGTCTTCAACAGCATTCAACACACCTTTGCATAGCTTCACATGTGTCTTGTACAGCGTATTACACGCCTTCCCTCTCGCAAAAATAAGAGACCCTTTAGTGAGTTTCCACCTGCCATTTCCGAAGTAACTTTCATAACCTGCACGGTCCAATAAAGTCCCGGAAATCAGATTCAACTGCAGATCAGGAATATGTCGCACATCTTTCAGCGTCATTGTGCAACCAATATTGGTTTGAATGCAGACATCACCGATCCCAACAATATTCGAATGACTTGTGTTGCCCATCTTCACAGTGCCAAAGTCCCCTGCTTTGTACGTCGTGAACATCTCCTTAGAAGGAGTAGCATGGTAGGATGCTGCTGTGTCAACAACCCACTCAACCTGATCATCTGCAACACTCAAACACTCATCAACTTCACTAGTCAGAATCACTACTTCATTATCCAAAGTAGCTGTAGTGTTAGTGTCATTCTTCTGCTCATTGTTGGTTTCTTTCTTTTCCTTTCAGGCAAAGCAATTCTTCTTAATGTGACCCTCCTTGCCACAATGAAAGCATTTTCCAGACTTTTTTCTTAGTCTGTGATTCCTTCCCACCTCTGGACTTGCCACGACCCCCCTTTTGTCCCTTACTCTTACTCCTCCCTCTATTCTCAGTAACAAAGGCCTGTGCATTATCTGTCCCTGCAGTTTTCCTTCTTGTTTCTTCATTTAATAAGCTGCTAGTAACCTGACTCATTGATAACACACCATCTGGAGTAGAGTTGCTCACGGAAACAACTAATGTCTCCCATGTATCTGGTAAAGAACTTAGAAGAAATAAAGCCTGCATCTCATCATCAAGGACCATCTTCATTATAGCCAGTTCATTCACAATGCATTGAAAATCATTTATGTGATTTTCAATTTTACCACCCTCCTTGAATTTCATGTTCACAAGCTTTCTAATCAGAAAAGTTTTATTTACGGCGGTTTTCTTCTCATATCTTTCTTCTAACTTCATCCAAAGGGTTCTCGCATTGGTTTCATTAGACACATGATGAAATATGTTGTTATCCACCCACTGTCTGATGTGACCAATGGTCTTTCGATGCATCTTTTTCCATTCTGGATCAGACATCTCTTTTGGTCGGGCACTATCCCCCTCAATGGGATCATAGAGGTCTTTGCAATAGAGTATATCCTCCATCTTAGGTTTCCAAATCAACCAATTGGTATGGTTGAGTTTGATCATGGTAGTGTTCACAGTGTTGTTCTCCATCTCAATTTAATAATCAAGAAAATAAAAATAATTGTTACTAACCTCAATTTCTGCACCAATCTATAGATCTCGTCACCACGAGCACGCTGGAAGAAACGGATCTGAAATCCGACTCTGGATGGCTCTGATATCACAGAAATAGTTTTCTGCACTCCGATTAGTCAAACTTTCTTGTTGACCATCAAACTGCCAATCTTCTTCCACAGTTACGTAAATCTGCTCGCAACGAGTCTGTAGACGTAAACGGATCTCCGATCTGACCTCGGATGATCAAGATATCAACGAAACAAGTTTCTGCCGTCGATCCCGGTCAAACCCTGTTGACCGTACTGTTCGCTGACGTGGCATTGACGTCAGCAGAATGCTGGAGTGGGCTTTCCCAGTTCACGAGTCAGGCGGAACTGACCCAGAACCTGACCTGATCTGGTCCCTACTGTGAGCTGGGCTTTCTACAGACGGGTCAGGTCAACCCGACCTGGACCCAACCTGGCCTGGGCTTATTCTTCTCCCCAAACAGAACCCTGTTTTGTTTCTGGTTTTGTAACCAGAAAGCGATGGAGTTGCTGCTCCTTTGGTTCTTCGTCTCCGGTGATGGCGCAGCAGCGCGGGGACCGGAGATGGCACGCGGCAGCGGAAAAACTCTGGCGCCACGCAGTCAACGGCGACAAACCCGCGACGCTCGGACGGCAAGGGCGGTAGCAGTAGTGAGGATCTTCTCCAGCGAAAGGGCGGCCCAGTCTACGGCGATCAGCAGCGATGGCGAGCGCACGGACGGCGTCAGATCTGCTGCTAAAATCAAGATCTGACGACAGCAAAGCCAGTGGACTCTGCACGGCGATGGCTGGGGATCTTCTCCAGCGAAAAAGGGCGGCCCAGTGCGCAGCGATCCTCCTCCGTGGCCCAGCGATGATCGGAACTGATCTCTGCCTGTTTCTGCAACGTGCAGAAATCCGGATCAGCCCCTCCTTCTGTGGAGGCACGCAGCGGCGACAAAAATCCGGAGAGATCTCTATCTTCTCCGGCGAATAGAACCTTTCTCTGTTTCGAATTAGGAAATCCTTCTCTGTTTCGAATTAGGAAATTCGATCCGTGTGATCTGTGTGGCCCGGCATCTCTCTTTTCCGTTTTCTGCAACGAAGAGCAACGTGCAGAAATCCGGATCAATTTCTTGATCCGATCTGTCGATCACAACACAACACAATCCAACCCTAGCAAACCCTAGGCTCTGATACCACTTGTTGTGCGTGTGTATGCGGAAACGTGAATCAGCGATCGATCGAACGAACAAACAACCACACAAGAACAATCAACCACACACAAGAGAATTACGTGGTTCGGCAATCTTGCCTACGTCCACGGGAAAGAAAACTCGACTCTCCTTTAGGTTCTCTCTTCTGTTTATCTGTGTGTATCTCATGGGTTACCCATTACATCATATATATAATGTTCTCTTTCTTATTCCCCAAGAAACCATATCTTAGTCAATAAGAAAGTCCCGGTACAATTACCAAAATACCCATGACCATGAACCTACTTGGTCTGGACCTACTAAGCCCAACATTACATGCCTTCAATATTGCAATGTTGGGCAAACAAGGTTGGAGACTTCTAACGAATCCGGACTCACTTGTTGCCAAAGTGTTCAAGGCTTGCTACTTTCCAAGAACTTCTTTTGTTGAAGCTAGTTTGGGTTACAATTCGAGCTACGTTTGGCGTTCTATCATGGCAGCGAAGCATGTGGTTATTCAAGGTAGCAGAATCCAAATTGGAAGTGGGCAACATATTTTAATTGGTAAGGACCCATGGCTCCCTGATATGGACAATGGATTCATTACCACTACTTTGAATGAGGATATCGCAACAGCTCCGGTTAGTAGTCTAATGGTGTCTGATCAGCGAAGGTGGGATTATGATGTTGTGGCTGGCATTTTTGACACTAGGGATAAGGACCTTATTATGCAAATCCCCCTCAGTAATCGTAGAGATAACGATGTTTGGTATTGGTTGACTGACCCTCATGGTTCTTACTCTGTCCGTAGTTGTTATAAAATGCAGTCTAACATGACTGATATATCTCCCAGTTGCATATGGAGAAGGATGTAGAAATTGGAGGTGTCGGGTAAAGTGAAGAATCTTATTTGGAGAGCAGCGATGAATGTCTTGCCTACAACTGATAATCTTATTCGAAGAACAGTGGAGGTAATGCCTACTTGTTCTTTATGTAATGCTTATAATGAGACTGTCACTCATGCTTTGGTGGATTGTGATTTTGCAAAATCTTGTTGGATTTCATCTTCAATTGGTTATGTTGGGAATTGTTCATCATTTTTAGTTTGGCTAGAGCATATTTTTTTCTCGCTGCAGCAAGGAGGAATGCAATCTTGCAGTTATGGTTTGCTGGAGGATTTGGATCAATAGAAATGATAAAATATAGAATAATAAGCATGGAAGAGTGAATCATATTCTTAACTCTACAGGTCAGTTCTTGTTTCAATGGCAAACAGCGAGGAAACAAACTTTATTTATTGATGATGATCCTAGCAAGTTAGTTCAAGGTTCTGTCTGTTGGGAGAAGCCTCAATTGGGATGGTTCAAATGCAACGTAGATGCTGTAACCTTTACTTCCTAGGGAAAGATCAGTTACGGAGGAGTTATTCGAAGTTTTGATGGTGGCTTTATTGCAGCAAAATGTGACTGCATTCTTGGAAATCTTGCTGCTAGAGATGCTGAAGCTCTTGGTGTGCGTGAGGTTCTCAGTTGGATTAAGAGTTTGCAGCTGTCATGTATTGTTGTAGAGATGGATTGGTTACTGGTATGCAAAGCTTTAACAGAAAATTTTTCTAGTCCAAATGGGTTTGGCCTCATTATTGAGGAATGTAGAGCTTTGGCTGATCATTCTTTAGGAGAAGTGCAATTCTCATTTGTTAGGAGATCTTCGAACACTGCTGCTCACAATGTTGCTAGGGTGGGAGGTTCCTTGTCAGGTCCTAGAGTGTGGAGTCATGTTCCACCTCCTTGGTTGATTAATGCTTTGTATGTTGACATTTCAGTTTAATGCAATTCCTTATTCCTTAAAAAAAAAAAAGTTTAACCACTTTTCCAAATATATTCTTTTAAAAAAAAAAACGGAGGGTGTCCTAGCCCTTTGGGCCATACGAATCTCCACAGGCCCCTAGGGGGAGTCAGGTAAATCCCCTGTGGCCCCACTGTGGTAGTGCAGTTTCAAACCCTCAACCTCCAGAAGCAAACCGTGGTCTTAGGCCAGCTGAGCTACCCCTCGGAGTTATTTTCCTAAAATCCAATTAGTTGAAATACACATGCCCTTATTTAACAATGATCTAGATTCACCATCAGAAATAGCCCTTCAACTTTTTTTTTGGTGGGGTAGATGACATTCTATTCATTAATCATTGGAGAAAGATACAACATTATTACTAATGTAGGCATCAGTACTTGTATAAAGCTCCGCCCTCGCTAGATTATGTGCTTCACTATTCATGCTTCTACTAATCACAGTAAAGTGCACTCTAGTAAAGACATCTTTTTTTTTCCTAGGATCTTCGGGGCATAAATTTCCCAAGGGAAAGGATATTGAGACTTTGTTATTGAATCAATAGCTATCTTGGAGTCATAAAGAAACTTACTTTCCTTTACCCATGCTGAATTGCCAAATCCAAAGCTTATTCGATAGCCAAAATTTCTGCCATGATAGCGGAATCTCCTTCAATTCTTTTGGATAGCCTTGTCAAAATGCTACCATCTTTGTTATAAGCAATGCATCCAACTCCTAATTTGTTAGCCTCTTTATTCACAACTCCATCGCAAAAAATGCGAACATCTATATCCAGATCTTGATTATTAGTGGAAATATCCAATTGACCATCAATGTGATTCTGATCTCCCTGCTTTTTCTCTAGTGAGCTTATCCATTCAGTGTGTGCAAGGTTAATTCTTTGAACCCCATGCTCTCCATTTGGATCTTGCCAACGAAAGATTTTTGCATTTCTAGCTCCCCATATCCACCATCGCACAAAGCCAAAATAGATAATATGATCTCGGTCAATTATCCCTTCATTCTGCTTCTCTAGCCAATATTCCCACCAAGATATGAATGAGGTATGATCGCTATTATCCATGATAAAGGATAATGAAGTGCCATACCAAATGGCTCGAGCAAAGTGACATTATAAAAAAAGATGTTCAATGATCTCACTTTGCTCCCCACAGATGTGACATACGTTATCTACACAAACTTTTTTCTTCAATAAGTTTACCCCAACTGGTAGTTTGTTGTGTAGAGCCCTCCATAAGAAATTTCTAACCTTTGGCATGAAAGGGGTGTTCTATAGATTTTTCCATGTCTTCGTAGAAACAATAACTGAGGATGAAGCCACTGAATGAGCCTCTTCAATTTGAGAATGGTATGCCGATTTGACCGAACACTGCCTCTATTTGTATACTGCCATATCCACCTGTCATGACACGGTGCTTCTCTAACTGGAACATTTTTTATTGCAGCTATCTCCATTGGGCTGAAAAGTTCATTAAGAAGTGAATCATTCCATTACTTCCCTTGCCTCAAATCAGTAACAGAATTTAATGTGGTATTTTGAGGCTTGGGGGATTGAACTTTGTGTGAAGGAAAAGAAGGAAGCCATGGATCTTCCCATTTGAACTTTAAGAACATAAAATTAAAGATTAGGACGTTTTCGAATAGATAATGCCAATAATACTAATCCATGTTTTAACCTATTCATCCCCTTGCCTCCTTTGATTGTCATGCTTTCTTGTCACTGTAGAAGTTCACTTTATTTTACTAAATCAATTGATCTTGCTCGCATTGATAAATAAGATTATTATTATTATTCTTATGATGATATGATGCTGGATTAATCAAACGACCATGATGAAGTGTAGAGACAAGATACGCCGATCACGCCCTATCAGCCCTCTTGTAAAATGCATGTCTAATTTAAATGGTTTTATTCAACCGCATATGGACCTCGCTTGTTTGCTATCATTGATATTACATTATTTTTAGTTTTCTTATTCGAGAATCCAGAAAACTTTAATACAAAGTCTAGTCAATATTCAACTTAAAAACAAGTATTCTAATAGAGCTAAATTACCTTGCAAAAAAAAAAAAAAAACAAAACAAAACAGAATTTCTACATATTCAATACCCTTGGAGGATTAAAAACCTTAAAAAGGAATTATCATAATATACTCATTGATTTCCTTTAGTCCTTTCAGCCAAGCAGAAGATTATACCACATCTTGAAGATCGGATCAGGCCAAGTTCAAGCACATATACCATGAGCTCGTCCATTTTCATGAAATTGAAGATTATTCTAGAGTAGAGATGTGAACGATATAATGTGGAGATACCTATGAGGCCCTACATTCCGAGATTAAAGTGTGGAAATACTAATGAGATGGCCTATTACTCATTTTCCATTTCCTCTTAGTTCATTTTTCATTAAGGGGATATTTTCTTTGTACGGTCATGTTTATGTATATATATATTCACCCTTGATACTTAGCATTCCTCTCTAACAAACTTTTACATATATAAACCTAAAACTTTTAAGAATTTCACTTAGATTAAAACAACAAATGGCCAAGCCTAAACTTTCTCCTAATTTTATCTAGAAAGTTTAATCTTACAATTACCTTAATATCCGACTTTGGCTTCTCAACAATTAAAATTAAAAAAATTTATTCTCATAATTATTCACATTCTAAAAGACGGTGCGAAAATTACAATATATATAGATTAAATAGATAAGTCACTGCTAACATACAGTTCACTTGTCATTGTTCAAGCAGGGCTGAGAAATATCATCCAACTGGCGCCACTGGCAAAAACATGTTCTTTCTACCGCTCATTAAAAGCTCATGTTGTCAGTTGCGTGCATTTGTGTGTCTGTGTGCAGTTTATTAGGTTAAGGATTGTTTACTTACCAGCCGTGCACACCTTAGCTATCACGTTGTCATTACTCTCCTTCCTACTCGTTTTATAGTTGGGGAATTCTATATGCACCACCAGTTTTGATGAATACACCCACTTTTAAGTTTTTTTTTAATTACCAAATTGCCCTCCAGTGAAAGGACGAACTAGCCCTTTACCATCAACCTCCTCCTCTCCTCTTCCTTTCGTTCTTTCACAGTGGGGGAGCCGTTTAGGTACTGTCATCTCCTATTCCTCCTCTTTTTCTTCTTCATTCTCCCTTTCATCCATTGTTTCGTAACCGTTCCCTCGTACTCATTCATGCCCGTTGATGTTCATCTCTTTCCTCATCATCTTCTTCAACCATTTAAAAGTATCCTTAAGTCTCATCAGAATCTTCAACCCTTGAAAGTACTCATCTCCCCGGGGCACATTGTCTACTGAAAGCAGACATTTTCAACATGGACAAGCAACTGTCAATCTACCAAGAGGAGGTATATTCTCCAACTCCGTTTCCAGCTCGTCACTCATTTTTTCCGCGATATGCTCGGTATTCCAGAACCGTGCAAAATCACACTGCACGACACATTTTAACTGTTCAATATTTTTTTGCACGGTCTCAATAAACCGTGCAAAATAAACTTGCACGGTTATATTGAACCGTGCAAAAAAATATTGCACAGTTAAAATGTGCCGTGCAGTGTGATTTTGCACGGTCCTACAGAACCGTGCACTAATAAATTAATAATTTTGGGATCATATTTTCAGGAGATTGATTCAACTGGTGCAAGTCGGTGCTCTCTTGATTTTACTAATGTCTTCACCACTGAAATGATATTCAGAAGTCGAGAGAATCTAATCCAATGGACACAGGATGTCGGAAAGAAACATGGCTTGGTGATTGTAATCAAAACTTCGGATGCTGGTGGAGATGGTAGGAAATCGAGAATAGTTTTATCCTGTGAGAGAAGTGGTAGTTACAGGGCTTCATCGAAGATCTACGAAAAAAAGAATCCTAACAAGGCAACGGGAACGAAGAAGTGTAATTGCCCATTTGCTTTGAAGGGTCGAAAGTTGCCTAATGACGATGATTGGATGTTAGCAGTGGTTTGTGGGATACACAATCATCCAAACGCACAACATCTCGAAGGGCACTCGTTCGCTGGTAGGCTTTCTACGGAAGAGATTAATGTTTTGATTGATATGTCTAAGAGTCTGGTGAAGCCAATGAACATCCTTCGAACACTGCAGGAGCGGAATGTGCACAACACCACTACGATGAAGAGTATCTACAATGCTCGTCAGAATTTTAGGGTGACAGAGATGGCCTGTCGATCACAGATGCAACAACTTATGATGCTTTTGGAGAAGAACAAGTACATTGAGTATCACACTAGCAATGATGATACAGATGCAATCTTAGACTTATTCTGGGTACATCCGTCATCTATTCAGCTATTACATGCATTTCTAGAAGTTTTGATAATGGATTCCACGTACAAGACCAATAGATATCGACTTTCATTGCTTGAGATTGTTGGTGTTACATCTACCCAACTGACGTTCTCCGTTGCTTTTGTTTACCTTGATTCAGAGAGGGAGGCCAATTATAGATGGGCCATGGAGAGGCTTAAGGATGTAATGGATGGATGCATTATGCCACGTGTGATTGTCACAGATAGAGAGTTAGCGCTCATGAATGCAATCAAAGTTGTATATCCGAATGCAGCAAACTTATTATGCAGGTGGCATATATCTAGGAACATCTTGGCAAACTGTAAGAAGTTCTTTGAGACCAACGACAGATGGGATGCTTTTATCTCTTGTTGGAACATGTTGGTACTCTCTCCAACTGAAAGTGACTATATTCAACTTCTAAGTGCTTTGGAACGGAATTTTTGCGGGTATCCACATGCTGTTGATTATGTGAAGAACTCGTGGTTGAATAAGCATAAGGAACAATTCGTGTCTGTTTGGACGGATCAGAATATGCATTTTGGCAACGGCACCACTAACAGGGCTGAGAGTGCACACGCAAAATTAAAGAGACATCTTGGTACATCGAGCTGTAGTTTTGATTCGTCCTGGCAGGTTATCCATTCCCTGCTTCAGTTGTTATTTACTGAAATAAAGGCTTCTTTTGAAAATAGTTTGAACACCGTGCAACATAAATTCAAACCGGCACTGTTCCGTGAATTGAGAGGATTTGTATCAAGGAGTGCTTTGGATATAGTATTAAATGAGTCGCTAAGAGCTGCTGATATTGGTTCGGATTCGGATGCATGTGGGTGCGTTGTACGACGGACCCATGGTTTACCATGTGCACATGAAATTGCAGAATGTATAAGAGAAGGGTCTCATATACCACTAAGATGTGTACATCAATTTTGGCGGAAGCTCAATTTAGATCCCACTAAGATGAACAAAGCCCCTGAGTTGACCACAACTTCTGAGTTCGACTTGATCGATAAGAAATTTCGGGGAAGTGATGAGGCTGGAAAAATTCAACTACTGAAAAAATTGAGAGAAATAGCAAGTCCAGAATGTACACCTCTGATTGAACCCGACATTAAATTGAATACTCGCGGTCGGTCATCATTGAAGAAAAAAGAAGTTGGATCGGTCTACGACTCGTGAGCCGTCTGCATTCGAATACGCAGTAGGGGTGAAAGAGAGTGGACAACTTATATTAAGTAGTACATCTGTAAAGAAGAAGAGTGAGAAGGTTAGTGTCCGTCGAACTCGATCATGTACATTTTCGCAATCGCTCCCGCAGCCTTTGGGACCCTACATCCATAATGTTAAGGATGTCGCAGCGGATGGTAACTGTGGATTCAGATCTATAGCAGGCCTTCTTGGCATGGGCGAGGAGAGTTGGAGACAGGTTAAATTGGACTTGAGCACTGAATTGCAGAGGCATCAACATTATTATGCATTGGTCTATGGAGGAGATGGTTCGGCCATGTTAGAAGGCGTCCAACAGAGGCACCTGTTAAAAGGTGTGAAAGCATGGAGTTTGCCAAGAGTAGGAGAGGGAGAGGGAGACCCAAGAGAAGTTGGAAAGAAACTATTAAACATGATCTTGCCTACATGGATCTAACGGAGGACATGGCCCTAAACAGATTTGATTGGCGTCGTCAAATCCATATAGCCGACCCCACCTAGTGGGAAAAGGCTTGGTTTGGTTTGGTTTGGTCTATGGAGGAGATGACCGGGTTGGAGAGCTGTACTACGCGTTGTCTTACTTCGAAAACAATCCAGGATTCGATCGGTGGATGACAATGCCGAACATGGGTCACTTGATATCTTCGTATTATAAAGTCGTATTGGTCCTGCTTTCATTGCAGCAATGCTTGACTTTCTTGCCTTTGCAATCACCCCCGATTCCAACAAGTGATCACAAAATCATTGCGATTGGTTTCGTCAATGGAAACCATTACGTTCAGGTATTCATGAAGCCAGAAGCACCCATGCCACCTATTGCAACAAATTGGCATAGACACCATCATCCTGATGCAGACGGATGGCAGCTCCCATATGCAAATCGCATCGAGCAATTCAGAGACATTTTGGGAAATAGTGTAGCAACACAAGAGTCGGTTAATCTTGACAGCGATTGATTATATAAACTGATTCTCATTTGATGTAACCATATAAATTATATAATGGAACTCATTTTGATGTAACCGTTTGCTTGTCATTTGATGTAACAATTTGATTATCATTTCATGTAACTCACACCGATATTTTCTGTTGTGTAAAACATGGTCTGCACCGCCAATATGTAATGGCAAATCAGAATCTGCACGGCTAACAGATACTGTGCAATCTTTGTTATGCACGGCACATAATAACCGTGCAGACCATGTTATGCACGGCACATAACAGCCGTGTAGACCATGTTATGCACGACACATAATAGCCGTGCAGACCATAATATGCACGGCACATAATAGCCGTGCAGATCATATTATGCACGGCACATAACCGCCGAGCATAATTTGTTATGCACATTACTTATATTTTGTGCAGACCTATGTCCATTTCATTCCATTTTGCCTAATCTTTCTTTACACAAATATAGACTATAAGTTCTCTTAAAATATAAAAATTCATCCATTATAGTAGACATCTCAAAAAGAAAGAATTTGAATTCATCATTATATGTAAAAGTGATCATTTACATAATTGCCTTTAAAAAAAGTGGCTTAAAATTCGCCAAGTTCCAAAATAAATTACAAACTCCAATGACATAATCATAAAATCCAAAAACAGCAACTCTCCTCATGGACGCGTACGTCGTCGGTACGTCACCGGCAAGCCATCCAAGATCTCGAGAGTGGTCTGTATTGCCCGGTAATAAAAATCAGCAGATTGACCAGGCTGTGCAATCGTAGCACGAAGATTATCACTCGCTCGACGGATCTGTAAGAAATCATTATACATGTTAATAATTAAGAGAATTATAACTTTTAAAATGGATGCATAATGTTACAATTGAAATTTCAAACGCTCACCACTCTTGGAGTCGGGTCATCTTGATCCTCATGAGGATGATAATGAGAGTGCCGTTCGGGGTTCTGTATCCGAGGACGTGAAATCCTAACAAACCACTCCATGTAGTCGGGTGAGCACTCCCATGCATGTTGTACTCGATGGCCACGGTGTGCTAGTGATAATACATGATCCTCCCAAGACTCCCAATACTGATCAAGGAATCTGTAGGAGACCTTGTATTGTCCAGCAGTAGATCCTCGAGACGCACGAAGGGGCGTGAGCGGTGCTGGTGGGATGGTTTGAACATACCCAAACTGACGAAGAACCCTCTGTGGGTGGTAGGGTTCAATGACATCCATTGCTCTCAAGCAACCACAGAAGAAAGAACTCTGATGGAATGGATGCTGAGCCCTGGCACCGGTATACGGATCCCAAGCCACCTATGTCAAGAAATAATTGAAACAACTCATTAATATTCTAACAAATAAATATAGATCATCGAAAAAACTTAAAATAAATTGCAACAAATCTATTGGATGCTCACCTCACTAGGATGTAAGTCGTCCAGTTCTCTCCCGCAACAACTTTACGTTCTCCCTTCCAATCCCGGAATCCTGGCCAAGATTCCAGCGAGCCGCATGAGGCATTGCAGCCGTAAACCCCCATGCTGCAGGAGGACGGACAAATGGGAAGTGCTCGTACACCCAAGACTGCAAGAGTTAGAGTTTTTAATTATATGAATAAAAATAATATATAATTAGTAGTACAGAGATAGGCAAATGGAAACTAAAGTCAAAGAGTTATGCACATTTACCATGAGGAGTGTCAGGTATCCAGCAATCTGTCTCACATCTGCCCTCGTAGCGGTCCCCAATTGGCGATAAAGATACGCAAGTGCGGCAGCACCCCATGCATAATGACGGACTTGTCCCAAGTCCATCAGTAAAGATAGGTATGCAATGGGGACTCGGGTGGACGACTTATCGGTGAAAATTGTGCAGCCTAACAGAAATAGAAGATAGCCTCTAACTGCACAATCTACCTGCTCAACAGACGACCTAGGACCCACACTACCGCACACTCGCTTGATCCAGGCCATCCTCACTACCCCACCACGCGCCACTTGAAGTTCAGCAGACGCAGTCGCTCTATCCACGCCTAGTCCAGCCTCAAGTAAATCTACCTGCTCGGTAAATCCCATACTGGTCGATGCGTGGACAGGCAGTCCCGTTACTGGGATGCCGAGGAGAGTACCCACATCGTCTAAGGTGATCGTCATCTCACCGAATGGCATGTGGAAGGTGTTTGTCTCGGGCTGCCACCTCTCAACGAAACTGGATATCAAAGGGGCAGAAGTATATCGGTACGACAATGACTTAAGGCCAGCCAATCCAGACTCTTCTAAAATCGCACGAAACCGAGGAACTTCGATATCGGCCCCATCCCCGGGCAGAGGTATGTACCAATCCTTCAACCCTCGCCAATGATTGATACACTTAAGCGGCTCACGTTCCTGCACATTAAAAGTTTTAAATTTAATTAATATATGTTATTATAGACTTCAACACATATTATTTGAAAAACAATTAATTCACAAATTTAAAAAATGCAAGATTACCTCCCCGTCCCATATGGGTATGGCCACGTGCATCCTGACACTAGGGAGGACCGATAAATCAACCGGACCACCAGGGATAGGACCCTCCCCTGCCGCCGCTGGGGGAGGACTGGATGGCTGTTCATCCTGGTCTGATGGATGATCCTCCCTTGCTGCCGCTGCAAGCGGAAGTGGACGGCTGTGCCTCCTCCTCCTTTGAGAAATCATGCTCTGATGAATCCTCCTCAGATGAATCATCCTCTGACTCCTCTGACGAATCTGGGAGTGGATCCTGTCGCATTTACGTCTTCGTTCAGATGCCGTTGGTCGTTGACGACCGGCAGTCGAAGTACTAGTATGCACACCTCGGCGACGCGCCGGTCTTGCAACAACCGATCTTCGTCCTAACTCTAGGTGGCTCGCTAGAAGAACTAGCCCGTCCACCTATCGAAAGTGAGCTGCCACCCGCGACGAGCAGGGTCTTCTAGGCATTTTCTAATCTGTTCAAAATAAAAAAACAAAAATTGTTATTTTAACATTGTAAATTTGTTCTGCACGGCATACTATTACAGTGCAATTTCACATATGCACGGCCAATGTTAGCCGTGCATATGTAATTTGCACGGCATATAGACACCGTGGCAAATAATATATGCATGGCTAACATTGGCCGTGCATATAGTAAATGCACGGTGTCGATATGCCGTGCAAATTTAACCTGCACACTTCTGGTTTGCCGAGCATCACGCGAACCAGAAGAAGAAAACAAATGTGAAGGAAAAATTTGGAGTTCAAAACTCCCATCCATATCAAGCATTAGGGAATCCACATACAATCTAAATAGCTGAAAATACAATCTAAATGCATAAATTGCAACCTAAACGCATACATTACAACCTAAAAAGAAAGTGAAAATGATTGAAAAGCTTTAACGAAGAAGAAGAAGATGACATTACCTTGCTTGAACAAGAAGAAGAAGAAGGTGATGAGAGCAGTGGAGAAGATGTAGCAGAGACGTCGGAATTTTTCAGCTTTTGCCGTGCCAATTTTGAAAAACGAGGACGAGGGAATGGAGAAGGAGAGGGCTGGGCAGTTTGAGTATTTTGGTGGGTGGGCTCAGCAAATAGGTTTTAAACCTAAAATGACTGTTGATCTCAGAGAATGTGGGTGTGTTCATGAAAAATGGTGGTGCATATAGAATTTCTCTTTATAGTTTTCACAAAAAGAGAAAGGAAGACCGAAAAACCAAAAAAGAGAACACCTCGGTTGGTGCTCTTTTGTTGAATCTGCCCACTCAAATCCTCGAGCAGATCAATCCAACACCACCCCCCCCCCCCCCCCCCCCCCCCCCCTTGTCAGAATCCAACAAAACCCACGTCAATACTTCCCAATAATCCGCCCCCATCTGCTCAATCACGCCTAGATCCGATCCTTATATCAAAGGTACCATGAGAGAAAATCCAAACTTTATTTAAATCTCTGCTAAATTTCCCTCTCCCTCACGTTTCTCGTAGTAAATGCAAGTTTCGGATAGACCCATGTTCGCAAATCGCAGCATTTGGATCAGTTGGCGGGATCCGCTCACCCGCCGGTGCCTTGCTAACATGCGCCGCCGGGCATGCAGGCGTGCTAACCTGCGCTGAGGAGTGTTGGGGAGGGGGGGGGGGGGGGGGGGGGGGGGGGGGGGAGGGGGGGAGAGGGAGGATGACGAAGGCGTCGATGACCCAGGTGGTGAGGGTGAGGAGGGAGGCTCTCAAGGCATGCATGACATGCCCTCTCTGCAACAAGTTGTTGGAGGATGCCACCACCATATCCGAATGCCTTCATACGTGTGAGTTTCCAGTGGTTTTGATGATGGCCTGGGATCTTATTTTTCAGTTGTGTGATATGGGTTTGATTTGTATTTCGGTTTTGTAATCTGGGTCTTTCATATTCTGCTGATTTCGATGCTTGTTTGGCAAGAAGGAATCTTTTGCTGTTTTGGTTTGTGTTTTGCGTTTTTATGATATGGGTCTTTCTATTGTTAGTGACTTGACGTGTATATGCTAAGGAGGAATTCAATGACCTGCTGTTATGTTGCATATTTTGGTTTGTTTTTGTCAGTTCTGTGATCTGGGCTTGATGTTTATTTTGATTTTGTGAGCTGGGTCTTTCACATTCTGTTGATTTCGATGCTTGCTTATCAAGAAGGTATTCAGTGCTGTCGATGTTCTATTTTGCGTTTTTATGATCTGGGTCTTTCTATTTTTAGTGAGTTGAAGTGTATATGCTAGGGATGTAGTCAATGACTTGGTGTTATGTTGCTATTTTTTTTATTTTTTTTTATTTTCAGGTTTTGTAGATTTGAGGTTTATTTATATTTATACTTCTGAGCGGGATATTGATGTAATGCATTTTTCTTTAAGAAAGAATCTGATGTTTGACTTGACTCCACTCTGAACTAGTTTTTTGTTCCAGTACAATGTTATGAATTCAAGTTATTAGGATATGCAGCAAGATGTCACATTTATACTTGCTCTGTATGACAGCAGAAAGGGTGTTGGGTTATGAATAAAATTCTTATTGTTTTGCATTTTCGTCTGGTCTTTGGAAGGATGGTGAATTTTCATTTGACTAGTTGCTGAATTTTGAAACTCCATTACTCCTGAATCAGTTAGTTGCCTTTGCTCAAGGGCTGTGCAGATTTGCACTTCGAGTCTGTTTTTCCTCTGTTCTTGTTGTTAACTTCTAAATCAGGGGAAAAGAAAAGATTAGAAGAACAAACTTCTATATGGTTATAATGTGAGCTCGGTCTCCCGCGAGCATTTAAGTTTTGTCAATGCTTTGTTTGGGAAGGAAGGATCTAATTTGCGTCGAGTACTATTAAATAAATCATTCATATCCATTGATCAATCTGGATCCACTAATTGATTGTCCATCTTATGGATTGTCTTCATAGGGATTGGCTGTTACAAACTGTGGACAGTTTTTTTTTTTGATGTACTACTGCTTTGAATCTTTACACCCCTATAACTGGACGACGGTCTTCTCCAAGAGCAACTCAAATTGCCCAAACCTCAGTTTTGTTGGAACCTTGAGTCAAGCTCCTCCCCACTTGCCCTTTCCAAAGGAGACTAATAGTGCCGGCCGGACTTGGCTTTCCTAAAGCCATTCCGTGGACATTGAATAAAAGAGTACCCGGAGGGGAAGGCTGCTAGGATATCATAGCCTTTACAATGCCCACTTATAACATTAGAATGGAAGCATTGCAATTGATGATAACTCCATCACTAATGGAATATTCTCGAATTCTTTTATCATCACTGTCCATTTGCCAACCTTAAGCTTGGTAATATTTCTCAAAGCCTCAAACCATCCAATCCAGATCCTTCATCTTTACCACTGGATATTCTGTTGTATTTTTCTTTCCTAATAGACTATATTGTCACTGGTGATGATAGGCTCCACATGATTTGTCCACAACCTAAGAAAGGGGCACCACACCACCCTCCCACCTCAAGAGTGGTCCACTAGTTAAGGTGTACCTGATCCATTGCTAAAGTTCAGTAGAAATGGATTTGTTGAATGTTTTATCTGACTTAGAAGAAGAAATTGTTGAAGGTTTTATTTGATCTAGAAGAAGAAAAAGGTAAAATACAGAAGAAGAACAAAGAAAGGATAGTGAGAGAAGCGATTCGTGTATTCTCTGACACAATCCCTGAAGTGGCCCTTAGTACTAATAATCTTTCTATACTCCTTTCAAGCTAAGCATCTATATATTACAGTAACCCCCCCTTTCCAGGTTTCTTCAAATAACAAAGAAGCCCTTCGTATTAATAACTTTCTATACTCGATGTAGAACAATTGGTGGAATAATTTTTGGATTTTGAAGGTCATAAGAAATCAAGCTGGAAGGATAATGTCAATTTCAAATGCTCATAACTTTTGATTTGGGTATCTTCTCACGAAGCATGAGTATTTGTTTTGAAGCTATTGATGCGCTCTACGACATATACAACTGCTGATAGGTGGTTGCCGTTTCTAAGATTAAATGGGGCTGTTTCAAAGTTCAAAATGCAGTTTTAGTGCAAAACTTATTCTTTATAGTAATTGTATATTCTGCTTATTTTAGGTGCTTTTGTCTTTGAGTCCATCCTAGTCTGACTTTTCTTGGAAGATCCTGAAATTAATTTAGAGTTTGGCTCGAGTGTTTTAGTAATTAGTTTTTTTTTTTGGTAATTTTTACTATTTTGGGAAAGTTTGGGGTTTTGGGGTTATATATAGGACATTGTTATTCGCTATGAGAAGAATGCGAAGTTCAGTTTCTTTGAGGTTTTCCCTAGTTCGTTTGGCTTCAGGGTTTTCTTATTAGGGCCGAGGACGATGATCTTCTTCCTTAATGCTTTCGCGTTTCTGCCATTCTAGTTGGTATTATAGCAAGGTTTTCCCTAGTTCAATAGTCAATGACAGATTAGTTAGTCATTCCGTAAATGGTGCTAGTGGAAATCAAGCCATGACTATAGTAGCATTCAAGACTTTCCAATGCGAGAACCAGCAATAATTGCAAGAGATGCCTGCGATGATAGCATGGTTTGTGGAAGCAATGAACTGCATTTAGGTTTAAAATAACGACATGGCTTACACCAATGAAGAGGGCTATGATCGTTTGGGTTGTGGTCACGCACATGGTGGCCAACCATTGATGACAAGTCCAGTGGCAAAGAGAGAAAGAGAAACGGGAAGAGAGGGCGGTAGTGTGGAACTCTACCGTGGGGCTCACTTATTTGAGATCCGAACCACTAGAATTGAAGGTTCACCCTTTTAGTGGGCTGACCCCTAATTTTATGCCAATAGGATTAGTCCCACTATGAGATTTGATTATATGGCATTTTTAATCATATATGCTTTGTGGGACTAACTTGTATATGAGCAAAATTTGGGGAGATTCCACTTAAGACAAGGGAGTTCATTTTGAGCAATTCGATATTTCATAGGTGGGCCCCATTATGAAGTTTAACATCCCTCATGGGAAGCGTGAGGGAGACAATCTAAGGATACAAACTCTTTTGAAGTTTACATTATCGTAGCCTTTGGAGCTATCTTTCCATGGTTTGGTGAATGTTTGAAAATGATGTCCTCTCAACCATCCATGCCTACTACGAGCATTGTGGCCCATCAAACGATCACATGCAACCAACCAATGGATTTTCATTAATCAATAGTGAGTGGAATGATAAACATGTAATTAATCCGACATGGGTTGTACTTTGATTAGAGTGAGATACAACAACTTTCAATGCTAAAACGAGAAAACGATTATTTTGAGCGGTTTGGATTTATTATAGTAAGCCTTGTTCTTTCCGTATTTTAATTACCCTCAATAGTCACCAAATTTTGAGAAATTATGTCTAAAAAAATGTTGGGATTGTCGTTATAAAAAAATGTTGGGATTGTTAATATAAAAAGATTTTAATTTTAAATAATTAATAGTAAATCAATTATGATTTTAAATAATTAATAGTAAATCAATAAATATAAAATATTATCGATCTATCGGTCCCCCCCCCCCCCCCCCCCCCCCCCCCCCCCCCCGGCAATAAAATCCTGGCTTTGCCACTAGATGAATCCAATCATAAAGTACTTAACGAGATTAGTCTTGGAGAACCAGGCAACGCTTGATGAGATATGGACTCCAAATGCTAAAGGATGAAGGTAGATCTCCTGCACTTCAACGGGCAACTCCATATTGAGAGTTTCCTTGACTGGCATGTAGAAGTTGAGAGATTCTTAGATGGCCTGGAGATCCCTGAGGAGAAGAAGGTCAACTTGTATCGCCAGCTTACTGGGAGCAATTGCAATTCTCACAGCTGTGGCAAGGCAAAGCACATATTCGAACATAGTAGAGAATGGAACTATTGATGCATGAGAGGTTTCTCACATCCAAATATGACCAAGTATTGTTCTAACAAAACCAAAATTGCAGACAAGTCAGTTGAACTATGAGGGAAAACGTTGAAGAGTTTTTCAGTTGTCCTCATGGAATGACTTGGAAAAATTCGAGTAGCAGTAAGTGGCCATATTTAGGTGAGGATTATGGTCGGCTATCCAGGATCAGTTTTTGTTGCAACCAATTTGGACTTTAGTTGACGTTGTCCAAATGGCGACCCAAATTGAAACCCAGTTGGAGAGGCTTGCGAGGATATAAACAGCCAATAAGAGCCATATTTCCATTGAACCAACATGATCTAGAATACAGAACCATGGGAAGGCTTAGGTGAGGGATTGGTTTCAGGGTCTTGCTAGCACAAATCAAGATTCAGGGAGCTTGCCAAGCAAACAGGCTGCAGGAACATCATCGGTGAGAAAGTCCTTATGCTCGCACTCCAACCAATCAAATGTTGTAGATGCGGAGAAGCAAGGCATCGACCAAACTCATGGAGACGAAGAAGAAGATACCTTCCAGTTGGAGAAGGAAGAAGAGATGCCGTATGAAGATGAAGGGGTTTTTTCTCATGGTGATAAAGTTGATGTATGACCAAGCAGAAGTTCAATCTTAGTGCCACAACATATTCAAGACCAGATGCACAGCTAACTAGTGGATTTGTGTTATGATCATGGATAGAAGCACCCTGCACCGTATAAGATTGATTGGTTCAATGATTACCGCAAAGAAATGGTAATTGAACAATCTAGAATTCCTTTTTCAGTTGGTAAATATTACAAGGATGAGCTTATGTGTGATGTGGCTGGCATAGATGTCTCTCATATATTGCTGGGAAGGCCTTGGCAATACGATAAAGATGCTATCTTCAAATGTAAGGATAATGTTTACTTTTTTTTTTTTTTTTTTTTTTGTAAAAAAAGGCACATAAATCACCCTTGATCAACGAGAAGGGAGAACCAACTCGAAGGGAGAAGAGTTGATTTAGAAAGGTTTGATTAGAGTGAGTATGAGGCATTGTGCAGTACCAACCCTTCTGATGCAAAAGTAGGATGGGAGCTCGTGTATGACAATATGGCCATAAACAGAATTACAGTGAAGTATCCATCCATATACCATGGTTAGATGACATGATGGACATGATAGAATTCTCTATAATCAAATTGAGGAGCGGGTATCACTAGATGAGGATTAGACCCGAAGAGATGAATGGGTTATAGCCTTTAAGACCAAAGATGTGTTATATGAGTGGTTAGTAATCCCGTTTGGGCTTACAAATGCCCTGAGTACCTTAATGAGATCGATGAATTTAGTGATCAAGCCTTTCATTGGTTGGTTTTATTGTGGTGTTTTCAAATGATTTATTGATTTATAGCAGTAGCAAGATGGAGAATGTTCCTCGCCTGAGAGATGTACTTACAGTGAGGCAGAATAAACTTTATTTAAATCTTAAGTGGTGAAGCTTTATGAGTAACGGCCTTATATTTTTGGATTATGTTGTGACTGCTTCGCGCATTAAGGTAGATGAGGAAAAGGTGAAAACTATTAGGGAGTGGCTGACCCCGAAGACAGTAACTGAAGTGAGGAGCTTTCATGGATTGACAACTTTTTATAGGATATTTCTTATGAATTTTAGCATCATTGTAGCACCTATACTGAGTGCATGAAAATAGGGGAAGTTCCGCTGGTCCGATGAAGCTGTGAAAAGTATCGCACCTATCAAAGAGAGGTTGGATTATGCTCCTGTCTAAGCATAACCAAACTTTGAGAATTATTAGAAGTGGAGAGTGATGTCTCATATGTTGGAGTTTGAGCTATGCTTTATCTAAAGGGAAAGTTAGTTGCCTTCTACAATGAGAAGTTGAGTGAGGCCTACAAGAAGTGGACGACGTATAAATTGGAGTCGTATGCGATTGTCCAGGATTTGCAACATTGGAAGTACTATCTAATTTAGAGGGAATTTTTTCTCTACATAGATCACAACTTTGAAATTCATTAGCGGTCAGACTAATGTGAATCGGATGCATGTTAAATGGATTTCTTTTCTGCAGGAGCATTGAGAAGGAGATCTGCTTAGTTAGTTACTATCACTAATGTAGTTGAGGGCTTTAAATACCTGAAGGAGCTATACGCTGAATATGAAGACTTTAAGGACAATTCGGCCAGGTGTCAGATGAGATAATTAGGTGGAGATTTGCATATACAAGATGGTTTCTTATTCCATGGGAATCTATTATGCATAATGAGGTGCTCATTGAGAGAACAATTTATCAAAGAAAAGCATGGACGTGGTTTAGGCAGACACTTGGGACGTGAAAATGTATTTCTCTCGTGGAGGAGAGATACCGTTGGCCTTAGTTGAAGAAGGATGTGGGAAAGTTTGTGCAGAACTGTCCTATTTGTCAAGCAGCCAAAGGCCAGTTCTAAAATATTGGTCTTTACTTTACAGTCTAGGCTTCTTTGAGTGCTAGAAGCTCTATGGGAAGATCTGTCTATGGATTTTGTGTTGGTCTTCATCAAACTCAACAAGGTATGGGTTCTGTATTTGTGGTGTCAACAAGTTCTCAAAGATCGCCCACTTCATCCCGTGCAAGAAGACAATGGATGCTACCAATGTATCTAATCTATTTTTTCCGGGGGGTTTTCAACTAGCGTGGCGTGCCAAAGAATATCACTATAGATCATGACGCCAAGTTTCTTAGCTACTTTTTGAGGACGTTATGAAGGAGATTCAACACGTCTTTGCAGTACATCATTGTGCGCCACCCACAAATAGACGCACTAATAGAGGTCACAAACATAACAATAAGAAACATCATCTGGTGTTTCTGGCGATAAGCCCAAATAGTGGGACTTCTGACTTGCTCAGGCCGAATTTGCCATAAAAAATATGGTGAATAGGTCAACCAAAAAGTTCCCTTTTGTGATTGTGTATGGTTGAGGTGGATTTGCTCAAGCTTCCGGGTATGAGCATTGCAGTAGAAAACATGGTTGACAGAATCAATGCTATGCATGCAGATGTCAAGAACTAGCTTGAAGAGTCTAATGTAAAATAAACGCAGATGCAGACAAGCACAAGAGGTTGAATTTGTTTCAAGAGGGAGACTTGGTGGTGGTCTGCTTGAGGAAAGAACGTTTTCTAGCGGGTACATACAACAAAGTGAAGAACAAGAAGTTTGGTCCTTATCAAATACTCAAGAAGATAAATGGCAGCTCATGTGTTTCTTTTAACTTTCTAAGGACATGCCATTTTTCCCACATTCAATGTTGCTGATTTGTCCAAGTATCATGCCTCAGAGGAACCAGTTTTATCCAAAAATCAGCTCAAGGCTGAGTTCTTCTGAAGTAGATATAGAACAAGTGGCTGAACAATTTCTGGAGCATGAAGATTGTAAGAAATCAATCAAGAAGGATAATGTCCACTTCAAACAGCCATAACTTATGATCTTTTTTTTTTTTTTTTTTAAATGATGATGATGTATTGTATTGCTCAAACACCTGTACAGTATATGAGAAATATTATGACTAAAAAAAACCAGCTACAAATGGGAGAGCAAAAAGAGACAAGGAATCCCAAAAAGACGGGCGCAACCTGAAACCAAAACCCAGAACACCCTCCCAAGAACTAAAACACAAGCAATTACATGAAATGAAAACAGTCAAGTCAGTTTTGAGAACTCCCTCTTTGGCGAGTTTATCCGCTTCTTGGTTGGCCGATCTTTTAAAGTGGTGAAAACACCTCTTCAATTATATGAATAAGGTTCCAAGGAGGATTTAAAGATCGACTTGCCCACTGAATTATGCAATATGAGTCTCCTTCAATAAGTAGCTGTTGAGGAGTGACTTTTGATGCTTCACGGATACCAATTCTAATTGCCAATTATTCTGCTTTGTTGATGGAACCGAAACCCACCGGATCTGAGTAAGAGAGAAGAATGGTCCCTTCTGAATCTCGAATGACACCCCCTAAACCTGCGGGTCCGGGGTTTCCACAGGCATTACCATCAAAATTTAGCGAAAGAGCACCTGGAGAGGGAGGACACCATCTTGGTAGAACCCTATTTTTGGTAGGGTGGGAAAAGACCACTTCCTGCCAATTATGAATAATGGAATTGATGGATATGCCTTTGAAAAGAGGAGTAAAGGATACCCAAGTAGCCACTGAATGTTTAACTCTCTCCACTAGAATACTCACATCCGAAGACCTTCCTTCAAAGCACCTCAAGTTCCTTTCTTTCCAAATCGCCACTGAATGTTTAATTCTCGCCATAACTTGTGATCTTGGTAGTACTCATTTCATTACTATGGACATGCTCTATGATATATGGGTAATTTAAGGTGAAATGAGGTTATTTCGAAGGTTAAAATGCAGTTTTCATACAAAACTTAGTATTTATAATAATTTTTTAATTTTTTCTTATTTTAGGGTTTTTTTAGTCCATTTGAGTCTGGATGGTCCCAAGCATGCATTAGGTAGGTTGGCAACCAACATAAAATTTTGTCACGACCCAAACATAAATCCTGAGATAATAACGTTCTATGCTTTATGGCCGGCGCATGCCAACAAGATTGAAGGGAAAATCTCACAAAACAACAATTAGACCAGCTATGATCTATGGAGCAGAATGTTGACCAATCAAGAAGCAATACATGCACAAAATGAGTGTAGCAGAAATGAGAATGTTGAGGTGGATGTGTGGTAAAACTAGGAAAGATAGAATATAAAATGAGCGCTTTTGGAAGCATTTAGGGGTAGCATTAATAGATGATAAAATAAAAGAAACTCATTTGATATGGTTTGGACATGTCGAACACTAGCCAACAACGGCACCGGTGAAAAAAAAAAACTCTATACAGGTTGATGGTCCTCCAAGGGAAAGGGATAGTCCGAAGACGACGTAGATGAAAGTAGTGATGTTGGATCTTAAGAAGCGCAATCTATCTGAGGATTTGGCTTATGATAAATCGGAATGGAGAAACAAAATTCATATAGCCGACCCCAACATAGTTGGGACAAGGCTTTGATGATGATGATGAGTTGGTAGGGGAACTGGCATAGCCGAAAGGGCAAAAGGGTTAAGGAAGAAGATCACTGTCCTGGACCTAATAGCAAAACCTTGAACCCATAAGGAAGAACCTAGCAACGTAACAAAGTCCTTATATATAACCTCGCCTCCAACTTTCTCATAAGTTAAAAAAACCAAAAATAGTATAAAAAACCTAATTAAATAAAAACCAACGAACCAAAGTCTAAATTACTCTTCCTCACCTTCCACTACTGGCAGTAAAGACTGGCGAAGCTGCCAATTCCTCTTCAGGCTAAGCATCAAAGAAGTCCTTAGTACTAATACTCCCCTTTAAGGCATCTATATACGTCATGCTCATGCTTGCTATCAGTGGGTATGGTATGTTGAAGTTAGCTGTGAGTATCCTTTATTTAAAAAATCTGCAACTGGTCTTCCAAACTTTGATAACACATTGTAACTTCTTTCGAATCAACCCTTTCTCTGACTACATGACAATTTTTTTCATTATGTTTAGATCCCATAGTAAACAGGAATGAAGAAAATGAGGGTTTGCTGCCATATTGTCATGAATGATGACGTTTCTTTTTTCAAAAGAGATGGTGCAACCCTGAACTTTGTTAATAAGTTTTTTTCAACCACAATAGTTCACAAACTCCATGAGCATTAGCAGTTAGCACGAGACTCTGCTTTTGCACTTGATCAAGCATCACATTGTCACTCATGGAACCTGGCCCCATGTAACAAGGTGTGTTTGGCCTTCATTCAAAGTAGTAACATTCTCTCTATGGTGCTCCGAAGGACCTGAATTCTGACATGTCATTCCATGTCACCCAGATTTCTAAAAGTAGGCAATGTATCCTTATTGTACATGTATGATTATTTCATTATGTTTACATCCATATTCTAGCCATCAATGGTGCACCCCCTGTTGTGTCCATGTCGTATCTGGGCTGAAGATTTCGGTAACTGTCATACACTCACACACATACATATATATAATTATCGAAAATTTTCTCCTGCTGGAGCACGCATCCAGACAATCACCAAAGGCGCCCCCCCCCCCCCTCCCTTGAATTTCACTGGGTCCCACGTGAAAAGTGGTGCCGATGAAAAGTGTGCATGGTGCAGGAGAAAATCATCCATATAATTATATAGTGTTTTTGTAAGAACAATGATCATATATTGTCTATAATATACTTTCTGGTTTGCAACCTCTTATTGTTTCCTTACCATTAAAAAAAGAAAAACCTCTTATTTTTATCTTTCAGTTTCTCAATTAGTTTCTTAAAGTTGTCGCGTTCACCTATCTCTCTTTATTTGTAAATGGGATATAGAACAAAATTTCACAATTTGTATTTAGCTGGCATCCTTGATAATTGGGAGGCATGTTGGTTCTCTAAATTCAGTTTAATGGGGCAGCTAAAGGTAAGCCAGGTTCAGCTGGCAAAGGCAGAATTCATCGCAATCAGAAAGGTCAAACTTTGTTATTTTTTTCAAAATTTGATGGATTCAAATGAAGCTGAAGTCTTGGCTATATGAGAGGCTCTATGGTTGTATGTGGTTCAGCTTTAGGATTATGTGATTATTGAAATCGATTCTTCTAATGCTATTTCTTGAGTGTCTTGTGTGGTCGGGAGTCCTTGGAAGTTCCAGTTTTATTTTAATGAAGTAAAATCCTTGGCTTCCTCTTTGAGTGTGGTTTTCTGGCACGTATTCACAGATAATATTAAGGTAGACATGTCGGCCAAGGATGGGGTGATTAGGTGAATACTAATGCTTTTGTTTCATTTAAGTTGTTTTGTGTAATGATCTTATACTCTCTTTTAGCACTTGTTTTTTGGTTTTTGTAATTTGTGCTTTTCCCTTCTTTTTAATATCAGATACCAGTTACCAATAAACAAATTTCTTCGTCTTTATCTTAAAGCTGACAAAATCACTTGAAATCTGGGCAATAGTCGATGTAATTGTTCTTTACAGGACACAGTTGATATACAGTATGTTCAGTTGATATACAGTATGTTGCATTTCCATATTAACTTTCTTGATTTGTGTCAATGTATGAGAAACCAGTTTGCAGGAGGTGCATATATGAGAAACTCAATGATGACGAAATGGATAGCTGTCCCATATGCAATACTGATCTTGGTTGTGCTCCACTGGAGAAGCTCAGGTGAACTTTTATATAATCCTATGGACTATTCATCTGCTAGAATTCTGTTATTTTGCCTTTTCTTCTGGCTTATTATGTGTTGTGCTTTCTAACTCTATCATTAGGTAGTGGAATGATCAGTATGTGTTGTGTTTAGAGTTTATTGATGCAACACTCCACACAATGGCCAAAGGTTAGGTTATGTAAGTTTGATCTGAGGGATTGGCTCCCAACATGTATCGATAATGCCCCATAAATCTTCCACATTAAAATACTCCAATTCTTTGATCTGCTGCTTGCATATAGATGGTTGACAATAAAATAAACAACAGTCTATTAGACAGGCCAAGGATCAGATATTCAGATCACTGTAAAGCTTGAAATCTGAAGTTTCTTTGGGTATCCCTCAATCACTATGGATCACCCTGTACATGCTGGTACCATGAGACATATTCTGGAGCCCTGAACCATGGGTTTATTTATAATGGAGCGGGTATCAGGACACCATAATCCGCTAAGTCTATGATTCCTCTATGTTGGCAATGAATATCTAATTCTAACTGCTGTACTTTTGCAGGCAATCCTGTGGCATAATTGTATTAGTTTGTGCATTGATCAAGAAGAACTGTGGCATACAGTGGTGATGAGATTGAGACTTTTGTTTGGAATGGATGGAAAATCTTGGATTTCCCAAAATTTCTAGGCATTTTTCAGTAAAATCCATTACAATCATAAGAATTAGTGTGGAAGACTGAAGATTGGCAGAAATCTTGAAAAGATGAGTGTTTCCCTAGTTTTGGCCTTTCGTGATCCTTCCCGTCTCCCCCATGAAAGATCCTCCTCCTAGTGGTCACTGGACCAAATTTGACCCTCTTATGGATTGAAATCTCGGAAAGATGAATGTTTCCTTAGTTTTGGCCCCTCATGATCCTTTCCCTCTCCCCCATGAAAGATCCTCCTTCTAGTGGCCACTGGACCAAATTTAACCCTGTTATGGTTTGATCTCACCAATGGATCTGAATTAAGGTTTTCTGGCCATTGATTTTGGGGGGCTGGCGAGCCTGAATCCAAACCAAGCCTTTTCCCACTAGGTGGGGTCGGCTATATGGATTTGACGACGCCAATCAAATCTGTTTAGGGCCATGTCCTCCGTTAGATCCATGTAGGCAAGGTCATGTTTAATAGTTTCTTTCCAACTTCTCTTGGGTCTCCCTCTCCCTCTCCTACTCCTGACAATCTCCATGCTTTCACACCTTTTAACAGGTGCCTCCGTTGGACGCCTTCTAACATGGCCGAACCATCTCATTCGATTTTCTCTCATTTTATCTCCAATCGGTGCTATTCCTACTTTGCCCCTAATCTCCTCATTCCTAATCCTATCTCTCCTTGTGATCCCGCACATCCATCTTAGCATTCTCATCTCCGCAACTTCCATCTTCTTGACATGATTGCAAAAGGGGGTGCAACACGAGGACTTCCCAGGAGGTCACCCATCCTAGTATTGCTCTTGCCCAAGCACGCTTAACTGTGGAGTTCTGATGGGATCCGGTGCATTAGCGCTGGTATGATCGCACTCTAAATCCATGATCGAAAAATAGATAAACCACCCAAAGGATTGATTGAGTCCAAAGATGGATTCAGGCAATAGGTCAATTGAAGAGAAAACCCAGAACTCAAAGATTAAATGATAATAAGTATAGATTCCAATCAGGTTATCCATCTATATTTATGGTGGGATCGTTCCTCTCTGTTGCTTGGACAGTAAGACTTTCCTAATAATTAAAGGAATCTAAATATAGGAGGAAACACATAGATTAGCAATCTTAATCTAAATAGGTATATAAAATAGAAATAGGATACAAAGAGAAATCCGCAGTAGCTCTCGCTCAATATTGGGCCTGTGGGCTGAACCTAGTGGACCGGCTTGACCTATGGGTCAATGGGTTGGCCCAATTGACTTGGACTTGGTCCATTTTACATCAGGGGCCCATATCCCTATCATGATAGATACATTGGATCCGAAATCCTCTCCCCGCTCCACAAGTTTAACTGCTAGCAATTTGATGGGGCTGTTACCAAGATCCCAGGTGGGGGTCCCTCTAGAAGATTATGGCCATACATATACATACACACATGCTCACATACACAATGCCCCTCAAGAAAGTGGGGGGTTTTTGCCCCCTCTTTGCATCCAATGAAGGTAAGCCAACTCATAAGGCTTATTGAAAGATACACAAGTTTCAAGACATTCCAGCTGTGTGTAAACATATATAACAAACATTTAAATTTAAAATGCCAACTAAGATTCTCTTATTAGACTGATCTTGGTTTCTAGTTCATGTTGGATTCACTAGAATGTCTTGATGCTCTTTCATGGGCCCACTTCCATGGCTATCAAACTTCACTCAAATAAGAGTTGAACCCACTTACGGCTAATTGTCACTTAAAATCATATGAGAGTGCCCCACCCGTGGAGTCTTGGCCTATTTAATTGGAAATGGACAGGCCCTTTTAAGGAGAAGAAACTGGGAATACAAGTAGTGGTCATTTGCTTATAAGAAAGTTGTCCAAGTCATTTAAAGATGGAGAAAATTTAGGAAACCAACGTCATTATGACAACTCCACATCAAGTGCAATAGTAAATCCGCCTCTTCTCTAATTTGTTGCACAAAGGGGCATTTTTACTTTTGAAAATGCCTAGTCATCCTGTGCGTGACTTGGTGGGACCATAGTTGTCAAGTTCGTTTCGGACGCCGTTTCGGTTTGGTTCCAAAATGAAACATCTCGGGTTATTCGGATATTCCGCTTTCCAATTCGGAAATTTGTTTCGGAAAATATAAGAAAATTATATGTATTAAAAATATATAGAAAATTTCATTCTACCAAGCATCACAAATATAATTTGTAAAGATAAGGTTCAAATACATCCCCTCAAATAAAAGGTGGGCCTCAAATCAGTTTTTTAAATGGTTTAATTCAAAGGCCCATCGTGCAAATCAGTTTCAGCAAATAAAAGGTGGGCCTCAATTCAGTTTCAATTTCAGCAAATAAAATGGGTGGGCCTATGATCATCAGGTTAAAGAAATGAAGACAATTGTACAATGCCATATAAGTGGGCCCACGTTCTGTAACTCATCAAATTTTTTTTTTTGTTTAATGGAATATGTAACAGCCACCGGGTATTTCACAAATAAATAGTCAATTGAGACCTAAGAAGCACGGACACGGACACGGACACGGACACGGACACGGACACGACACGACACGGACACGCCGACACGGCATTTCTCAAAAAAGTAGGACACGGACACGTTAGGGACACGTTAATAATTAATAATAATAATAATATATCTAATCATATACTAAAAGATACTATCATTTTAACTTTGTAATCAATTTAGCAATCAAATAAGTTATGACCTTTTACAAACAACCCCCTTTTCTTTTCATTTTTTACTCTAATTTTATTATTTTAACTTTGTAATCAATTTAGCAATTATATAAGTTATAACCTTTTACAAACAGCCCCCTTTTCTTTTCATTTTTTACTCTAATTTTATTATTTTAACTTTGTAATCAATTTAGAAAACAAATAAGTTATGACCTTTTACAAACAGGCCCCTTTTCTTTTCATTGTTTACTCTAATTTTATTATTTTAACTTTGTAATCAATTTAGCAATCAAATAAGTTATGACCTTTTGCAATCAGCCCCCTTTTCTTTTCATTTTTTACTCTAATTTTATTATTTTAACTTTATAATCAATTTAGCAAACAAATAAGTTATGACCTTTTACAAATAGCCCCCTTTTCTTTTAATTTTTACTCTATTTTTATTATTTTTTTTCCAATTAAAAGAGGCCAGCGTGTCCCCAGCGTGTCCCAGCGTGTCCGAAATATTAAAAATAAAAAAATAATCAGGACACTCTTTTGGCGTGTCCGACACGTGTCGGAGCGTGTCCGTGTCCGACACGTGTCGGACACCGACACTCTGGCCCCGGAGAAGTGTCCGTGCTTCCTAGATTGAGACTCAATGTTTATAATGTAAAAAAAATCAGATTCCATATAATCAGTCAACTGAGATTAAATGGAAATTGCAAAAAAAGTGGGCCAAGTTATCTGATGCCCATCAGTCAAGAGTTAAAAAAAAGTGGGCCTCACGTTATCTTAGCCAAAAAAGAGAAAAAAGAAAAGAAGACAGTGGGCCTCACATTCTGGCACCATCACAACCGTCGCATCAGGACCATTATTTTATCAGTTCAGCAAATAAAATGGGTGGGCTGGACCACACCATAAAAGGCATATTTCGCCAAACATGCTCTTAAAAAATGAAACTTGCAAAGAAAGTAAGAAAGAAAGAAACCCATCGATGCTGCAGCAAATCGCGAGGCTGAAATGGAAGGAGATCTGCGAAATTTTCTTGCAAAGAAATCAGGCAAAGCACGCAAAGGAGAAATCAACCAAGCGCTTCGCAAAGAAATCCAATCGACAGCCTTGGGGAGGAGTAATCCACTCGACAGATCTCGGCGAGGGAGAAGCCCAATCAGACAACCTTCAATGGACGAATGATCTCAAGATATTGAAAGGGGAATAGGAAAATAGAAGATCTTGCTCGTCATACATGCATCTTTGAGCCCAATTTATAGATCGAATGGGATTTTGACACCTGCATGCCGTCGAACGAGAAGAAGATGATGCGTTTCTACTCGAAAACAGGTATTTCGAATTTTTTTTTTCCTTCTGTAAGGGTCTTCCCATGATTCGTCCGAATCTGTCGAATCAGGTAATGTTCGTCCGGATTTGTGTTTCTTCTCTACGAAACTATATATTTCGGCGAATAGTAACGAATTATGAACCGTCAGTTCGGTAATGGTTTCGAAACAAAAGAAATCGGAGATTTCGTCCGAATTGAAACGAACTTGACAACTATGGGTGGGACCCATTTAGCGCGGGGGGGGGGGGATTTTCTCCACTTGGATGGACCGCTAGGTGCCCCCCAGCACTAGTGTGCATTGTGCACCGGTTGTGCCTGATAGCCATTGTTATATATATATATATATATAAGGGAGATGCTCCTAGTAGAGTTACTCTCACGGTACTGTGAGAGGAAGGGTGGGGGCCCTCACATCCACATCCAATGCCGTGAGAGTAACTCTCATAGGAGCATCTCCCATACATATATATGGAAAATATTCAGGTGCATCTATCCATCACCATATTATGGTGTAAACTCGAGGGATCTGGTGTTATTCAGGGGGTCCCATGTGTGTGGATGGTTCGGATGGATCATAAAGTCAGCCCCACTATGTTGCCCTCACCGTAATATAGTCAGGGACAGGTGCACATGAATATTTCCTATATATATATACATATACATATATATATGAGGAATTTACCCAAAAGAGCACCTTAGATGGCCACTAACCAAAAAAGGCCCCAGTTTTTTTTTATGAAACAAAACCGGTCTTCCCGCCATTTCACTTTTTTTACCCTTTTACAATGAGCGTCGATGTCGTTGCTCATTTCAATGGGACTAAGCGTCTCAAGATTCTGCAGAGCGACGACGTTGACGTTGATCTTAGTTTGGAAAAAAAATCATTAGATTCACTATGATGTGCACACGCACTGCATGATCCAAAGAAACCAACATACATCCTCTGCATGCTTCATTGCAAACACAATTATAAAAATTAATTAGATTGGATGCCTGATTTAGTTATTTTAAAGAGAATTGGTGGGCGAGATTATTGGTGACTTTTTTAACCGAGGATTGGCATTTAAAGTAGTGCTTGCTGGTTGTTGGATACATGTTTTCTTGTGAGAAAATGTAGTGGCAGGTATATTTAGAATGAAAATGCAAAAGTTTGTGGTCTCAGGATCATTGCCGCTCAAGTTTCCTACCATCATGATTGTTAATTACTTCCTCAAAATCAAGATTCATTGACAATGTCCTCTACTTTGACTGTGACTCAAGAAAAACTGCAGAATTAGAATATTTGGGATGAGGGATTTGAATTTAAAGCTACCATCTGCTGATAGTTTAAGGTAGTCTTACCAAACTCCAAAGAATTTCTTTCTAGAAAAAATGTCCCACCAACCCTTGCATTTTTCCATTTAAAAAGGAGAAGGGGAGGGAGGAGCTTTGCCTTGAAAAATTCAAACACGGACTCCTCTTCTTTCCATTGACGGACTGCCATGGCTCTTCTGTCCAGCATCAAGGCTAGTAAGCAGATCCCACGTGTACAAGAACTCGCACGAGAGCCGTTGGATGTAGTCCCACAGAGCTACGTACGCGACGTGGCAGACGATCCAGTCTCCGATTGCTGCAACCCTTCTTTGCAAGATCCCCTGGTCAACATGGCCAATCTAAACGAAGGAAAATCTCGAGAGGAAGAGCTACACAAGCTTTAATCAGCTTGCAGGGGTGGGGGGGATTGCTGCAACCCTTCTCTGCAAGTTCCCCTGGTCAACATGGCCAATCTAAATGAAGGAAAATCTCGAGAGGAAGAGCTACACAAGCTTTACTCGGGGGGGGGGGGGGGGGGGGGGGGGGGGGGGGGGTGTTGTAAGGTTTTTGGGGTTTTGTAAGGTTTAAACAAGCGACGACGTCGTCGCTCAATGAAAACTTTAAAAGAAAAAACAAAAGTGGTCCTTGGGGCCCACTTTCGTATCATATGAACTACTGGGGCCTTTTTTGGTCAGTGTACATCTAAGGTGATTTTTCAAGTAAATTCCTCTCTCTCTCTCTCTATATATATATATATATATATAAAGCATGAGACCGCCAATGATAAATCCAACCCTCTCATGAACTTTCTGTGAAATGGCAGTCACCCTAATTTAATAGTAATGTGAATTATACTCACCGTTGGGTTCAATTTCATATATATATATATCACTCAAGGAAACTGCTAAACTTTAAGGGCCCTAAATCAGTGGTTGTGATGATCTGATTGTTGAGATTGATTTTTGCCCAAAATCATATCCATAATGAGACCTTCCCATCACACCATCCTCCCAAGATTAGCATGCATCAAAGTAGGTCCACAAGGGACTTTGATTTTTTTCTCACCAAAATTGGACCCCACAAGGGGCTTAGACTTTTATTGTTCAGGCAAGTTGTATAGAGGTCCTATAGTGGAATGTAACCCCCCCATTCATGAGCAGTCCAAACTTATCTGTCTGAATTCTCAGCCGGCAGTGAAGTGTGTTAAAAGTCATATTTCAGTAGTCTGATGTTTCCTTTTATATGTAATGATGTATTCGATATGATCAGTTGAGCACTTGCTGCCCCCAAAAAAACAGTACATGCGGGGCTGGATTTTACTAATCCAAATTGCCCATATCTTAGGCCCCACAGCGCATTATAAATGCTTAGTTAGAACATCCTCCATGTCATAATCCCAACTGTCGGATTGGGCCCATTTTACAACTGGTTGTAATTTTCAATTTCATCAGATGTTAGAATAATTGGCCATATGAGGGGACCACTGGATCGTACCATTTAGGGGTGAGTAGAAAAGTTAATACTTTCAAGTGAGCATTGCATGATAACTCTTTTCAATGGGGATTTGTTTTAAATCTTTATACTAAAGCACATGATTTTTATGAACTTGCCTGCAGGCCAGATCATAATTTACAAGATGTTAGGGCAAAGATATTTCCTTTCAAAACGAGAAAAGTTAAGGCTCCTGAAATTGTGCCTTCTATCTCATTGCCTGTCAGAAGAAAAGAAAGATCTCTTTCTTCACTAGTGGTCAACACTCCTCGAGTATCAAGCCATACAGGCTTGACAGGAAGGCGAACTAAAGCTGTTGCCAGAAGAGCTCTACGGGGGCCAAGTTTCCCTCTTGAAGACTCAATTAAAAGGAGGAAGATACTACTGAAGATTATCCTGAGAGTTCAAGCTCACGTGAAACTCTGAACAAGATTGTACAAAACAGGAGACAGGTAAGGGGCAGTCAGTGGTTTGTAGTTCAATTCTGTGCTAAAAAATTATGGCAAACTGGTTGATTATCCCATCCTCCATGGCTATACTTCTTTTACTGTGATGAGATGTGTGCCTGGGTATGGTTTTAGATCAACCAGATTTATCGGTGCAACATGGCCTTATTCTCTTACTGAGACTTGGCCCAAACCTGAGCCCTGACTGGTTGGGTTGTTCATGGGCTGGGTCGGTTTGACCAAAGCTTATCCAAGTGTAGATCATTTAATTAGTGGGCATAATATTTCGGTCCAGACCCAGTCTATGAGTCCGCAGTTCAGGGTCAGGCTCAGCCCATTTTTCAAACTACACCCACTCCTTTGTATCAAATAGTCAGGCCAGGCTGGGCCTTTAAGCAAATTTAGGGGTAGCCCTAGAAATATGGTAATCAGGCTAAAAAACTAGGAGCAGCCCTCGGCCTAAAAAGTGGTCCTAAATCCAGCTCAATTTGGGCCAGGCTCGGTCCAGGCTTGGGCAGTCCCAACCTGGCACATGTGCACCCCTATTGACTGGCCCAATTATGGTTCTTTCATACAGGCCCAGGCCCAGGCCCAAAAGGATCAACATTTTCTTTGCCTGGGCCTAAATATGCATCCAATATCAGAACAATATGGCTTTGGCTCATCCCAACCAATCCTTATCTGGCCCTTTGCTACCCCTTCTCATATTAGCTATCATTAGATACCTCTGATAAAAAGATATCCTTTTATTGAATAACTGTTTTTATCCATGCAGAATTCAACGAATGCAGAGCCATCTAACAACCAATCTAATAAAGATACAAGTAATGGTGCTGAGCCATGGCTGGGGAAAGATGATATGTGGAAGCCCTTAAATTGCCTGGTTGAAGCTGCAAATAGAACAAAAGGTTTTAAGTTCACAATACAAGGGGGCTCTATTGCAAAAACAGAGCAAATTCATGACCATGATGGTGAAGTGAATGCACATAAAACAAGGGTCCGGGAGAATGCTAATAAGTCAGATGGCAAGAAAGGCATCACTACTGCATCGTCAGAGTCAATAAAACCTAGAAGATTTCATGGAACTAGACGGAAAAGGGGAGCTGCTTCCAAGGGACTGAACAACTCAGCTCAAGCACTGCTTGATGCTGCAGGTTTAAAACGTGAGAGAAGAATCGGCCCGATTTGGTTGTCTTTAGTGGCTTCTGATGACCAGTATGTAGCTATTTCAAGTATGCAATTTACAAAAATGTTTTTTTTCTGGAAAAATAAATAAATATATATCTATAGGTCAATAACCCCTTACCGATAAGGTGAGTACCACGTCCCAAAACACTTAGTGGGGCCCAGCTTATGATCCATCTTAGTGGACCATAAAATAGGGACCCCCCATGATAGTCACCAATCCCTTGTTTGACACCCATCCGAATGGACTGGATTGCCAGATCGACTTGCACTCATTTTGGATGATGAAAACTTGCCGGCCCTTGATTAAGTGGTTAGTATGATGTTCGAGTCTCCGTCACCATACCAGGTAGGTGTTGTTTGGCATGATTGGGGTTTTGGATGATGGTGCTTAATACAGGGGGCCCCCTAAATAATATTCACTGTTAGATTAAATTTCATAAAATATATAACTTAAGGAATCGTTAGACTTTAAGGCCCCTAAATCAAGGGACATAATGAGAACATTTTTACCCAAAATCATATCCACAATGAGACCTTTTCATCACACTACCCTCCCATGACATGCAAGTGGGTCCCACAAGGAACTTTTGATTTTTGGTAGAAGGGTCTCACAAGGGACATAAAGGCCGTGAGAAGTACCTTTTAGCAGAACCATGATTATATATGATTTTTTGTGGAGATGCTTGAACTTATCACAATTATTTCAAAAGCAGTTTTGTTTTTCTTTTTCTTTTTTATTTTTCCTTATGTTGATGAATCTCTTATTCTGTCTTTCTCCCACTCAAATCTTCGTGACAATCTTTTTAGTTTTGTGATACTGACATTTCTTTTATTTTTTCAGGGAAGGAGATGGACGCTTGCCGCAAATTTCGGCCAGTTACTTAAGGATAAAGTGAGTTGCTTTTGTTTTAAGAATTGTTATTATGCACCATTTCAGAAAGGAAAAAAAAGAAGAAGAAGAATAATCTGCTTTTATATGCCAGTGAAGATTAAGAAAGATTTGTCACTAAACAAAAAATTTGAATATCAGCTATGATAACTAGATACTTAAACATAGGTAATCTATCAGTTTCATATTGAACCTGGCAGCGCATTTTTTGAGTAAAATCCATGAACTTCCTATATCCTTGGACTCCCTGGCTTATCCATTCTGTATCTGGGCATCTTTGTTTGATTTACTTTAGGCTCTTATTTCTACAAGGTGCTACATACAACAACATGTGGGTTAGACTGAATGTGTGGTAGTTTTAAGTTTCCATTGGATAAGCTGCTGTGGACTTTCCATCTACCATTAGAATAATTAATTAAATTCAATTGATGAAAGCCATTTTGCGCTGCAATATTAATGGTATTTAGGTGATGTAGGACAGACCCCATGGCCCCCATGGGTCGACCAGCCAATGGGCCCAGCCCATCTATCTCAATCAAGACTTTGGTACTAGACCATTCATTTTATGATAATTTTTGTATTATTTAAGAGTTTTATTCATGTTTTAAGTTATTTTGGTTCGATGTTTTAATCCCGGCCATCAATGTGTTTGGATGGTCAATCTATGATGAGAAGTAATGAATCAAATCAGTGATGTTAGTAAAGAATTTTTTATGAAGTCTAGCAAAGAGAGAAGTCTAAAAGAGAGACTCCTCACAAGGAGCCTCTCCCAGCATTGATTAGGAGGATTAGGGAGGAGTCCTACTCAGACTTTGTATCTAACCTTCCTATCCAGGTTTCTAGAGCTGAGATTGAAGCAATCTTCTGGAGAGCAGGGAGAATACAAGATGTGTTTATCCCTAAAGATAAGAGGGACAACAGCAACAGCAATAGGGGTTTTGCATTTGTCAGGTTTGCAACTCTAAGAGAAGCAGAGAAAGCAGTTGCAATGGCAGAAGGCAGATTATGTGGAGGAAGGAAGCTACTGGCCAACATGGCTCAGTTCCGCCCCAACATTAAAAAGAGAAGAGGAGAGGAAAGCTCAAAGAGGGACTGGAAAAACTTTAGACAATCCTCTTTCTGACAGGGAGAACACCACATGGGAGAAGTCCAAGATCAGAGTAGTAAGAAAGGAGAAGAGGAAAGACCTCAAAGACCAGGAGTTGCAGGTTGGATAGTGGAGGAAGACACAGGTAAAGGTGTGAGGGTAGCACAGTGGGTAGTCAAGGAGCAGAAAAGATCTCTCTTCAAAAGCCTGGTGGGATTCTTGAAAACTAGCTCAGTAAGCATCGAAGAAATAGAATCCTGGATCTGTAAGTGCTATGGTCAGCTACCCATCAAACTGCAGAAGTTGGCAGATCAGGTGGTATGGCTGCAGCTATCTTCTACCAGTGAGGTGGATGTTTTCCTCCGCAATATCGCAGCAATGAGAGGTTCCTCTCCATTCTCATTGATTGAGAGATGGATGGAGGTGCTGGGCTCGCCACCAAAACCCACCTGGGTTAAAGTTCAAGGAGTTCCTCTTCAGGCTTGGCATGAAGGAGTGTTCAGGCTCATAGGTGACTGTGCTGGGAAAACAGTGGAAGTAGATGCTAGAACCAGAGATAAGGAGGTTCTCAAGGGAGGGAGGGTGCAGGTCCTGCTCAACAGCTCCACCAACTGCCTTTGCAGGTGCCAATCTGGGTGGATGATCTGAAGTTCATGGTGACTGGAGGAGGAAGTAGAAAATCTGAAGGAGGAAGAGGCAAGACAAAGGATGAGAAGGAAAAAGCAAAAGGAGGTTCCCAGGTGCAATTGCAGAGCTCAACAGGGTCTGTGGGAGGAAGACGATGATGTCAGTAGTTCCATTTCAAATTTCAAATCGTCCGCCTTCTGGATGGATAAGGATGGGCCAGTTTCAAATCAGGTCAAAATGGCCCAAGATGGCCATCTGGGCTGTAACTCACTTAAAACCCGTGGTCTGCTTCACGTTGGGCCTCGAGGATCCGAGACCAAGGATAAGTCTTATAAAGGGCTAGGGCTCGCTTCGAAGGCTCAAACTGAAATTAAAGAAGGAGAGCTAGAGCTTCTTCCCAGCAAGGCAACGGAGCCTCAGGAGCCGACGGCATGGCCAATCGAAGGAAATTTCTCCGACGAAGAATCAGCTACCGTCCAGGGAAGCTCTGTCGACGAAGAAGAAAACGTACAGACATTTGGGGACCTAAGGGCTTCGGTAGACACAGTGAAGTGTTCGCTGGAGGGGGAGATATGAGGGAAGTGGGCCACGACACCTAGAAACACCTTCGGAACAGAAGAAACAAAAAGGAAAGAACACAGAGGGGGAAAAGAGAAGAGCACCAGCGAAGGGAACAAAGAAGAGAGACGGATGTCAGGGATGGAAGACGGCTGCCGATCAAGGAAGAGGGACGTTATCAGAGCCCCTCTCAATACCCCTAACAGAGATCACTGTTGCAAAAATCGGCCTAGGCGGCCGCCTAGGCGCTAGTCGGCGGTCAGCGCCTAGGCGGGGATTAATCCGACTAGGAGGGGATTAATCGGGCTAGGCGGGGATTAATCGGAAATTAATCCATAGTCCATGCCCACCGCCTAGCATCCGCCTAGCGATTTTTACAACATTGACATAGATTCGCAGGGCTGGATCTCGATACTTCAGAAGCGAGAAAAATGCAACTCAGCTCCTCTGTGTCGACGAGAGCAACGGTATGTTGAGACAGAGAGAGCAGGGGAAGCTGAGATAGAGAGGGCTCCCACCTTCAACCAAGAACAACGTCAAGCTGAGAGAGAGAGGGCAGGGGAAGTTGAGACAGAAAAGGCTCCCATTTTCAGCAGCCAAGATCAACGGCAAGCTGAGTCAGGCCCAGGTATGTTCGGTTTTGGAGGATTTTCTAGGGCTGGCGCTGGGGATGACCTCAACAGTTACGAAGGGAGTTCCTTCGGGGAAGAGGATGAGGCAGAGTCACAGTGGACACCCCAGGAAATTATTCACTGTGCTAAATCTGTTGGAGTAACAGTAGAGGAATCAGATAAAGGTGAAGGATGGAGTCCATTAGTAAAATTTGTACAAGCCAGGGAGAAGCAAAACCGTGAAGAAAGGGAGTGCAACAAATCCATAAAGAAGGGGTCAGGGAGCTAAACAATTTAAACTGTTCAATTAACTATGACAAGGCAATCCAGAGGAAGGGGGATAAAACAAAGGGGGCTCTTCCTAGTTCTAAATGAAGGTGCTCTCATGGAATGTCCGCGGTCTTGGGGGAGTCGCGCAGATTGTTGGTGAAAGAAATGGTTAGAAGTCATAAGGCTCAAATAGTTATCCTGTAAGAATCCAAATTGAAAGAAGTCTCTGAAAGAATAGTTAAACAAGTCTGGGGAAGAAGACAGGTTGATTGGGTTGCTGCAGAAGCAGTGGGTGCTTCAGGAGGGCTGCTGACTCTTTGAGACTCAAGGTCAGTGTCCATGGTTAGGAGCTGGGTAGAGTCGGTAGACGTTTTCTCCCTCTCAGTTCTGGTGGAAGACCTTCTGAACTCCAAAAAATGGCTCCTCACCTCAGTGTATGGCCCAAATATCAGTCAGAGAAGGGAAGAGTTGGATATGATAAGGGGAAGATGGAGTGGAGCGTGGTGTATTGGTGGGGACTGGAACATCATCAGATTCCCAAGTGAAAAACGAGGTGGGAAAAATCAAACTAAAGAAATGAGACGTTTCTCTGACTGGATCAACTCTCACTCCTTGGTGGATTTGCAAATGTGTGGAGCTTTGTTCACTTGGTCTAACCATCAAAGCAATCCAGCTATGTCCAGACTGGATAGATTCTTGATCTCTACAGATTGGCTGGAAATCTACCCGGAGGTCACCCAGATTGCTTTACCTAAGCCAGCTTCAGATCATTGCCCAATTCTTCTTGAATCGGAAATTGAAAGATGGGGACCTTCCCCCTGTTAGATTTACATGAACCAAGCCAGAAGCATTCAAAAGAGATCTTAGATGCAAGAGAATTTTCTGTATATTTGTATTGATGATGATAGCTATTTATAATACACTGTTGCCTAGATTAGGGAGACTGATTACATAATTACAGGGAATAATAAAGGAACTAAATCTAATCACATGATTACAGCAGTAACATAAGATTTGTATCTATCTAATGACAGCTCATTAGTATCTATCTAGAACATGGGTCGAGCTGACCCATTAGGTCGGTTTGACCTGATGACTTATTTCTTTACACCCCCTCTCAAGCTCTGGATGGGAGCAGGTGACCATTGAGAGCTTGGAAACTAACTCCGAAAAACGAGAAGTGGAGTGGCTCTTGGTGAAGAAATCTGCTATTTGAGCAGCTGATGAGATGTGAAAGAGCTTAATAGTACCACTCCGAACATGTTGACGGATGAAATGACAGTCAACTTCAAGATGTTTTGAGCGTTCATGGAAGACATCATTTGTTGTCAGTTTCCGTGCACTTTCATTGTCCGTGAAGAGAGAGGTAGATGTAGGAACAAAAACTCCTAAATCCCGAAGTAACCAGCGAAGCCAAATAATTTCAGCAGTAGTGTGAGATACAACACGATATTCAGCTTCAGTTGATGATCGCGAGACGACTTCCTGTTTCTTGCTTTTCCAAGAGATGAGAGAAGAGCCAAGAAAAATAGAGAAAACCGGTAGTAGAGCGACGATCATTGACATCTCCTGCCCAGTCGGAATCAGAATAGCCATGCAGAGTAAGATTCTGACTGGAGGAAAGAAGGAGGGCGCGATTGGAACTTCCTTGTAAGTATCTCAGTATGCGCAGGACAGCAGCCCAGTGAATATGAGTGGGTTGCGCAACAAATTGGCTCACCACATGTACCGCATAGGCAATATCAGGTCTGGTGATGGTCAGATAAACCAAGCTGCCTACCACTTCACGATAACGAGTTGGATCAGGAAGTAGATCGCCATCAGTGGTTCGAAGCTTCAGATTATGTTCAATCGGAGTAGAGACAGGCTTCAAATCTGTAAGCCCGGCGCGTTGGAGAATGTCATTGCAGTATTTTGTTTGCGACAAAAGATATCCTGTGGGAGAGTAGGCAACCTCAATGCCCAGAAAGTACCGCAGATGACCCAAATCTTTCATCTCAAACTGTTGATGAAGAAAACGCTTCAAGGAAAGAATACCAGAAGAATCACTGCCGGTGATAATCATATCATCGACATAGAGTAACAGAAAAACACAGCCAGATCGCGAATAGCGAGTGAAGAGAGCAGAGTCATGAGCACTCTGAGAAAAACCAATGCTGATGATGCTTGTGCTAAACCGTTCAAACCAAGCACGAGGGGCTTGTTTGAGTCCATATAAAGCTCGTTTGAGACGACACACATAATGAGGAGTTCTCACAACGCCTGGAGGAGGATGCATATAGATTTCTTCCTGAAGGAATCCGTTCAAGAAAGCATTCTTGACATCGAGCTGATAGAGAGGCCAGTGTCTAACAGCAGCGACAGAGATAAAAGTACGAACAGTTGTCATTTTAGCAACCGGAGCAAAGGTCTCCTCATAATCGACTCCATATTCTTGAGTGTATCCTTTTGCAACCAAGCGAGCCTTGTAACGATCAACAGATCCATCAGATTTGGTCTTGATCTTAAATATCCATTTGCAACCGATAGCCCGTTTCCCAGAGGGAAGTGGAACAAGATCCCATGTTTGAGTTTTCTGCAGAGCTGCAAGTTCTTCTGTGATAGCAGACCTCCAGTGCGGATGAGCAATGGCCTCCTTATAGGATTGTGGTTCTGCCAAGGTATGAATTGCTGCAAGGAAGGACTTATATGATGGAGAAAAATGATCAGTACAAACAAAGCCAAATCTAGAGGGAGGAATTCTGGTGCGCAATGGGTACCTTCGATCTTGAGGAAGATCCGGCACATCTGGAGCAGAGGAGATAGGCCCATGGTCAGAAGTAGGAAGAGGAGCAACATCAGGAGCAGACGGAGGTTTGGGCCGCCGATGATATACCTGCAGGGGTGCAGGGGTGAGTGATATATCTGCAGGGGTATCAGAGGGAAACAAGTCTGGAAAGGGATCAAGAGGGTGAACCATTGATTGCTCAGGAGAAGGGGATTGAGTAGGTAAAGTGTAAAAAGGAATTTGTTCCAGGAAGGTGACATTACGAGAGACCCGTAACCGATTGGTTTTAGGATCATAGCATCGATAGCCTTTTTGTTCAATGCCATACCCTAAAAATACACAGACTGTGGATTTTGGTGAAAGTTTGGTTCTCTCATTATCATGCAACAGAACAAAACAGGTGCAGCCAAAAACTTTGAGATAGGACAAGTCAGGTTTACAGGAAAATAACTTTTCATAAGGAGATGTGCCAGATAAAACAGAGGATGGTGTTCTGTTAATCAGATAGATTGCAGTCAGGAATGCTTCTCCCCAGAATTGCAGAGGAACATATGAGGAATAAATCAAGGATCTAGCAGTCTCTAGGATATGTCTGTGTTTTCGTTCTGCGACACCATTCTGCTGTGGTGTGGCAGGACATGATAATTGAGGTAGAGTCCCTTGACTGGTCAGATAAGAACGAAATTTGTGAGACATGTATTCTCCCCCAGAGTCAGACCTGAATACTTTAATTCTTTTGTCAAATTGAGTGGAAATCATGGTGGAGAAAGCTGAATAAATAGTGTAGAACTCAGAACGGTTTTTCATTAAATACAACCATGTATACCTAGTGAAATCATCAATAAACAACACATAATAAATGGAGCCACCTTTTGTTGGCTGAGAGGCAGGTCCCCAAACATCAGAATGCACCAAATCAAAAGGAGCATTAGAAGAAGAAGAGCTTTTATTATAAGGGAAGGCATGTTGTTTACCAAATTGGCAACCAAAACAAGTAGAAATGTCTGAAACAGAAATATTTCCAAATACACCACTAGTAAATAAAAACTTCATTTTATTCAAAGATAAATGTCCTAAACGAGAGTGCCAAAGGGCAAAGGAAGATGTAGAAGCAACAAGTGCGGCAGGAGAGATGCTGGTAGATGGAAGATGCAGCGATTGGAGATAGTAGAGTCCTCCTGACCTAAGGCCGGTCCCAATCTGTCTCCCGGTGCGCGGATCCTGCACAGAACAACCAGTAGAAGAAAATGAGACAAGAAATCCAGACGAAGTCAATTGACTAACAGAGATTAAGTTGATAGACAGATGAGGAACACACAAAACATTAGTGAGAGAGATCAACTTATTTGAAACAGAGCCAATAAGAGAGACTGGTAGAGGAGTGGCATCAGCTGTATGGATGGTGAGAGAGCTAGCAGGAGTATGACAAGTATGAAGTATGGAAACATCATTTGTCATATGATAGGATGCACCAGAATCAAAGATCCATGTAGAATCAAGAGTACCTGACGGACCAGAAATGGTCATGGCGGAACCAGAGGCTGAGGGTGTAGTGACCATCTGAGAGGCAGAACCAGTGGAGGAAGCCAGAAACAACTGTTGCATGCGCTCATCAACCATAGCTTGAATCTGAGATGTAAGATCCAGTTGCGGAGGCAGAAAACTATCATCTTCAGCAACTTTGGCGGCATATGGTCGCTGTTGATAAGATTGCATGGGACCACGATTGGGCTGCTGACCAGAGGTTCTGTTCTTATCTGTTGGCCTTGGGGGTCTGGTAGGACAATCCCGTTTCCAGTGCCCTTTCTTCTTACAGTAATTGCAAAAGTCATTGGTACCAGATGGAAATGGGCGATCATTCCTTGGGATACTAACATTTGCTGACAGTACATGTGTGGGTTCCACATGTTTCTTCCTTGTAAGAGAAAGCTGAGTTTGTTCCTCTGCCAAAAGTTCTGAGAGTGCTGTATCCACAAAAGGCAGTGGTGACCGATGTAATAATTGACCGCGAACATGTTCAAAGTCAGGGCGGAGGGCCATAAGAAATTGAACAAGCCGAGTCTGCTGCCGATAAACTTCAAAAGTGTGAGCATCTTCAGTTGTTTTAAAGTTGGGTTCCATTAGAGCCAGTTGGTCCCATAAGGCAGTCATTTTGATGAAGAAATCATGAATGGAATCATTTCCTTGATCTGCATTTTTAATATCCCATTCTAACTGATACCTTCGAGCAGCATTAGACTGAGTGTATAACCTTGCTAAATGATCCCAAGCGTCCTTAGGATAATTGAATTTAGCCAATTGATTCCCAATAGATGGATTGACTGAATTGGCAATCCAAGAATTAATTTTCCCGATGGAAGCTTCCCATTCCTCAAACTTAGCATCCTTACTATCTGGTGGAGGGATCTGCTCAGCAACATATTTCCATAATTTTTGACCTTTGAGGAAATTTTGCATGAGATGGGACCAATATGGATAATTTGAGCCATCAAGTATAATAGTAATACCCATTACAGGTCTATCAGAAGACATTTGAGCAAGACACAGTGATCACAGACTGATTATATGTGAAATCCAGTCCCAAATCCAAAACAGAATTGAAATCCAACCACAGGAACAAAACAGATCTTGAATAAATGTAAGTAAATGAGTCCAGGGCACTTGAAATAGATCACAGATGAGTGCTATGGGTCCCGCTGATTGATCAGATAAAGAAATACATTCACAGGAAGTAACCAGATCAAAAACAGTTCAAAAAACCAAAAAAAATGGCCCAGGCGTCCTTGATTTGGGGCACAGATTTGCTCTGTGGGCCCCACTGGATGATCAAGATGAAGATCAGATCACACAGTGATCTCTGTATCAAAAAACCGAAGCACCTCAAGTGGAATTTTGATAAAAGCTTGAGATACCAAAAAGTTGGACGGTCGTGATTAAAACTATGTGCACAAATGGGAGAAGTACAAAGCAGGGAGAAAGGCCTACCTCAGATGATCAAGAAATCTGGAAAAAATGTGTATAATTCCCAGGAATTATGGTCGACCAGGATGGGAGTATTTCTCTGGGCAGTGGGTGATCAATAGGTGGGCCACCTTTGATCACAGCCGATACAGTGCTTTTACAAGCAATCAGAACCGTCACAGGTCTTCTCCTATGCTGGAATGGATAGACGATCAGTGCTCTAGGGCTCTGATACCATGTTAGATTTACATGAACCAAGCCAGAAGCATTCAAAAGAGATCTTAGATGCAAGAGAATTTTCTGTATCTTTGTATTGATGATGATAGCTATTTATAATACACTGTTGCCTAGATTAGGGAGACTGATTACATAATTACAGGGAATAATAAAGGAACTAAATCTAATCACATGATTACAGCAGTAACATAAGATTTGTATCTATCTAATGACAGCTCATTAGTATCTATCTAGAACATGGGTCGAGCTGACCCATTAGGTCGGTTTGACCTGATGACTTATTTCTTTACACCCCCTTCCGCTTCGAACTCATGTGGCTAGAGGAAGAGCAATTCCCTAAGATGGTTCAGAAATGGTGGGAGGAGATTAGAGTGGAAGGATGGGCGGGTCATAGACTGGCAACTAAACTAAAGCTGCTGAAATTAAAAATGAAGGAGTGGGCAAAGGAACACTTTGGGGACGTGAATCTCCAAAAGTAAAAAATTCTAGCTGAAATCAAAGCCTTACACTGGAAAGAGGAGAGTGATCAGCTGTCCAATGAAGAAGAAAAGAAAAGATTCGATCTTAAAGAGGATTTTCAAAGAAAAGTGAGGGAGGAGGAGATTAGATGGAAACAAAGATCTAGATGCAATTGGCTAAAAGAAGGGGATAAAAATACAAAGTTTTTTCATGATATGGCTTCTTCGAGAAGAAGGATCGATAGAATTCAAAGTATTATGGTTAGTGGAAAAAGGATGGAGAAGAAAGAGGAGATAATTTCCCACATAATAGATTACTTCAAATATCTTTACACTGCTGAAGATTGGGAGAGACCTCATCTGGGAAATTTAGAATTCGAAGTAATTGGAGAAGAAGAGGCAAAGTGGCTTGAAAGAGATTTCGAGGAAGAGGAAGTTCATCAAGCAGTCTTTGATCTTGCTGGTGATAAGGCCCTAGGCCCATGGATTTCCGATACCATTTTTTCAGCGCTTCTGGAAGATGTTGAAAAAAGATGTTATGGACTTTGTCGAAGAATTCTCGCAAAGGGGTAAATTGTCCAAAGGTTTAGGGGCTTCTTTCATCGCGTTAGTCCGAAAGAAAGGAGGAGACCTTGGTATCAAAGACTATAGACCCAGCAGTCTCCTGGGAAGTCCCTATAAAATCCTCTCCAAAGTTCTAGTAGGGAGATTGCAAAAGATTCTGCCAAAGACAATCTCCATTGAACAAGGTGCTTTTATAGAGGGAAGGCAAATTTTGGATGACATCTTGGTGGCCAATGAATGTGTGCACTCAAGACTCAAGGATAGAAATCCAGGGATCATCTGTAAGCTAGATCTAGAGAAAGCTTTTGATAGGGTGGACTGGAAATTTCTTCATTACATGTTAGGAAGAATAGGGTTTGGGGAAAAATGGAGGATGTGGACTCAGGAGTGTATTTCTTCAGCTTAGTTCTCTATTTGTTGAATGGGTCTCCAAAGGCCTACTTCCAGGCAGGCAGGGGGCTAAGACAAGGAGACCCTCTCTCTCCTTTTCTATTCCTAATTGTAGCTGAAGCGCTTGGTAAAATGATAAAGAAAGCTGTGACTGTTGGTTTATTCGAAGGCTTCAAAGTAGCTAGAAATTCCCCATAAATCAGTCACTTGCAGTACGCTAATGACACTCTATTATTCTGTGGAGCAGAAGAAGATCAAGTTAGAAATGTTAAAGCCACAATCCTATGTTTTGAAGCAGTGTCAGGCCTAAAAGTCAACTTCTTCAAGAGTGAGGTGATCGGGCTAAAAGTTGAAAAGCCTCTGCTCCTTAAATGTTCAGAGATCATGGGATGTAAGGTTGGGGAACTTCCAATTTCGTACCTAGGCATGCCTCTATGCTTGGGGTGGGTGACTAAATCTCTTTGGAACCTAGTTGTGGAAAGGGTTGAAAACAGCTATCTTCCTGGAAAGCTAAATACCTTTCTATAGGAGGAAGAGTTACCTTGATTAAATCAGTTCTCTCGAACTTGCCAATCGATCTTTAGATGCTCGGTCTCAATTATAAAGAGAATTGAAAGACAGCAGAGAGACTTCTTATGGCATGGCATAAGCTCCCAGAAGAAGCTTCACTTGGTAGATTGGGATTCCATCTGTAAGCCGAAGGAAGGAGGGCTAGGAATTAGACATCTGAAGAAGATGAACCAAGCTTTCCTAGGTAAATGGTTGTGGAGGATCGGAGATGGTTCTCAAGGCCTTTGGAGACGGGTGCTAAAAAAGAAATATGGCCTCCCAAGGCACGGTTGGGATGTCCAAGACCCTCCTCCGAACTCCTCTCCTATTTGGAAAGGAATCCTCTGAGTAAAGAATCTCTTCATGAAGAACATTAAGTACCAAATCGATTCGGGGGAGAAGACCCTCTTTTGGACAGATAGATGGGTAGGTGAAAGAGCGTTGTATGGTCAATTCCCGACTTGTTTAGGTGTGCTCTAGCCATGGATGCCATAGTCAGCTCTTATATGAGCACAATTGGAGGTCATGTGGTTTGGGGTCCCATTTTTAGGAGGAACCTGAAGGATCATGAAGAAGCCCAGTTCATTGCTCTCCTTAATCTCCTCAACCGTCTTCTCATTCATAACAATAGAACAGATACTAGGGTGTGGATAGCCTCTAAGAATGGATCCTTCTCTGTGTCCTTTCTTTAAGGCTATCCAAAGTAATCCCATGGAGAAGAGTGGGCTGTACGATATTTGGAAGTTGAAAGCTCCTCCAAGGGTGCTGGTTTTTGGGTGGTTGGCTCTAAGAATGAGGATTCCTACCATAGATCTTCTAAGAAGGAGAGGGATGTTGATTGTGAATGGCTGCCCTATGTGTTTGAGGGATGAAGAATCTGTGGACCATCTCTTGCTTACTTGTAAAACTGCTAATGCAATTTGGATGTCTATTATTCGCGAGTTTGGCTTCTGCTGGGTCCTTCCTCTCTCTCTCCCCGAGCTCTTCCAAGCTTGGAAGGTGTCATTCTCACAATTCTGAACCACAAGAATGAAAACGAGAGAAAACAGAAAGTTTACTGTATTCTTTTTTGTGTGTTCTCTTAGAGAATCACCACCATTATATAGGAATTACATGCCTTAATCAAGGCTTTTACAAAGGAAACTAGCTAAATTACATCAATCACTAATCTAAGAAAGGAAGGCAATCAATCACTAAATTATATACACTATTGACCAAATCAAATCCCAAATCCACGTGAGATGTATCTTGTTGGACTGGATTGACTGATGGGCCTTGGATCCCTTAATGGGTCGTGGGCCAAACTTAACACCCCCCCTCAAATTGATGCGGGAGAATCAACGAGCATTAATTTTCCAACCAAGAATTGATGGCGTGGTCTGGGAAGACCCTTAGTAAGAATGTCAGCAAGTTGAAACTCAGTGGAGACATGGGGAAGGCTGATGACATCACGCTTAAACTCATCACAGATGAAGTGACAATCAACCTCGATGTGTTTAGTACGTTCATGAAAAATCGGATTTTCAGTAATCCGAATTGCACTTGTATTATCTGCATAGAGGGGGGTAGCTCCTTCTGCAGGAAATCCAATGTCAGAGAGCGGGTCGTGGGCCAAACTTAACACTCCCCCTCAAATTGATGCGGGAGAATCAACGAGCATTAATTTTCCAACCAAGAATTGATGGCGTGGTCTGGGAAGACCCTTAGTAAGAATGTCAGCAAGTTGAAACTCAGTGGAGACATGGGGAAGGCTGATGACATCACGCTTAAACTCATCACAGATGAAGTGACAATCAACCTCGATGTGTTTAGTACGTTCATGAAAAATCGGATTTTCAGTAATCCGAATTGCACTTGTATTATCTGCATAGAGGGGGGTAGCTCCTTCTGCAGGAAATCCAATGTCAGATATTTCGGAGCATGCAGCAGACATAGCTCGGTACTCAGCCTCGGTAGAAGATTTGGAAACTTTGTCATGTTTCTTGCATTTCCAGGAAATCAAACTATCACCCAAGAACATGCACCATCCTGTAGTTGATCTGCGAGTATCCGGACAACCAACCCAATCAGCATCTGAATAAGCTCTGAGAGAAAGATGATTGTCTGAGGGAAAAAAACAACCCGCGAGTCGGTGTGCGAATAAGATACCGAATGATGCGACGAACAGCAGCCAGATGAAGATGACGAGGAGTAGTCATGAACTGACTCATGAGATTGACCGCAAATGAGATATCAGGACGCGTGATCGTGAGGTAGATTAAGCTACCCACCAACTGGCGATATGCGGTGGGATCCGGAAGAAGGTCACCATCTTCTTTACTGAGTTTAACATTTAGCTCGATCAGCGTATCAACTGGAGCCGAGGAAGTAAGCCCAGCCAAGTCAATAAGATCAACTGTATATTTGTGCTGATTGAGAACTACACCTTTAGGCGATTGATGAACTTCAAGGCCAAGGAAATAGTGTAAGGGGCCTAGATCCTTCATTTGAAAAGTCTGATGAAGAGAAGCTTGAAGTGCCTGAATCATTTGTGCATTAGGACCTTTAATGACAATGTCATCAACGTAGACCAGAAGGACAGTAATCCCGGACGGAGCATGATGTAAGAACATGGAAGGATCATATTGGCTGGGATGAAAATCCAAGCGTAGAAGAGCATCCTGAAATTTCTCAAACCATGCGCGAGGAGCTTGCTTCAGACCATAGAGGGAGCGATGGAGCTTAGCAACCATACCCTTGCCAGATGAGGACCCCGGAGGCAGACGCATATAAACATCTTCTTTGAGATCACCATGAAGGAATGCATTTTTTACATCCATTTGATAGAGAGGCCAAGACTGAGATGCAGCAACAGCAAGAATTATGTGTACGGTGGTCATCTTGGCGACGGGAGCAAAGGTTTCATCATAATCAATGCCATATTCCTGCCGATTTCCGAGAGCAACAAGGCGCGCCTTGTATCGATCTAGAGTGCCATCTGATTTCAACTTGAGAGAAAAAATTCACTTGCAGCCAATTGGTTTTACACCCACAGGAGAGGAGACAATATCCCAAGTATGATTTTTCTCCAAAGCATCCAATTCATCTTGCATAGCCTGGTTCCAACATTTGTCCTGCACAGCCTGAGAATAGGATTGGGGAATGGAAGAAGAGGACAAAGTGGCCATTAAGGAAGTGTGGGAGAACCCATAGCGGTCAGGTGGTACTGAAATGCGAGAGGAGCGACGCAAGGAATGATGTCCAGATGGATCAAAAGCCGGGGGTGAACCGGATGCTGGAGGAAGATCAGGAGGGGGGTCCTGGGAGAACCCATAGTGGTCAGGTGGTACTGAAATGACGCAAGGAATGATGTCCAGATGGATCAAAAGCCGGGGGTGAACCGGATGCTGGAGGAAGATCAGGAGGGGGGTCCCTGGGAGGCGCGTCTTTGTTCCGTCTGTGATACACAGAGTTAGGATTAAAGCGAACAACTGAAGTGTTGTCTGAAAAACCATGTAAAGACACCAAGGGTGAGGAGTGAGGAGATTCAATGTGTTTTTGAAAAAAATACTGATGTTAAAAAAAAACGACATTTCTAGAGGTCCGCAAGCGACGAATGTGAGGATCGTAGCAGAGGAACCCTTTCTGGAAGGGCGCATAGCCTAAAAACACACATTGAGCAGATTGTGCGGTTTGTTTGGTTCTCTCAGAAGGAGGCAAGTGCACAAAGCAAACAGATCCGAAAGCATGAAGATCATCATAAGATGGAGAGGTCTGGTACAATCAGTAATATGGGCTCTGATTTTGAAGAGAGGTTGAAGGCAGACGATTGATAAGATGAGCTGCCGTAGTTAGTGCCTTAACCCAAAAACGGGTAGGAACTGATGATTCAAGAAGAAGAGAACGAGTGACATCAAGCAAATGCCTATTTTTCCTTTCAGCAACTCCATTCTGTTGTGGAGTATAAGGACAAGTTCTTTGAGAAATAATGCCTTTGTTTTGCAAAAAATTTTGAAAATCAGAAGACACATATTCCCCACCCGAATCAGATCGCAGGATTTTGATGCAGGTGGAAAATTGATTCTCAACATAAGCTAAATTTTTTTAAAAAACTGTAAAAACATCAGATTTGGAATGCAGAAAGTAAACTCATGTGAACCGACTGAAATCATCAATAAAAGTCACAAAATATTTGTAGTGAGCATGAGAAAGAGCTGGAGCAATTCCCCATACATCGCTATGAACCAAATCAAAACATCGAGTGCTGTGTGAAGTGGAAATAGGAAAAGGAAGAATTTTGCTTTTTCCCATTTTACAAGTAGCACAATCAAAAGGTACACAAGAAGTTAAGCCAATAGATTTATTTAATAAACTAGAATTTAACATAAGGGACAAAGCCTTGGAATTAGGGTGTCCGAGTTTTTTATGCCACAATTGGCAATTATCTCTAATAGAAAGACAAAACACATCATTGGCAACTCTAGTTCTAGAAAGATTAGAAAAATCCAGCGGAAACAAGCGTCCACACTTAGGTCCCCTCGCGATCTCCTTCCCTGACATCTGGTCCTGTACAACACAACCAGAAGAAGAAAAAGAGATGTTACAATTATTTTCAACAAGTTGCCCAACTGACAATAGGTTTGAAGTTAAATTGGGACAAAGGAAAACATTTTTCAATGGGATTGGACCAGGGATGTCCCCGAGGGCAGTAATGGGAACAGTGCCTCCATTAGCAGTTTGGATTTGAAGATTACCATTGTAGTTTGTCACATTTGAGAGAGGGTTACTGGAATATGTCATATGATTAGATGCCCCAGAATCAAGAAACCAAGTAGAAGAGGGTGGCGAGGTACCTGAGAGACCGAAAGCAGAAAGGGCATTGACAATCATTTGCTGTACCAATTCAGGAGTAAGAGAAGAGGAGGACCCAGACTGTGAGGGTGCAGATGTAGAAGCAGGCATATCTGAAGAAGCAACATAAGCATGCGGAGTCTGAGACTGTGGAGCCTGATACTGTGGAGCTGGATGTTGGGAAATCTGATGCTGGGGAGTCTGCTGCGGTGGAGTCTGACGTTGTGGCTGGCGGCGACATTCAGAAATGATATGTCCCGACCTCTTACAATAACTACAGACTTTCTGTTTGCATTGAGATGCAAGATGTCCAAAATTTTGACAACTGTAGCATTGTGTTTTGCTCAAGTCGCGAGGAGGCTGAGAAGCCTTAGTGGCTGAAAACGCGACGGAATAGGTCTCAGCCTTTTGTTGAGCTATATGGGCTGAGGTTGAAATGCGTTGTTCCTCGCGTAAGAGTTCATTCAGGCAGACATTCAGGCAGACATTCAAGGAAGGTAAAGGCGTCCGATTTATCAAGGCTGATCGGACACTTTCATACTCAGGGCGTAATTTCATTAAAAATTGATCCCCGCTGACTAGAGTCCTGAAGATCGCGAATCACTATCAGAACATCGGCAGCTACATCTGCATACTTAATACTATCATATTCCGACCATAGGGTTCGGAATCCTGAATAGTAGTCTTGGATTGACAAGGTCCCTTGTGCATATTCAGCAATCGCACATTCAAGGTGAAATTGACGTGCTGAGTTATCTTGATGGTACACCTGCTTCAGATATCCCCACATGTCTTTAGAGGTGGGGTAAGGTTTGAGGTTCATTATCAGATGTTGTTCGACGGAACCCAGTATCCATGTTTTAATTTTTGCATCTTTAGTAAGCCAAGCAGATATCTTCTTCTCATCTTCCGTGGGTTTAGGGTCAGATCCAGAAATATAGACCCACAATTCCTTAGCCTCGAGGTAAATTTGGAACTGAAATGACCAGGCGGGGTAATTTCTTCCCGTGAACCGGATTAAGGTAATCTCAGACTTTTCCATCGTCAATTGAGATTGGCCAAGACTGAGAGAAACAATGAAACAGGCAGCAAAGAGAAATCCAGTAACAGTAATAGAGAAGAGAAGAAGCCTTAAAAAAGATAACACACTATGCTGTATGCAGGGGCAAAAATCCGAACAATCAGTAAGAGAAATCAACTCAGAATAGGAAAAAAATCCCCAAAAATGCCCCAGATGACCAGAATTTTTGCTGCTGATCTGCTACGTGGGCCCCACTGATGGATCTGAACAAGGATCAGATCACTGATCTGAAGAAGCACTGTAATTTGGCTTCTACTGAAAAAAGAATGAACTGATTCCCCCGCAGATCCAAGATTTTCGACGGTCTAGATGGAAACAGTTTAATAAAACTGGAAAATCTCGAGAATGAGCAAATCACCAACCTGAAGGTGTTGAAAAATTCTGAAAAAATCTCCAATATACTTAGAAAAACCTGGCGACCATGTCTGTAAATATTGTTGAGGAAGATGTGATGATCAGAGGTGGGCCACCATGAACAGGTCACTGCCGCAGTGTCTGGATTCTGTGAAACAGATCTTTGATCTGTTGTTCTTCAATAGAGATGGATTTCTCTATATCTTGATTGCCTTGATGATATGCAAGATAAAAAAAAATAAGGTTTTCTTGAACAAAGCTCTGATACCATGTCATTCTCACAATTCTGAACCACAAGAATGAAAACGAGAGAAAACAGAAAGTTTACTGTATTCTTTTGTGTGTCTTCTCTTAGAGAATCACAACCATTATATAGGAATTACATGCCTTAATCAAGGCTTTTACAAAGGAAACTAGCTAAATTACATCAATCACTAATCTAAGAAAGGAAGGCAATCAATCACTAAATTATATACACTATTGACCAAATCAAATCCCAAATCCACGTGAGATGTATCTTGTTGGACTGGATTGACTGATGGGCCTTGGATCCCTTAATGGGTCGTGGGCCAAACTTAACAGAAGGCACCTATTGGAAACCCTAGAGGCAAAATAATGTGGCGGCTCTCTTTTTTGGCAGTGATTTGGACAATTTGGAAGGAAAGAAACTCTAGATGTTTTGAAGATATTAGTTCGACTGAGAGCAGGATGGTGGAAAAATCAAAATTTCAAGTAGCTCTTGGGTGTCTATTCTCCCTTCTTTTAAAGGATACTCTTTAGATCAAATTGTGTATCATTTGAAAGAGCTGGCTTTTTCTTAGGTCTTTTATGTTTTTTCCTGCTTTTGCTGTCTTTGCTTTCAGTACTTTTCTCTTGTACTGTTTGCCTCTCTTTTATGAAAGTAATCATTTCAAAAAAAAAAAAAAGTGTTTGGATGGTCCTGATAAGGTTTAGGTTTAGTTTTCTCCTATTTAAAGCATTGTAATGCCTCTTTTGAGGGTTAGACAAGATTATGATAATGAAAAGTGAAGCTTCTGGGATTCCTTTCCAAGTTTTCTTCGAGTTATCGAGATCTCTTAGCCTCCTGGATTGGAGTTTGGTGAAAGACCAATTTTTTAGGTTTGCCTGATCTATCTCCCTATCTCTCTATCTCTCTATCCTTCTACCTTGCCCGCCCCGCATCTCCCCACCATTTCCCATTATTAGGTACATCAATATCAGGATGATTTGGATTCAGTTTGTCCTGTCCGGCCCAACTGTATTTGATTGGATTGATCCAGCTGTCGTATCGACATTGTTATCTATAAGGAGAAACCGTATGGGTATTGAATGTGCCCCAATGTTGGCTGCCCCAAATGTGAGTCGACTCGCATTGTACAAATAATAAATGAAGCCACGGATGTTTCCTCGCTAACACACAAGTCGTGCTACCGAACAAAGATGGTGATTGGACCAACCTTGCTCTTGAACCATCTTCTTGTTTCAATCTTTTTAGTCTCCCTGTCCGCCCATGCAGTTGTCGCATTGCTGCCAACCATGGTTGGCAACTCACATCTGACCTCTTCATACTTTTTCATGCGTTCATCGATGATTGCAGCCTTCAAAGATGGATATCCAATTTACTATCACCCATCCTTCCCTTCCAATGGGCACACATGAAGAGATTTTCTTTTAATTTGCAAAGTACATTCCCTCGCCCTTTGCTTCACAAGGGGAGGATATGATATTGTGTACTTTGAGATAGGCAACATAGTCATGTGAAATAGTATATTGTACTTATATTTAAGTCCGTGGCGCCCACCACATCTCCAAGGTGCTTACCATGACCATCAAAAGGTTAATGTATGTATATAGTTTATCCAGTATTGCATTTGCCCATGTTAGTGGGAATACCTACCCCTACTTCATTTATAATTACCTAATGTGGGCCCACACTCACTTTTTGGCTGACCAACATAGGGGGCCATTCAAGGCCCAAATGGGTTCTGCTTATAAATGCCATGTGGGATAAGGAGAGAGAAAAAAGGCTTCTCATCCCCCTTCTTCACTTTGTATCTTTTCTTTTCTTTTCACTTTGATCCTGGTTGTATTGTAGTTAGACTCCAAGTACAGATAGAAGTTGTAAGCTTCCCTCCATTTGGGACAGGATGACCTCTTATTTTTGTCTGTTTCATTTCCTTATACATGGTGTCCCTACCCCTCAAATTCCATGAAGTTCCTATTTTGATCTTCCAACTTTCTAGTAAGGGGTCTGCCTTTAGTCCTTATCCTTCTCAAATGGAGGGAGGTGATATCTTGACTTTTGGGTCCCTTTTTTCTGCCTTTTGTAGAGGGCCTTTTTGTTAGGCTTGGTGCTTAGACCTGCCTTTTTTGGGTCTTTGTTATTTTGGTATTTTTCTTAGCTTCTCAGTATACTTCTTCTGTACTGTTAAGTCTTTGATTAATACAAGTTATTATTCAAAAAAAAAAAAAAAACCTTTCTAGTAATTTGTCTTTTCTCTCTTATCTTCCAATTCCCCTTTCAGAGCCACACCACACCCACCCAAAAATAAAAAATAAAAAACTTTCATATTGTATGATTTGACACATGGGGCCCATGTGCCATTCTGTTACATCCAAGGATCTACACCAAGGTGAAACAACATGGAAGATGCCACTAGCTTGCATCTTCTTTAAATGCCCGATCAATTGAGCAACCATAAAACTTGGTTGAATGTATTTCAAGTAACTTCATGGCAGGCAACTAGACCTTGGAGTAACCATGAGATTTGGTTGAGTGTTTAAGTAACTTGGTGTCAGCTTTTTCTTTGTTCTTTTAATAACGTTGGTGGCAGCTTTTTTATATGAAATTATATTAAAAGAATAATTCTTTTAAGTGAGAAATGGCTCATTTTGACCGGCAAGCAGTATGTCATGCATGAATTGTGATAATGAGATTCTTTTAAATTTGATGAATCCCAGGCTATTGGCAATGGGAGGTACTGTAGTAAGAGGATTTATTAGCTGAGGGGGAGATGTTTTGGGACTTGGAGTTTTTAAAGATTTTTGAGACTCAAGATTTGAGTCCCAAGAGAGTGTGTTTCCCGTGTAGCTGTTGGGTGAGAATTATCTTTGATCCAATGGTCTAAAATCTCCATTGCACCAAGCACTTTATTTAAAAATTAGCACATATATATAGGGTGTATGGGCCTACGGTTGTGAGTCCTAACTCCCAACTCCCTAGGCCTGACCTGAATTCCACATGGGGTTCAAAATCTTGGTCCGAGCTTAAACCTAACTCGAATAAGCCAGCTTTTTTCATTTTCATGTGGGCCAAGACATGCGGGCTTGGACTTGGCCCAGTCGAGCTGCTTTCCTATTCCTCTCATCTTTTAATGGTTGATCACCAGACATGATTTTATTAACTATAGATAAGGTACCGTTAAAAAAAAAAAAGATAAAGAAAAAAAAAAAGATAAGGTGATTACGTTTATTGATTGCAGCATTTACATATGGTAATTGTGTGTTGACTGTGTTCAGATGTATATCTTTACACTGAACTATGATAAACAAAAGATACATAGATGATTTTTTTCTAAAGAACCATGAATATGAGACCAAAAATGCTTTTTTACGATAAAGAAGATGCACAATCTAAAGAATAGGTATAAACAGAGCCATGGTTATATTTTTATATTATGTTTCCTTGCTTTAATAATATATTTCTGCACTTGCTTTATGCCAATGTGATTTTATCCCTTTGCACTTTTTGTTTTTGAAGGTTGTTGGGCATAATTGTAGCAATGTTGTTTCAGTTAAGTTGTGAGTGAGTTTTTGTTTATTATTTTACTGATTGGCTTTTCTATGCTAATATTGTCAATTTCAGCTTGGTTTGGCTAAAAGGACCGAATAATTTCAGTTTGAAGCACTGGCTGAACCAACTGCACATTTAAATTTGCCCTGTATTCAAATGATTTTGGTCTACTTGGCATTTTGGCTATTTCGGTTCACACCTGTGCAAATTTTTTTTTTTTTGTAATAAAAGAGTACAATATATGCCAAGCCTCCAACTATATGCAAACTATAAAATAATTGTATGTCATATTATGGGTTGAAATTTAAGAATGCATGTTTAATTTCACATTGTCACGTACACATAGCTTATAAATTAGTCACTTGGCATGTAGAAATAACATATTGCATCACTTATTTATTAGAAAAAAATAGAATAGATATAATTTATATGTTTTTAAATTTTTAATATTTCATATATTTTTATACACATTTTTTTATTTTTCTCTATATATATATTTCTTTCTTTTTTTTTAAATGAAAGTTTGAACGTATCATTGAATTTCGAACTGCCCAAAATATTTCAGTTTAGGGCCAAACCAAAGCAGGGTCCGAAACAGAGTGACAACTATGGATATGCATCTTCTTGTCTCAGGTTTATTTCTAATTACTGGTATTTTCTGGTAATTGTTGTAGAGATGATGGAAAGGCAAGTCATTTCATTATCTCTACAATTGTAGTATACTATGTTGATGTGGCCATGATGAAACATTAATGACTTGATTATAGAAATATTTCAATTTATCATTATTGTCGGCTAACGGCAGTTCTAAAATTTTTGCAAGTTTATCAATAAAATGCTTTCATTTTTGTATTTTTAGCAGATGAAAGATGATTTTGTTAGTATTTATCGACATTTTTCTTAAGTTTATCGTCTTTATGTATCTATCAACACATCTTTTTTTTTTCTTCTTCTTCTTTTTCTTGTCATAGAGATGGTAATCTACCCGTATCTTTCATCCAAAAGTACCTTGTAAAGAAGCTTGATCTTACAAGTGAAGCTGAGGTGAGTTCTCAATTTCATTTCCCAAAAATTGATTCACCTTAATTGTTGATTTTTTATTTTCTAATTAGCAATTTAAATTAAAATCATGAAATATGTTTATTGCTCTATTTGGCATTTGGAGTGTGTTTTAGAATTGCTTATGATTTTGGGCTTCATCTGATGTCTTCTTTTCCTTTTAAGTGTCTTCTGTACATCTAGCTGTTAGCATACTTGTTTAGGTAGTTGTGTGCAACAAGTTTGGAGACTGTCATCTGGGACTAAATAGGTTGGATTTAATGGTTGTTTGGCCACCTGTTTTAGGGATTTTCAAGGACTAGTTTGAGGTATAGTTGAAGGGATTTCATCTGTGCTATGGGAGGTTTTATATGCTAGCTTGGGGTCAGCATTGGGAAGACTTCAGTTATGACTTATTATCCTAACCTTGTCATATCCAATGATAAGACTCTTATTAGCCTAACCGCCCCAACGTATCCTAACAAATTAGAGATATCTGACTAAAATAAATAAAATCCAAATACTTAAATGAATGGGTTTTGGAAAATAGACCACACAAACAAGACCCTCTTTAGGTGTTGCATTTTCTTTTGTTTCCTTCGTGTTTGTAAGCTGGTTTTGACTTTGTTTTTGTTTCTCTTTTTGGTAGTAATAAAATTTACCATTAATAAAAAAAAAAAAAAAAAGACCCTCTTTTATATTCAACAAACACATGAGACCCTTTTGTAAATGCGAGCCTCATCTGAACCTTCCCAAGCTATCTAATATGCATTACTGGCCTGCAGTGTTTCTCTTAACTTTGATGTCGGTATTTATTTATTTATGATTAAATGAAGCCTCGGGAAAGCATTAGAATTTAGAATCTTATAGTGGTTACTGACCTCAGTACTCGGTCGATATTAGGGGCTAGAGGGCGATAGTCAAGTCCAGAGATGGAAAAGCTTAGCTTGGACAGAAATTTTACTCACAATCTGACCTTCTGGAATGGGAGGCAGGGAGTGCTTTGAGGGAATGAGATGGTCAATGATATCAAAATGCTGCTCTTTTTATCATGTTTGGATAAGTACATATTAGAAAAAAAAAAAAAAAAAAAAAACCATGTGATGAACGAAGCATGCACGCGAGGAAACAATCTTATTCAATCGATTGACAGAGATCAAAATGAGTGGCATTGTTCAATTATGATAAGTACAATAATATAATTGGGGTTCATCATCAATCTATCTGTTTGATATTCAAAACTTATTTTGTTGCATGCTTCTAATCATCTGATCATTTGATAGAAAATGGTCTCTGTATCAATTGCTACAGAAGTAGTCCAATCATCAGTAGGCCATCCATTAACTAGTTTCCACCTTTGCTTCCTTATTCTATCAAGAATCATCGTGGTTAGATAAGCCTAATTATTTGACTAATATAGAGTAAAACAGATGGATGGGCCAGAGTCTAGACACCATTGGGTGATTACCTTTAATTGCTACGTTCCAAGGGACTAATGAATTATCAAATAACTGGTCAAGAGCAAAATTGGATGGAGAAACTAAAGTCCCCTATAAACTATTTATATTCACTTGCTTTCAGATATGAGCCCTGCATTCCAATACCAGTATATTATGATGCGACTGCATAATGTCACAGAAATACTCTTCTCAATACACTTGAATTTGAGTCATTTTTTATGTATAGAGGTAAAAAAAATTCTTCCATAAAAAAATCTCTACTAGCTTTGCAATGATGCAGGAAATTCTCCCTACTTACAACACAAATTAAGGAAATCACCAGTTGATTTTGAATCATTGTTTTGATCTATGGAGCGTAATTCTATATCTCCACGAGCCTTGCCGCGTCAGAGCCCTGTTTTCTTTATTAATATGCAAGTAGATAAATGTTTCGTGCATGCACACTATCCCTTAGAGAGTACATACATGTTTCAGTGACCGAGACACGGGTGCAAATATTTGCTTTTGTACAGACATGAATAATGATACTAAGGTACTGCATGCGGTGCATGAATAGTTTCATCACATTATGGGTTCTAGGCATTTGATCGATATGTTAATTGCTTGATAGGTGGAGATCACTTGTAAGGGCAAGCCAGTTGTCCCGACCTTGGCATTGCATTACTTGGTAGGAATGTGGTTACGAGAGGCGTCATCAAAAAGGGTGGCAGCTTCTGTGGGCATCTCAGCCAAGGATTTTGTAATGGTACTCTCTTACGCTCGTAAGCTTCCCACCTCGTAACACTGGCATTCTTCTCCCAGTGATCTATCCGCACTACTCTTGTTATGTGTGTGATCCCGTATCTTAAAGTTGATGCTGCATCGATGACAAGATTCACCTCTTCCTGTCATGCATTTGAATGCTTATGCAGTCTGTATGTGTTTATGTTTCTTTGTCTTTGGTTTCCTCGCATGTTTGTACCAATAGGAGCTACACTGAGAGTAAATTGGGCGGCTTTTTTACTGTTTTATCATCAAATAATGATTGTCAAAGCAGTTGACGTTAATTCTAGTGTCCCTCTGGGAGCAGGATAAGTTGGACCTGTTTTCTTCAAGGATTGTTCTTCGGTATCATCAAATGAAGATTACATGACTATAATCATGTTATTTTTTTATATCTAGAACCAAGATCTGTAGCCTTCATATTTTGTCAGTTTCAAGTGGGGGGTGATAATGGTGATGAAATTTGATGAAACAGACAGCTGATGAGATCCCAGTAGGGCCACAATTTACCAACAACCTGGGCATAGATAGGAATGAGGTCAACTCAAACCCTTAGCTTGTATTTTATATCCCTGCACTTTTTCTTTTTTCTTTTTTTTATTGAAAGGTGCCTTATTTATCAATCTATCATCAAGTACATTTAGCCAACTGGACAAGCTTTGCTAATTTGTGGCTAAGGTGACATAATTTTGAGAAACCTTATGCGACAAAAATCGCCCTTCCATTTTTGGGGACAGATGAATTTTCAGCTATATTGCACTTGGCATCTTCATGGGTTCCATTAACCTTCTTGAACTCTTCATGGATGAGATGTGGATTATTTATTTATTTATTTTCTGGCAAACTGGCACACTGGTTGGCAGAGGGTCATTTAGCTTATAGAGAAACCTGTCATGATCTTCAACCCTGCAATTGGGGACAGTGCTTTAGCATCGGCTCATAAATTGCTATCATCATCATCATCATCATTATTATCATGTTTAGGATCCGTTTGATTCTAAAAAAATAAAAATTGAGCATTATTTTGTTAGATTATGAATTAAAAACTTGCGGAGAACTTACATTTTATTCCAATTTCTCGTAGTGGTTAATTTTATTTAATAGTAAATAAAAGTCTTGTTCAATGGTATAATTTACATCCTTGAACGACCAATTGCAATGGGGTTTATGGTAAAAAGTATTTTTTACTAACAGTACGGGTGCATTTGGCTTTAGTAGTGCTTCTGTTGCAATATTTTTGTATCATATTAGAATCTCTCTTTATTAATAGTAGAAAGATTTCATATTGTTTTGCTTAGGGGATTTGTTGTGATTAGACTTAGGTGTGTAGTTTACGCGTTTTTTGTTGTTGTTGGGGGGGGGGGGGGGGGGGGGGGATCCAATACTATGGAATAAGATAAGCAGTCATACTATTATCTTCTTGATACTGTAAAAATCTAATTGAGGGTGATCCAATGGTCCAATCCATTTGGATAGGTGAAAATTCAATAGGTCCGGTGTACTTAAGGGGGGTCCCATGTATGTGGATGGTTCGGATGTATTATAAAGTCAATCCTACTATGTTGTTCCCCACCATAACATAGTGAGGGATGAATGCACATGAATATTTATATATATATATATATATATATAAATATATAGAATGTGATAATATAGAATGTGATATAAAGGCTGGAGGCATGTAATTGTAATATGACTGGGTTGTGATTAAGCTTGTCAATTTGACCATTTGACGAGGAGGCCCGGCTTTCCAAAGGCCACATGGCTTTTTTCTTGTCCTAATGCCTGAGGGTAGAGTAGGGGCTGACTTTGAGAAGTCTTGCAACTTTGAGGGCTAGTTTGGGCAAGACCAAGCCTGAATTGGCCTCGCCCTTTGTCTATTAATATTATATATTATGATATAAATACGTGCATATTAGCGTATATGCCCTTTGTCCATTATAAATATGACACGTGTGTATGTAAATGTGGGGAATTAATTTTTATTGTTATATGAAATAAATATGGATATTTTATATATTCAATTCAATGTAAACAAATAAACCTATTTGACAATGAATTCCTATGTGTTCAAATTCCATGTCAGGGCCCATTTGAATCAAATACTTCCCATGTTTTCCACTTTCATGCAAACAGAAAGGCCAATTTGGATATGTCACCTAGTGTCTATTTGAATTCCATACGAATAAACATGCCCATTTGAACCAATTATTTTCTTTGGATCCCAATTACATACAAATAAATAGGCTCATTCTAGGACTAAATTCTTATATATTCTAATTTCATGAAACAAACAAGCTCATTTGACAGTAATTTCCTTTGTATTTCAATTCTATGTATATTAAAAAATACAATCCATTTTCATGCAAACAAACAAGCCCATTTGAATCAACTGCTTACCATGCATTCCAATTCCATGTAAATAAACATGCCTATTTTAATCGGTTACTTCGTGCAAACAAATAGGCTCATTCCATTAATGAATTCTTATATATTCTAATGCCCATTTGATAAAAATTCCTATTTATTTTAATTCATGCAACTAAACATGCCAACTTGACAAAGGATTCTCATCCATCCAATCCCTTGCGCTCGTTTGAATACATAGGTTGTAATTCTGTGCAATCAAAAAGGGCCAATTTGAATGCAAAGATAAAAAGTGGGGAAAAAAATGAGGCTGCAAACTTGTCCATGAGGATTGAGGAAGGCGGACATGCTCTACACCACTATGGCGCCTAAAAGGAACGTGTATTGAATATACGTCACTTGTATGCAAATCAAATTAGTAGGATTTGAGGTGTAAAATTTTCAAAAATAAAATAAAATAAAAAAGAGTCATTTACATAACCCTAATTTACACATATGAATCATTACCATGCACAAATACGTGGCAAACAAACATTAGCATGTATAAATGTTACAAATTACATATATGAGAGATGCTCCTATAAATGTCACATTTAAATTGTTGGCATTGGATATGAATGTGAAGGCCCCCACCATATCTCTCATAATAAGGTGAGAGATGATCTCATAGGGGCATCTCCCTAAATATATATATATATATAGTTACGCTACAAAACTCCCCGGAAAAAACGCCCTTCTTTTAGCCAATAAAAGTGTGACATGTGTCATCAGTGAACCACATATCTGATTCTCTCTTCTAAATATTTTTCTACAAATGTGGATCTCTTAAAATACTAACAAATCATTGGCTATTAGATAGGGGCACAAACTCCCCTTTTGAGATAGGGGAGTTTTAAGAATTTCCAATATATATAGTGAAATGATCGAGTGAGAACAGTTCTCACCCGATCTGTGAGAAGTGTTATCTGGACCGTTGGATCGTGACTTGTGATTGATATATAGGGCTCCCAAAAGGGGAAAAAACCCTCCAAAAGGAGGTCTTTATCCGCTTCCTTTGTTTCACTGATGAGAAAGGAAAAGAGGGAAAATCCTTTCCAGATGCTCCATCTTCCTCTACTCGTTTCTTTTTCGACGAAAAAGGGGGAAAACATACACAGCGTTCGAATCGCTCTTCCCCTCACTTTTCCCCCTCTCCTCTGGTCATCTTCGACGCCTCAAAAATGCTTCATCTTCCTTTTCTCCTTTCTTATTCAACGAAAAAGGGGGAAAACACAGCTCTCGAGTCGCGATTCACACTCTTCTCCGGTCATCCTCGACAATAGGCTTCTTCCTCCTCAAATTTTCAATTTGACCTAGATCTTAAGCCGAGGTATGGATTTTGAATCATAATTCCACCTAAATTCTTTTGTAAATTTTGCATAATGTGCCACAAATAGTAATGGTGGCATGTGGTGGGAAAAATGGACTGGATCGCTTTGTCATTGCAGAATCTTGGTCCATTAAGATTGCCTTTGGCGGGTCTCTAGGCATTGCTTCTAGCCATTTTTTTGAAAACCCACATGAATGTATCAAAAGTCTCATTTGATATTAAGCAACATCCAAATAATATTGATTGATCATAGTGATTAATTCCGGTGAACGCACAAAAAATGAGACCATATCTCTTTGTATTGTATGTTGTATCAAATGAAACAATATCCCCAAATTCCTCATATGACTTCTGAAAATAGTAATCAGCCCAAAACACATGTTTAATGTGATCATCATCATCTTTCTCAATAGAAAAATAACATCTTGGATCTCTTCTATCTTTCATTTGTCTAAAGTATTCAAAGAACATTTTACCATCTTGATCTTTTGTTTCTAATTTGATTTCGAGAATTTGTCTCAGTAAAACCAACTTTATCTCTCACACCCACCTGCAGCTCTAGTAGTGCCATTTGACCCCTTGGCCGTAAATTAGTAGCCCCATAAGTATAGATCATTTTTTTCTTAGGAGCGCTAACTGTACTGTGTGGTCATAGCATATGAGCCTTTCTAGGGTTACTTAATAAATGAGTATGTTTCACAATAATTTTAAATACCACCCATTGCCCCTCCTTTGTTTTTTTAATTTGAAGGTATGCCGCACAATTTTCCAACATATCTGAGTTCCGTCTCTACTTTATAGATTCATCGCCTAATTTTTCTTTCCTAGAACCTTCTTTAGAGGATACAAACCTTTTTCCTCGCAACTTCATTATTCACCCTTGTCTCTGAGCTTCGTTTGATGTTAAAACCCGCCAATTTCGCATAAATGTTATAAGCACTGTAAGCCTCATCTACGTTATCAAAAAGATGTCCAACTTTTGGTAATTTCTCCTCCTCAACTTGTGGTATAAATATATTAATTGGTAAAGATGGACCTGCTTTATTCTTTTGGATGGTTTAAGGACAATAATAGAACCACACCAGAACAATACATGCAAAATAAAACAAAATAAAAGTAATAAGAAACTAATTATATGCATCGGTTAGAATAATTATAAAACTGTAAAAATTATTCATACTAAAATAGGGTTATAGATTTTTAGTCATCACCAGTTTAAGGATGTAGTAAATTATTTCAACAATACTAATTTCATGCGAAATGTTGTAATCACTGATAGGCACGGTTTCGGTTCATCTAAAGATCAAGACAATTGATTGAATGATCACATGTGAGCCATTTAAGTACATTTGATGCTACTCTTGGAATTCTCTTCAGCTTTAGATATTCTTGTTAAATATTAAACACAAATGAGGTGCATAATTGGAAAATAAATTCAGATAGGGGGTTTACTTCGAAGAAAAATATCCTAGTAGTGAATGAGATTCTCTGTACTATCTTCTTTTTAAGGACACACATCTAATCCTATATCACAAGGATTAAACCATAGAATACAAGTCATATAAGCACAAGGATTGAATTGCTAATGGCAAAATAAAGGTTTTATAAACAAGAATGGAAAATAACTCCATAATAGTTGAATGAGAGATACTGGTCCAACAACCCAAAAGAGTAATATGATAATGAACTATTGCTAGTATCAATTTTAGTTTCATCAAACCCATATAAAAATTAAAAGCATCTGTTTGAACTGCAACCTGACACAGAGAAAAGAGAGCATCGCATAGGATTATAATAAACTTCATCTCACCAAATTGTGTAAAATACAATGTGTGTGTGTATAGGGAGATGCTCTTGTGAGAGTTACTCTCACGACACTATGAGAGTAAAGAGTGGGGCACTCGCATTTAGGCTGATATTGTCCGCTTTGGCCCACTGGCCTCACGGTTTTGTTTCTGATGAGCCTCAACCCATCAAAAGGCCTCATGCAAGGCAAGGGTGTAAGCTCCTGTGCAGTAGCCTGCCAGCCCCTGTAGCCTGCCAGCTCTCTTGGCCCGCCCACATGGAAGCCCGCCCACGGCAGGGGACCCACACTCGAACTAGTCGAGAGTCGGCGCTGATACCATTTGTAACGCCCCACCCCTTACCCATGCATGATATTGTCCGCTTTGGCCCACTGGGCTCACGGTTTTGTTTCTGATGGGCCTCAACCCATCAAAAGGCCTCATGCAAGGTAAGGGTGTAAGCTCTACATATAATCCCAATCACTTTCCTCTCTATAGTCGATGTGGGACTCCGGGGCGTCACATAAGTCTTTCATGTGGTGTGTCACTGTGTCTTATTTGGCAAATTGCCGGTCGGATGTAGGCTGCATAAATACTTAATTATGTTGATCCAATTGTCTTTATTACAGAACCAACATTGAAACTATTGATTACCTCTTTGCCAAATGCTCTTTTACAGTGGAAAACTGGAAAAGACTTCCCGTGAACATCCCTCATCCTTATCAGGCTAACTCTGTAAGTGATTGATTTTGGCTCAGATCTAATAACAGTATTCGAAGGGTAGGTGTAATTGTTTGCCGGTACCTCTAGAAAATGAGGAACAACTACATTTTCCAGCATTGTTGATTTAGCCATGCTCAGTTCTTGAGGGGACTAAAATCACAATTTATGAATTGAATGTTTCTCATGCTATTCCCTTTTCAGCACTGTATGCAAGATTTCCTCGAGAAAACTGGAGCCCTCCACCAGAAAGTTAATTTGTTAAATTAAGTTCTTATGGTGTCGCAAAACCCTCTCACTGAGGCTGCGAGAGAGGGTGGAATTGTTAAGGACCATAGAGGAGAAATGATGATTGCTTACTCTTACTCAATTGGTATTACCCATCTTTTAGAAGCGGAATTGAAATATATGCACCAAGGGGTGTTTCTCTGCATCAAGAATGGTTACAGAAGAGTTATCATTTAAGGCAGTTAGTTGTCTCATTCTTGTTTAAAGTCTTAAAAAAGCTAAGAACTTGTCATGGGAATTTATGCAACTTTGTTTAGCCCTGATAGAAGGGCTGAAGGCTATGGAAGGTTGGGAGATTAGCCTTTGCATGAAGTCTCAAAATAAAATAGCAGATCATCTAGCTATGATGGACTGCCCAAGCTTTACCACATTTGACTCTATCCTTCCTCCCTCTACCAATCATTTGTATTTGTGTCACATCCCGATCCCGAGAATTCCTGGATTAGGTTGGTTTCCAAGGTGTGGCACGCGTATTCCCGTAAACTCGCACCTGTTCCGGACCAAGTTCGAATTCATGAAGAAGAAAATCCCACTTTGCACGTGTGAGGATTACTCACTGACACCTGTCAATGATCATTTATTTGCGGAAGCATGTATATCAACAATAACAAAGCCATGAGCAGTCCATTAACCAATCCATTATATTACAATTTATCTTTAATAAAACTAATAATTTAAATCTCTAAAATGCATAGTACACAAGTACTCTAATGAATATCTACTGGATGCTTATCTCAATGAAACATAATCCTAATACAAATGCAAAATAAAAATAATCATATGCATTACCTTAAGCTAGGTGCAATATGAAATACTTAGTCTCAAACCCATGATTACCACTCTGATACGTACTCCGGCGGTCATAGCTAACCAATATGCTTACCAATCAAATCTCTAATCTGAATGGTTATTAGTAATTATCTTTGGTACCCTGGATACCTGTGACACCAAGTGTAGCACCATGAATACGACAATTCAACAAAATATATGACTAATTAAGATTCAACACATGTTATTCAAATTTCGAATTTAAAGACGAATAGATTAAAGAGACCAAATAAATGTCAACTAGGCACAATGTGCATTATGAATAAATCATGCTTTATCGAATCAATAATCGAATAATCACTTTCTAGTTGGCTACTACATTTGCTCATCCTCTTAGATAGAGAGCGAATCTAGTTGGGATGTCACCAGCGTCTCAGCTAAAGGCTGACTGGCTACCCGGTTCTGGAGTTCTAGTACTCCAGATGACATACTGTTAGTCTCGATAACTGAACCAAGTTGTAACCCCGTCGGGTTATCACAAGGTCGAAGTTAAGTAGTGCCAAACCATACGAATCGAATAATAATTAGACTAGAATAAGACTTTTCTAATCGAATCATATCTAATCAAATCCATTTATTTCCAATCCATACTTTAGAATCATATGCTTACCCCATTCTAATATCACATCAATGTACGATAACATTTGTAAGGCAATTGTAGTACAATTTGTGGAATAATACGAATAATGCATATAACAAGTAACTGAATATTTGAGGGCAATAAATAAATCGATCTCAGTATGCAAATGCAAATAGATTAATAGAATCAAAGATATTTCCAACCCTAATCTATTTATCTGCCATCTCTAACCATCCATTACGATGTAGTTTAGATGACTCAATGCACGTGCTACATCTTTTTGGTGTCACGTTGTGTATGTGTGAGATGCATTGAAATATTCTAAATCAACACCCATGGTGAGGTTCTAGATGAGTTGGATAAGCACGTGAGATGATCTCAGCCCAAGTTTTCCTCACGGTTTATGATTTCTATTTGGCCATGTTAATTGTCAAGGGTTCCATATCTATGGATCTACAAGGTTAGACTTTACACCCTAAGAACCTTATTGGTTTAGTTTTTATGTGACAATCATCCTCATGGATTGATTATGGAAGGTTTTAGGCCATTTTGAAGTAGAATTAACTTCCTAGATAGTCAATGGATTCTAATAGGGTCCAAACTAGGTTCAAAGTCCATTTTTCAAAGAGAATGGATTTGGTTCATTGATCCAATTATTCACTCTATCTCCCAATCTCTGGTCATGAAGAGGAGTAGACCACTTGGTTCTACACTTTGAGAGCTTTCCAACGATATAAAGAACTCTAAAATTGGGCGTATGGATCAAAAGTTATGGCCATATAAAGTTGGCACTACCAGGCCCAATGGGCCTTTTCGCTCGAGCGATGATTTATGCGCTCGAGCGGGCATCATCCCGAGAGCATGTGCGCTCGAGCGGGGTCTACGCGGTCAAGCGCACAGTCCAGAATTTTCACCCGAAAATCTGGAACTTCTTTCTCTCCATTCTAATGTTGTCCATTTTCTCTACCAATCTTATCAAGGACCATTATCCACACAATTGAGCCTCCAATGCTCTAATATATTCCATCCAATCTCAAATATATTTCATTCATGAATTCATACATTCCATTCCAATAACCCATTTCAAGATTTATCTAATTTGAATGAAAAGGCTGAAATTTATAACATAATAGAATTCTATTGTTCAATCAAACATGCATGGACTAGTAATTGCTCACACTTGCCTCAAATGGTGCTTTTCACTCTAATCTTTTCCTTTGGGTTAAATCAAGTAAAATCCCCAATCTCTAAGCTCAAATGCAAGCAAACCCCCAAATGCTAACTCAATCACAATTTCCTGCAATGGTGAAATGAAATAAATGGAAATAAATCATCATGCATGCAATTTAAATGAACTCAAACAGTCCATCTTAAGCTTAGGGAATCATTTAGGAGATGAGTAATTACCAATAGAGAAGATGGTAATAAGAGAAAGCTTGTGGAAGGTGTTGTTGAAGATGGGGAAGATGGTAAACTTGAGATTCCTCACATGCATTCTCCACTTGTAACAGAAAGTAAGAGATGAAGATAGAGAGGGAAGGAAGAACTTCCAGCAACATGCAAAAAGAGATTGGCTATGCTTGGCTTAGGAAATGGATCCTTGCAAGAGAAGATGGAGAAGATGAAGTGGGTTGAATCTCCTACATGTTGTCTTTCCTCTTGAGGCTCATATCAAAGAATTTGGAGGAAGAAGAAGATGAAGAAAGAAGGAGATGAAGGAGAGAGAGTAGTTCTCTCATTTGAATCAAGGGGTTTTTACCATATGGGATATAAAAGACCATGAATTCCTCAAAATGGTATTGACCAAAACTATATCCCAAATGTGGGTACTAGACATGGGACCTCAAATCCTTTTTCCAATTCTACCCATTTTGTGCGATATCGCACAAACTGTTCGATTTCCCTCTTATATTTCCCTTCGTTCCCATCTCCTAAAGCACTAAACTTTCTTTTTTTTTTCAAGCGACATTCTCGTTCCTACTACTTTCTCGATCGTTAAAAAAAGTTCCCAAAAAGAGTAGTCTTCATTCTCTTCTCGATGATTCATGAGAAGCAATTCCCAAAAAGCGTACATTAACCACAAAATTTTACAAGGTATTGATATTGTGGATCCATCCCTTGTCCTCAGGGTAAAGTTACCACAATAGAACAATGACCAAATGGAAAAGAAAAAAGGAAGAAGAGTTGTGGAGAAACCTTGAGATAGTTTTGGATAAATAGGAAAAGCCATGGAGAAACCCTATTGAAAACCTTTTTTAACGATGGAGAAAGTAGTAGGAACGAAGAAAATTGCAGGAAGAAATGGAGGTTTAGTGCTTTAGGCGATGAGAACGGAAGAAAATATATTATTTTCACCTTCATTTTGTGCGATATTACATAAATTGTGCAATATAGGTAGAATTGGAAAAAGAATTTGGAGCCCCATGTATAATAACCACATTTGGAATATAGTTTTGGTTAACACCATCTCGAGGAATTTATGCTCTTTTATATCCTGTACGGTCAAAATCCCTTCTTCAAATGAAAGAGAGAAATGAGGGTGTGGTATGGCGGTGAGTAGTTTAAATGGGAATTCTTGGCTTCATTGCATGCAAACCCTATTTCTTTCCTAAAATTTGGGAAAAGGGCTTTTGGTTTGATTTGGGCTTGGATATGAGTTGGGTTGGGTCCAATTGGTTTGGGTCCACACATAGGATTTGATGTAGGGAAATGCTTGATGTAATGCCTATGAAAGCCCACTCCTAATAGAAATGCACACACAAAATTAAAACTATTAAAAGATCATAACTCTACCTAACTAAGGTCAAACCCCACTAATCTAACTAATCCAACATAAAACCATCCAGAAAAAGTATTTTACACCTAATCAAGATTAATTAGATATTAATCACCTTTAAGCGGGGTCGGGGTCTTATAATTTGCAAGAAAAAGATTCAATTTCTTCCAAGAACAAGACTCCAAGGGTGGAAGAAGAGGTCGATAACTTTGGCCTCAACAAACTACCCAATCACGATGAACTTGTGCTTTATCAACTCTTCAGCTAATAGGTGGCGGTTGAGGTCCCGGGCTTTTTCTAGGATTTTTTTTTGGGAGATCTTATAGTTCGACGGTGGTGTGGGTTTCTGCTTTGTTTTTTCTGTTTGTTATCTTTTTTCCTTCTTTTTTGTTGTTATTCCTCTTTCCTCTTCTAGTAATCACCTCCTCTTAAGCAAGAAGAAGAAGAAGAAAAAAGAGATCAATGTTCCAATCGTATCAATAATATCTTTACTGGAAATACAACCATGAGGTGGCCAAAATACTGGTTGTAGTGAGAGAGATAATAGAGATTTTGAGTGAGACGTTAGGCATGAGAATGAGGAGTACGATATGAAAATGAGTTTGTGGACTTAATTAGGGCCAATTGCATTATAATTTCATGATTTCATGCTTATGAGCATCAAATTGGAATTTTAGTCAAAATCAGTCAAAAGTCTTCAATCTTGTATGAATTTGTGAAATTGATAGTGTGCATCAGCCCAGGGTCCCACCAATTAGACTTTTAATCTCTGAACATTGTGACATCATTGCATAAAGTCAGTAGGCACAAAATTGTATTGAGTAGGTCCCATGCATGGCATGCACAAATTCCATTATAATATATTAAAGAAGAGGATTTTCGATTCAATTTTGACCAAACTCCTTTCAATCTTGACTTTTTTACTGAGCCTTGGTAAAAAGGCTAAAATAATATAAAGGTTGAGAGATTTGAACCCACGATATCTAGCCTTTAAAAAAATAAAAAACTAACCTAACCAGCACACCACGCAATACCTACATGTAATTATTTATCAAAAAAATCTCAACAGTAAGTAGATGGAGCAGGGAACACTAACCATATAGGCGATGCCTGTGCCTAGCAGGGGTTATTGCGCTAGTTTAATTTTATCATTAAAGTATTTGTTTTATCTTTGTAGGAAATTGTTATAGAGCATGGACCCACACTAGAGAAAAGCTTGAAAGAGTAAAAGAAAAGAAAAAATTAGAGTAGGGACCACACCCCACCTCGGGCGTGGATTCCCATGCACACGCTCATCGGAAGGTGGGGCCCACTTTTTGCATTCATAGTTTTCAAGATTTTTAAGATACCTTCTCATCCATCTTTCCTATATTGAGAAACCTCTTCCCCTCTATCCAAAATTCCAAAGTCAAGCAGGAGATTTCTAGATGAGGAAAAAGATAGAGTTCCAGATGGAAAGCTCTCCCAAGAAGATTTGAAAAAATTCAAACCCAAAGAGATGGAGTTCTAAATCGAGAACGAAAGTATTCAAATTTGGGAAGATAATCAAGAACCAAGTAAGAAAGGTCTTCAAAGCTCTTTGGACATCCAAGATGGGGCCCACGTGCCTTGGATGTCCACACACATTAACCTTCCTTGTGTACACAATTATTCCCAATTTTTCAGGGACAACAGCATAATCTATCCACCGTTGGAAAGCTCTTTTCGAGTAGATATCTGTGGAGCTAAAGATTGCATCAATCGAAGCTGAAATGAGGGAGATATAACCTCTGAAAGTTAGTACTAAAATTTCTAATTGGGATTACAATTGTACAGATGGAAAGGGACCCACACATACATTAAGTTGCACAACAATACTCTATCCTTGGTAAGAGATAAAGTCAAATTCAAATAGTTACTAAGGATAGGAGGGTTGCTTATAGTTGAAGATTAGTTTTTCTTCGGTGCAATGGCTGGCTAAGGTTATGATTGAGGATGTGAATTGAAGCTAGGTTTTTGTTCTCTTTTTAATTGAGTTATGCTTTGCTTGTTCATGTAACTGATTTACTGATTAACATGCTTGACTTCATACTAGTCGGTGCCTTTCATGCTTAGTTTTTAACATTGAAATATGCCGTTAATCATTCATGCTTACGTTTGATAGGCCATGCTTAGGACTATGTTTTCTTTGATGGGTTATACTTATGTTTGGTGGATGATGCTAAGATAGTTTTAATACTTTTATTAAGGGAAGGAGTTCTAGGCCTTCTGAATTTTTTTGTAGAAAAAAAAAATATAAATCTCCCTGAAAGAGAGAAACTGACTTTTAATGTTAAATCATCCAAATCTTAATGTATTGATTTGGTCTTGATCTGAAGCAAAGTACATATCGAACAAGTTAAGTGTTTTCAATCAAAAAGGGATTTTAGATCACTTAGTGGATTCTTATGCCTTTATCAGATTTATCACTATTAATGGTAGTTTTATCTTACTATTTGTTTGCTTTAATTCTTAATTTTATGCTCTTCATAATTATTGCTCATTATCTACATCAGCTTTCTTGATTGGAAAGTTCTTCTTGATTCATTCCTTGTGGGTTCGACCTTATTTTCCACTGTCTCGAAAAAAGGCAGCCGTACACTTGCGGGATATTATTGATCACATGGAGTTTTTGGTGCCGTTGTCGGGAAGCCAATTCAAGAAAATCTTCTAATTAGGAATTTTAGAGTAGTTTTAGTGTCCTTTTGTGGTTGGATGCATTCATATCATGCATTAGGGTTAGTATTTGTGATTATTCATGTTTATGGTTCCCGGATAGTTATGTTACAAAGTCTGATACGGATAAGAATTCCGGATTGGTTACAAGTGGTAATATTGAAAATGAGTTTCTGCACTATTTTTCAATCAGATTTAGCCTAGTTTTGTCCCAAAGTTTGCAATTTGAAAACCAGTCAAGAGAACTCCTTTTAGCTTGAAATTTAATTTGTAGGATTAAAGTTGGGTAACTTGTCTTTGAAACCACAAGATTTTTGGCCAAAATGATTTCGGAAGGTCAGGTTGCTAATGCCAGAAACATGGCCAGTCAGCAAGACTGATTCAGCAATCAGCAGCATAAATGGTTCAACTAGCCTACTTTGAGATAGCATAACTTCTTCGTTTATAACTCTTTTTCATCTCTATTTTTATTTTATTTTATTTGAGTCTTGCAGCATAGGAAATTGACATCTAACCATTGCTTTTAGGTTTAGATCATTTTAAGTGGGTCATAAAGATCTGGAAAATTGGGCTTGTACAACAGTTTCCCAACACTTAAAATATTTCTTAGAATTCTGCAGCATAGTTTTCAACTTTCTTAGGACTGCATTAGAAACTTTAGGGCTGCATTGTCCATTCATAATTGCATTAGGCTAGGGTTTAAAAATTAAATTAGGTTTGATTTTTCAATTTGGGAATTTGGTTGAGTACTTTTAGCTGCTTAGTAATTTTGATTAGCTCTAACTTTATTTGTTTTCTATTATGTACCATTCCAGGTTTCGAGGACTCCTAAATGAAGGACATTGCTGCATTTGCTTTAAGCAAATAAGATGTTGTGAGAATTTTAAATTTTAAAAATTGCTTTCAAAAACTCAAAACAAGATAAGATTGCATGGACCACTGTAAGATCTTCTCTCATTACCCCCACGAACCTCTTTTACTTGCAAGTGGGGCCTAGTTGGTTGCAAATGTGTGATTGCTTGATTGATACACAAATTAATTGGAACACACAATAAGTTAAGGGCAATTGACCCAACAAGATAAGAACCGGATTTCATCACGGATTCTTATCCACTATGCTTAACTATATCTCACATAGGACCAATCTTTAATTAAAATCAACTAGGAACGAGACCCTAAGAACTCGAGCTCATTAGGACGAAGACCACCAAATGTTGCACCAATTGTGCTCTTTGGTCAAGTCGATGTCTAGGTAAGTTCTGTCCCTCTAAGGGTGGCAGTCTTTACTCTAGAAGTTTGATTTTAAGCTGGACCGTGCCAAGTGCATTGTAACCTCACTATTCAACTTGGAGGCTTACCTGGTCGATTTGGCTTCATAAGACTGGATTGAAGGCCTAGGTGTACTCTTCAAGCTGGTTAGGAGCTGTCTAATGATTGGGTGAACCTATTAGATTTTCTTAGTGCCTTAGTTTTTGCTTGATTGCCTGTGCATCATACTGGTTTAGGGTTGCATTAGGGTAGGACCCATTGTATGCGACCAAAGAAAAATTGATCGTAAAAGCTTTGGGTACGTGAAAAAGGGCTTTTAACTCGATTAGATCCAGAACCACCCTTAACATTTGTGGGACCATCTGCCATGTTTTAGGAAGACTTTCAAATTATGGCGGAAGAACCTCAAGCTGTTACCCTTAGGGACTATATGTACCTTACCTGAACCACTCAACCATCATACATCACCTTACCTGCCGCCAATGCTATACTTTCGAGCTCAAATCTAGTTTGATCAATTAAGATGCTCTCAGCTTTGTGTGGTATGGACCAGGGAAACCCATACCAGCATGTTAGGGGATTTGAGGACATATGTAGGACCATGAAGTATAATCAAATGACCGAGGAATCCCTAAAGCTTAGGTTATTTCCATTTTCATTGATAGAAAAGGCTAGCATGGCTTTATGCCTTACAAGCAGGGTCAATTACCACATGGGTTTCTTTAGTTGAGGGCTTTTACAAAAAATCATATTCCAAAAAAAAAAAAAAACTTCAATTAGGCAGGCCCTTAATAGTTTTCATCAATTGGAGGGGGAGACCATGTACAATTATCTTGAACGTTTCAAAGATCTTTTGCTCCAATGCCCTAACCATAATTTTGATAAAACTCGCTTTGTTCAAATCTTATAAGAAGGGATGGATTCCCCGACCAAATTCATGGTGGAGTCCTTTTGCAATGGTGCGTTCACTCAGAAAACAGTGGAACAAGCATGGACCTATTTGTAAGATGTCACTAAACACACACTTCAATGGGCCCTTATAAAAAAAAGACCTCAAGAAACAAACCATACAGAAAGAAGGTGCATGCATTAAATTGAATAAAAACTTGAGGCAGAATCTAAGTTGGCCACGGTAATGAACGATTAGAGGCTTTAGAGTTGAACTAGGGTGTCTCAAGGCCTACTCTAGACACATTGGAGTCATTGAAATACATCCAAGCCATAGGTGAAGCCATTGAGTCACCAACTTTGGGTAAGGGGGACACCATTGAAGAAGCGAGTGCGGTGTATCAGAACACTAGATTTGACAATAGGCATCGGTATGACCCTTATTCCAACACCTACAATCTGGGTTGGAAGGACAACCCAAACTTTTCTTGGTCAAAGGGTCCACACCAAGGCGGCCCATCTCAGGTCGTGCCACCTCTAGGATTTCAGAAACCCATGCCAAACTTCAACCCCAATCCATAAAATCAGCGGGTCGATTTTCTTGAAGAAACCCTCAAAATGTTAGCCCAGAGTACCCTCCAATTTCAACAAATCACTTTTCATAGCTAGAATGCCAACACATAGTCAATTGCAAAGTTTGAACATACGGCTAGCCAACTGGCTAATTCATTGAGTGCCAGGGACAAAGGAACATTTCCCAGCCAACCCTAAGGGCCAAATCCCAAAGAACCCAATTGAAATTCATGATTTGAAAGGGAAGAGCCATGAGCAAGTCAAATTCATAACCATACTTAGGTCCGGTCGTCAGGTTGACAACGAAGTAGAAATGCCCAAGGAAACTGAGGATTGAGAGACAAATGAGAATTCAGGGAAAAATGAACCAATTGTAGAGCCCAACACTACCATAGGAGAACCATCACCTAGTGATCCACCTCCTAGGACTTACATTCCTAAAGCTTTGTACTCTTACATTCCTAAAGCTTTGTACTCTTACATTCCTAAGGCTCTGTACCCTTAAAGGCTCGCCCAGTCGGACAAAATGTTTGAGGTTTTCGAACAAGTGAGGATTAACATCCCACTGTTAGATTCGATCCAACAAATTCTTTCATATGCCAAGTTCTTGAAAGACCTTTGCACCTTTAAGAGAACCACCAATGTGCCCAAGAAAGCTTTCTTGGCCCAACAAGTGAGCTCTGTCATTTCTTGTCCAACCCCGATCAAATAAAAGGACCTAGGGTGTCCTACCATATCATGTCAGATAGGGAACAATCATATTGAGCACGCTTTACTAGATTTGGGTGCGAGTGTGAACCTTCTTCCGTATTCCATATACGAAGAACTAGGTTTGGGGGAGTTGAAGAAAACTCATGTGACCCTCCAATTAACTAATTCATCAATTAGATACCCAAAAGGGGTGGAGGATGTTTTGATCAAAATAGGAGAATTCGTGTTCCTTGTGGACTTTGTCATTTTGGACATGAACCCATCGACAGGGACTGTTGCAAAAATCCCAATTATTTTGGGACAATTATTCCTAGCAACATCAAATGCTTTAATCAATTGTAGAAATGTAATGATGCAAATTTCATTTGGCACTATGACAATTCAAATAAATATCTTCAATGTGAGTAAGCAACCTCAAGATGAGGATGATGGATTTGGTGAGGTTGGCTACTTACCTGAGTTGGTGGAGAAAGTTGCTCCATAGATAGATTGTGAGGATCCATTGGAGGCCTGCCTTGCGCATTGCGGTAGTGATTTTGATATCAATGGCCACGTTGAAAAGGATAATTCTTTTGTTAGATTCAACCCCATTCATTGCAAAGAATAGGTGGCAGCCTAAACTATAAATTTTGGCCCCAATTTTGGAAGATAATTTTGTTTGGGATCCGAGTGGATTCAATGTTAGGTATCCATGTTTTGTATCATTTGTCAGAGTGCAACAAGTAATGGGCCGGACATTGTAAGGTATGTGACCTTACTGGGTCAGTTGGGCCCAATACCCGGCCCGTTGACCCGTTTAATTTGTTATTATCTTATTTAATTATATTTTAGATATTTAAGTGGTTTTAGATCATGAGCGAGTTTCTTTTAGCATTAGAATAGTATATGTGTAGTTTCATTTGATTCCGAGTTCGTTTGATCATAGCAGGGGGGTAGTTTGCAATTTAGGAAAAATTGAGTGTTTTTCCGAAATATTCCAAACGCCGTGATTTTTGGGTTCGTTGGAAAGGTCTCGTCGTTCTGATGATTTTTGTCTCTTGACTCGTCGTGATCCGATGATCAGAAACCTTTCAAGTGGTCCATTCTTTCACCGGACCCACTTAAAGGGCGATTCAGTCTTTTTCTTCCTATCGTCTTCTTAAGCGAGGTCTTGCCTTAATTTCATTCTTTCTCTGTAACTAACGAAGAACAACCGTAGCCATTTTCCCTTCTTCCTTTTCTCAAGCCAGATCTCAGCCCTAGAAGATCCCATTCGGAGATCCGATCCGCTAGAATTCATCCTTGCGATCTCCTCTTGCTTCCGGTATCAATCTGGTAAGGTTTCCGGTAACTTCATCTTTTTCTATTATCTTCCTTTTGTTAGATTTAGGTTGGATCTTAATTCTTTTCCTTCCTATCTTCTGCTTTGGGTTCTAGGTTGTATTTGTTCGGGTTAGATTGTGACTTTGAGGGTAGAAAAGCTTCTCCTCAAATTTCACCAATTTCCAATCTTCACTTTGGTTGAGGCAAGTAGATATGCATTACATTATAAGCAAGTATGTTGTTTTATTATTGATCTGGTTATGATTCTTGATAGAATTCCCGTTAATTCCAAGCTTTTCTGATTATTAATTGAAATTACATGTTAGGTTAGGTTTTGGATAAATGTTGATATTAGGTTGATTAGAGTTTGTTTAATTTGATTAAATGAAATGGGATGTGGTGTATGGATTGAATGGGGAGCAAGGAGGCTCAGATTTCTACAGGTTAGCCATGGATTGGCCGGAGGAAAAAGGGAGTAGAAACCCAATTGCGGGTTACAGATTTGATGTCCGATCGATCGGTCGCACAGTGCGATCGATCGGACAGTGAACAGTCCCTAAATTAACTGTGGGCGATCACAGTCCGATCGATCGGCCCCACAGTCCGATCGATCGGTCTGTGAAACTCTCAGTAAACTGGGAGGTGCCCAGTGCCAATCGATTGGTCACACAGTCCGATCGATCGGACTGTGCACTAACTGAGAGGTGTTCAGTGCCGATGATCACACCTTCGGTACGATCGATCGGAGGTACGTGCATGGTCACTGAAACTTCGAAGACTTGTAACTTTCAATCTGCCCATTGGATTTTTAAGTATAATATACCGTTGGAAAGCCCCCGAGAAGGAGAATCCAATGGTTCTAGTCTCATTACGATCGGAGGTTGAGAAGTGATGTAATTAGTTGAATTAAGGATTCGACTCTTGTAATTTGAGAAAGAGACTGTTTAACCTAGGTTTGGGACTTAGATGTTGGAAACCACTAACTTACTATCACATAACCATAAATGGGATGAAAATCGAATCACATGGCTTGGTGTGAATTCGATGGGTTGTATAGGTATTCGTGTATTACACGTAGTGTAACAGAATGCATATGGAATTGAATGGAATGATGCTCAACATGATTGTACACCAAGGGATTTTTCCTAAAAGCATCATTGATCCAATTTCCACATGTACTCCGTTAGAACACGTAGGATACAGGGATGGCACCACTTGCCTAGAATTTGGATTGTAATTCTTCCTTGACTTTGACTTGTATCCGTTGTTTATGTTCCTTGTACACTCTCTTGGCATAAAACACGTAATCAATTATGAAACATAAATTCTTATAGAATTTAGGACTTGGACTTGACTTAGAGTGTAAATGAACATGACTGGCTAGTAATAGAAGGGGATTATCATGTGGCTTGCTTGTCTTGTATTGTTTTGGAGAAGATAAACCCTAGAATTTTGTCTTGTACATGAAACTAGCGAGACTTGCTTGTCTTGTTGCCCTTGTGTCAGAACCACTCTGTTATTATTTGCATATCATGACCATCTGCAGTTTGGGATTTAATGACGAACCAGTTGTTAGGATTTTGTTTATTGCAATTTGATGGATGCATCATTCATTTTATTCATCATTTGAATTCACACACATGCATGCATTGTTTTAAATCTTGTAAATCATATGTTTCATGCATGTTTTGGTTTTAATCTTGGATGCATTCAATTTGAAAAAGAGTTTTATAAATCAAGCAAGCCTATGGTTTTTAAAACTTTCTAATCATTTTAGGCATTTTATATTTCATGATTTTAAACCTCTTAGAATGATTTAAAATCATGTTTCCATGCTTGATTTAATGGCCCAAAAAATCCCCTCAAGAATCACTTTAATCTATGAGAAAAAATGGGAAATCTGGTCCCAGGGTCGACCTGCAGTGTACCAGGTCGACCTGCCCATGGACCAGGTCGACCTGGCACACTGCAGGTCGACCGGGCAGAGGGCCGTTGGCTCTCCAACGGTCATATTTGTGACCGTTTGTATTCGGTCGACCGGGGATGGTATGGGGTCGACCGAAGACACGCTGGAACTCAATTTTTGAGTATAAATATGAGTTCATTCCCATGAGAAAGGGGTTGAACATTTTAGAACTCTTAAGCCTTCTTGAGGTGTTTGGAGACAAAGAAAAAGGGATGAGCCAAGAGAGACCAAAGGGTCTATAGGAAAGCTAAAGCTTGGAAATTATGAAGTTAAATCTCTAAGTAAGTTTTAGTTTTCTTAATCATATGTTTCATGCTTTGCTTAAATTATTGGTAAATGGTTTTTAGCATGTTAACTATGATGTATTGAATTCATTACCTTCATTCTATCTTTGATTTATGTTGTGATGATTCTTTACTTTGATTCAATCCAAGTTTGTTTTAAAACTTTATTAATCATGCTTTCTCAAAATCTTTGATTTCCTTTTTAGCATGATTCATTCTCTTGATTGAATCTATCATTGTTGTTTTCAACCTCTTTAGAACTTTAGTAAACCTTGCTTTTGAAAACAACATTGTAAATGCATCACATGTTTAGACATAATTAATTTCATACAACTTGTGATCTTTTGATATTTATATCATTAACAAGTTAGTATCTTTTACATGTGATAAGCATTTAACTTCAATCAAATCTTTGTGTGCCTTAACTTTCAAATGCTTCTAGCATACATTGATTAAGCCTTCTTTTTAAACTTGATTGAAGTTTTCACACACTTTATGAGCATTCATCTTTGCATTTCATAGTGTGTTGTGTGAGTTGATTTTCACTTTTATCCGCCTACTTAGAGGCAATTTTATTTGAGCTTAAATTGTAATCTCATAAGAGTGTTTTGTGAAGACACTTTCTTTGAGAGAAATCTTTTGATTGTTAAGGTTATTGCTTAGCCTAAGAAAAGCATTGTGTAAAGGTTATTGCTTAGCCTAGAAAAGCACATTGTAAGGTTATTGCTTAGCCTAGAAAAGCATAGTTGTAGAGGTTATTGCTTAGCCTTTTAAAAAGCATAATAGTGGAAATCCGGTGGGGTGTTGGATACACAAGCCGGTAGTGGATGTAGGCATTGAGGCCGAACCACTATAAATCTTGTGTTGTGGTGATTGCTTTTGTGGTGATTGTTTTGTTTAAGCTTCCGCATTTTATTTGTTAATCATCACAAGTGACTAGTTAATTTAAAGAAGTTAAAATTGGTCATAATTAGTCATAAAGTGTAGCTCACCCTATTCACCCCCCCTCTAGGGTTAGGATCCCCAGGACTTTCACCAGTTACTCGGTTGTCGGGGTGGGTAGTCGGCGTAGGACGGCGTCCATGGCGTTGAATAGCTGGGAGCGGGCTAGGACCGTGCTGCTATTCCCAGGACAGGGAGCTAGGATCTCACTGGAGCCGGACTTTGGTATCAGTAGTCCAAGGGGATTGTTACTGGTACCCCGGGAGGTGGCTTTGGACATCCTCGGAGTCTCCCTCTTGCTTGTTCTTGTTTTGCATTTGCATGGATAGTGGTTATTGTTAGATGGTTGCTAGGATTCTTGTTATTATTTCCATGGTTTATTAATCTCGCGTTATGCCTAGCCTCGCATTCTTGTATTCATATGATCTTACCTGTCATTATTCTACACTTGATGCATGTCGTGTTTATTATGCTTTGTATATCTATTGCTCAACATGTCGTTAACTCTGTTCCTTGGTGTGCAGACACATCAGGTGACTTCTACTTTGTGGAGCAGGCCGGTGAGGAGATCCCAGAGGATCTCCAACCTGCAGAGGAGGCACGAGAGTGGCGTGCCGATGACGTAGAGTAGCTGTTGACACCAAAAATGTCACTTTGCCTCTTCAAGATCCAAAGAGCTACATGAAGTCGCAACCTGCCATAAATAGGCAATGCTACTTTCAAAAAATCAAATCTTGTCAGAATCAAACAAAAACTGCAAGATCCTTCAAGACAGCCAAAGGAGGAGTACACAAGAAGTTTCGGGCCATTTCAGAATCATTTGGCCTAACTTCGCTTCTCCGACAGCTAAATCAGGCCTCTCGGCGGCGAAGCTCCCTGGGACAATGGTTTCCAAGACAGAGCCTATGGATCATCTTAAAATCACTCCAATAGGTTCCCTGTCAAATTTCAAGTCAATCGGACATCGGTTGACCGCACATCAAGCCGCGACATCTTCATCGCGACAAAAACAAGTCTACTGGTGATAGGACCCCAAACGGTTTCAAATATCAAACAAAAGCCTATGACTGGTCTTATTTATTGCTCAGGAGGCTTCACCTCAAATTTCAGGTCATTCCGACATCGTTTGACCCAGTTTCAGCTTCTGACGGAAAATCGGCAGCTCTGCGCAACAAAGTCTTTGGCTTTCTCGGAAAATTAGAAACTTTGCAAACCAAAATGCAAGGATTCTCATCAGGTTTTCTACAGGGAAATCAGGCCAATAAATGATCAAAAATGTCAAGGAAAAATACAGAAGAAAAAAGAATCGAAAAACAGCAAAAAACGGACACAAAACGGGACAAAAGGGGGGAAAACCCCTCCACGGTCGCCGGCGACCCTGGAGCCCGGGATCGCCGGGAGGGCCCCGGAAACCCCATTTTTTCGCCGTTTTTTTCGCGATTCGAAGCGTCCGGCCTCTGGTATTTTCTAAAATTCATACTTTTGAGACACCAAATCTTCTGACATCCGTAAAAAACACGGGTCAATCATCAAGAGTATCAAAATCAACATTGATCGCCAACCGGTCAACCAAAAAAAGTCTACCCGACCGATCGAGAAATCGACAGGACAGATGGCACCGACCCGCTGTTGGCAAACAATACCTGAAGTTACATGGTCATCTAATGTCGATCTACATGAAAATCCATCGATGATCATTGCCAGAAGAATCCCAAAAGACGCGGCACGGCCCGCGACTCTTCAACTGCTCGGCGACCACTTAATGCGATTAATTGACGAGCTTTATTACATTCATTAATCCATTTCCTTGGACGGCCCAATCAGAAGCAAGCATTCAGGAGTTACAAGTCAAGAGATTCATGACATTTAAACCATGAAACTCCTCCCATCATGGCGATTAAAGGCGATTAAATGCCCTCAATCTCCTCCGGCCAATCAGAAGCCAAGAAAAAGGAGTTACAAAATAAAGGAATTAAATCCTGTAACTCCTCCCATTATGCGGCTTAATGACAATAAAAGCCCGTAAACCCTCCTAGATGGCTATCAAAAAGCCTATAAATAGGAGAGCACTCCAAGAAGAAAGGACAGCAGACAGAACACAGAAAACACACAACAGACTGCAGAAAATCCGGAAACTCAGACAGAAAAAGGCACAGAAATCTAGAGAAAGAATGAGAGAAAACTCTGCTGAAGTTCTACACCGACTACCGCTACAAGGTGACAAAAGTCCCTTGGGGGTTACCCCCCCCCCCCAAGGTTCTTGCATTCTCCTTCTGCCTCCAATGGCTTAGACGTGGCTTTTCAGCCCGTTTACTTGGTTTTTTATTGGACATAGGACCTCCTTTTGGCCTTTGTCCTCTAAAAACCTGAGGTTATAGCCAAGCCAAGCGAATCAATAGCATCCTCTGTTCTCATCTGCATGGATGATGGCGAAGTCCACATATGGCTTGCGATCGTCAATCTGAACGAGTCCCCCCACAATCTCCTGAGAAGTTAGATCCTCATTTTATTGCTTTTCATTGTAGTTTGTATTTTTTCAAAAGAGACAAAAATCACAACTCTTGTCTTTCATTATTGATAAGGATTGTAAATCGGCTATAAACGCCAAAATCGGCTATAAATGCCAAAAAAATCGCCTTTCATGGCAAATCAAGAAAATGTCTCTTTTCTTAAATATATGTGCAATGGAAAACTTGAAAGAAGTTGATTTCCTTTTTACTTGCGAAGGTTGATCTCCGGATCACCACTTGCAATTCCAAGTAAAATAGAAAATCTGGCACACCCACACAAAATGTTGATGCACGCCTTTGCCCACCGGTTACGAAAGGGTCGTACCCAACGGACTCCCACGTCCGCCGACCTTGGTAGAACCGGGCAGAAGCGCTGTCCATCAAGCTAGCCCACCCGGTGGGACCCGTTCATTTGAGAACACGATGCTAGAAATGAAATCTTTGCATATCATATCTACTGCTCTATGCTTATACTTCTTTTCTTGATTCCTTGGCTACTTTCTAATTGGTGGCCTATGTTGGATTCCGCATCTAAAAAAAAATGAGATGAGATTTTTTGGGAATTTCTAATTCTTTGAATTTATTTCCACTCTTTCTCTTTTCAAAAAAAAAAACAAAAAATTAGATTTCTCAGTTTGAATTCAAAATTGAGAAACCTTGATCCTTTCCTATCGTTCATCGTGCTTGCATAAATGTTGAGCCTGTTCGACTAAGGTTTTGGGCCATCGTTTCTCTTCGATGAGTTCATTAAAGATCTAAAAAAAAATTAGATTTCTCAGTTTGAATTCAAAATTGAGAAACCTTGATCCTTTCGTATCGTTCATCGTGCTTGTAGAAATGTTGAGCCTGTTCGACTAAGGTTTTGGGCCATCGTTTCTCTTCGATGAGTTCATTAAAGATCTAAAAAAAAAAATTTAGATTTCTCAGTTTGAATTCAAAATTGAGAAACCTTGATCCTTTCCTATCGTTCATCGTGCTTGCAGAAATGTTGAGCCTTTTCGACTAAGGTTTTGGGCCATCGTTTCTCTTCGATGAGTTCATTAAAAATCTAAAAAAAAAAAAAAAACAAAAAAGACATGGACCACTAAGGTTAAACCAACTGCGTTCTTTGATCATGGTTGATTCAAGAAAAGCCTTGTCCAGAGTGTGGAGACAGCTTGACTGTTCTAGGCAAGGGTCCTCCAAATGGGTTTATTAAGTAATCCTACCCTTACCTGGGGGCAATTCTATCAATCGAGATTTCATAAGACCGGGTTAGGAGGCCTATGTGTACTCTCTCGTCTTTTAAATAAAATTTTTTTAAAAATAAAATTTTTAAAAATAAAAATTTTAAAATAAAAAATAAAAAATAAAAGAATTTCAAAAAAAAAAAACCTTAAAAAAATAAAAATAAATAAAAAAATATTTTTTTTTAAAAAAAAAATCTTCAAAAAAAAAAAAAAAAACTCGTCATTTTTCGATTCAGATCCGAGAAATTATGGTTCATTTCCTTCTGAATACTGGCGCTCGCGGAAATCGCTGAGACCGTATTTGGATCGGAATACCATCTGCTCTTTTTGATGAATCCAATCTTGACCTTTCAAAACAGGGAATCTCATCTCATGGATGCGGTCTCAAAACATTTGTGTCTAGCGGGACTAGTACGCCATTTCAGGGTCTACTGTATTCGCGACCGGCACATTTGTAACTCCAACTTTATATTCTTCTTACCTCAAGCGAACTCTGCTTCTCGATAAGTCGAATTTAAGTTCACAATTGCTTCTAGCAGTCAATGGGACGCTCATTCTGGGCTTACCATACCTGCGATAAGAACAATTGTACACTCTATGGCTTTCTGCCTTCTTCATATTGCTTGGGTCATCTCCCTCGAGCAATTTGAAATGACAAAACCAAAGAACTTCCCATTTATGATCATTATATTCTTGTGATTACTAATGGATGTGGTATTGTTTCATAAACTTTTCGAAAACTAACAATGGCAGCTTCACTAACCATTACCTTCGATGAGAACAAGCACCAACTTATGCTTCAACAGAAGCAAACCACGCGCAGCTACAAGCGCCCCATCAGCTGCCGAAGCGTCAACTCCCTCGGCAACTCTCTGAACTCCGGGTCGACCTCGACTCCCCGGACTATCGTCTTTGGGACGCTGGGACCATTCCCACTTCCCGAAGAACAAACTGCTCCCTCCAAGAAGCAGAAACTTGCCTCCCAACGTGTCACTACCATGACACCAAAGGCGAGCACCAGAAGGCCTGAAACCCGTGGCAGCCCCACGAAGCCTCGACCAGCAAACGACCAGGTCTATCCCAAGACTTGGTCCCCAAGACCTTCACCAAGACAAAGAAGGTCCCAAACATCCACCAAGCCAGCATTCATGGCCCCACTCAAGGAGAACCAGTTCTACCCTCTTGCCTACATGAAAGAGGAGAGATCCATCTCCAACCTGACTCTCAAGTCAACCCAGCATGAGCCGTATCGGCAAAAGAGACTAGAGAAGCAAAGGACCCAGCCTCCTACACTTCAAGTCTCTCACAAATGGGTCGAAAAAGAAAGACCTAACCAAGTTGATGTTGTCCATATGGTTGGAAAAACCAGAAGACGCCAAAAGTCAGCAACAAAAATCCATGTCCGACGTCCGATGACCCGCAGCGTCTCCAGGACAAGAAGACACTCAGAAGAATCCCCTGCTCCTTCAAGCAAAGGATGGCAGAGTGATCCTTCCTCAAGCTCTTCTTCAAAAAGAATGAGCCCCAGCTCAGTCACCAGGACAGTTTCTTCGTTCGAATCACGAAGGATGAACATCTTGGCTACAAATTCTGAGCCACCACCCCGCAATCCACCTCAAGATGATGCGATCACCCGCATCCAGCAGTTGGAACAAGGCCAGCAGAGGATTGAAACTCTGACGGAAAACCTTCTCCTCGCCTTCCAAAATCAGGCGAACAATGAACCTCCTCCGAATCATCAAGACGACAAGGTAAATGGAGAAGAAAATGAGTCACGCGCTCTTACCAAAAAGGACGTAGACAGTATCCTCGCCAAAGCAAAAGAAGAGGATATACTCAAGGAGCATGGGATCAAGCCACCATATCCCTTATGGATGGACTCGGTCCCGTTCCCCACAAAATTCAAGCATCCTACTCTCCAAACATATACGGGGAAAGGATCAGCCAGACAGCACGTCATCCACTTCAAGATCCTGACGGGAGCTATCGCGGATCAAGATGCACTCAAGATCCGCCTCTTTGCAAGTACCCTAAAAGGTACGGCCTTCGATTGGTACTCCACTCTGCCGGAGGACTCAATCCAAAACTGGGCCATGCTAGAGACACGCTTCCTGACTCACTTCAAAGGTGAGGATCATCCCGCTACTATGGCTCAGCTGTGCAGCCTAAAACTGTTGACACCAAAAATGTCACTTTGCCTCTTCAAGATCCAAAGAGCTACATGAACTCGCAACCTGCCATAAATAGGCAATGCTACATCCAAAAATCAATCTTGTCAGAATCAAATAAAAACTGCAAGATCTTTCAAGACAGCCAAAAGAGGAGTACACAAGAAGTTTCGGGCCATTTTAAAATCATTTGGCCTAACTTTGCTTCTCCGGCAGCTAAAAAAGGAGCTCCCGGCGATGAAAGCATCGGAGACACAAAATCTTCGATCAGAGCCGATGGATGGTCTCAAAATACATCCAAAAGGCTCCACGTCAAGTTCCGAGTCAAACCGACAACGTTTGACCCTACATCAACCCTCGAACAGCTAAATCAGGCCTCTCGGCGGCGAAGCTCCCCGGGACCATGGTTTCCAAGACAGAGCCTATGGATCATCTTAAAATGACTCCAATAGGTTCCCTGTCAAATTTAAAGTCAATCGGACATCGGTTGACCGCACATCAAGCCGCGACATCTTCATCGCGACAAAAGCAAGTCTACTGGTAATAGGACCCCAAACGGCTTCAAAACTCAAACAAAAGCCTATGGTTGGTCTTATTTAATGCTCAAGAGGCTTCACACCAAATTTCAGGTCATTCCGACATCGTTTGACCCAGTTTCAGCTTCTGACGGAAAATCGGCAGCTCTGCGCGACAAAGTCTTCGGCTTTCTCAGAAAATTGGAAACTTTGCAAACCAAAATGCAAGGATTCTCATCAGGTTTTCTACAGGGAAATCATGCCAATAAATGATCAAAAATGTCAAGGAAAAATACAGAAGAAAAAAGAATCGAAAAACAGCAAAAACTAACACAAAACGGGACAAAAGGGGGGTAAAACCCCCCAGGGTCGCACACCCCTGCGACCCTGGATCCCGGGATCGCCGGGAAGGCCCCGGAAACCCCGGTTTTTGCCGTTTTTTTCGCGATTCGAAGCGCCCAGCCTCTGGTACTTTCCAAAATTCATACTTTTGAGACACCAAACCCTCTGACATCCGTCTAAAACATGGGTCAATCATCAAGAGTATCGAAGACAACATAGATCGCCACCCGGTCAACCAAAAAAAGTGTGCTTTCTACCCGACCGATCGAGAAATCGACAGGACAGATGACACCGACCCGCTGTTGGCAACCAACACCTGAAATTACATGGTCATCTGATGTCGATCTACATGAAGATCCATCGATGATCATCGACAGAAGAATCCCAAAAGACGCGGCACGGCCCGCGACTCTTCAGCTGCTCGGCGACCACTTAATGCGATTAATTGACTAGCTTTATTACAGTCATTAATCCATTTCTTTGGACGGCCCAATCAGAAGCAAGCATTCGGGAGTTACAAGTCAAGAGATTCATGGCATTTAACCCATGAAACTCCTCCCATCATGGCGATTAAAGGCGATTAAATGCCCTCAATCTCCTCCGGCCAATCAGAAGCCAAGAAAAAGGAGTTACAAAATAAAGAATTCAATTTTGTAACTCCGCCCTTTATGTAGCTTTATTACAATCAAAGCTCATAAACCCTCCTAAATGGCCACCTAAAAGCCTATAAATAGGAGAGCTCTCCAAGAAGAAAGGATCATCACAAAGAACAGCACAGACGACAGCAGACAGAAATCAGAAAACAAGCACAGAAATCCAGAGAAAGAAAAAGAGAGAAAACTCTGTGGAAGTTCTACACCGATCACCGCAACAAGGTGACAAAAGTCCCTTGGGGGGTACCCCCCCTCCCAAGGTCCTTGCCTTCTCCTTCTGCCGCCAATGGCTTAGACGTGGCTTTTTAGCCCGTCTACTCGGCTTTTTATTGGACATAGGACCTTCTTTTGGTCTTTGTCCTCTAAAAACCTGAGGTTATAGCCAAGCCAAACGAATCAATAGCATCCTCTGTTGTCATCTGCATGGATGATGGCGAAGTCCACATATGGCTTGCGACCGTCAATCTGAACGGGTCCCCCACAATCTTCTGAGAAGTTAGATCCTCCTTTTCTTGCTTTTCATTGTAGTTTGTATTTTTCCAAAAGAGACAAAAATCACAACTCTTGTCTTTCATTATTGATAAGAATTGTAAATCGGCTATAAACGCCAAAATCGGCTATAAACGCCAAAAAATCGGCTATAAATGCCAAAATCAGCTATAAATGCCAAAAAAATCGCCTTTCACGGCAAATCAAGAAAAATGTCTATTTTCTTAAATATATGTGCAATGGAAAACTTGAAAGAAGTTGATTTCCTTTTTACTTGCGAAGGTTGATCTCCGGATCACCACTTGCAATTCCAAGTAAAATAGAAAATCTGGCACACCCACACAAAAAAATGTTGATGCACGCCCTTGCCCCCCGGTCACGAAAGGGTCGGACCCAACGGACTCCCACGTCCGCCGACCTCGGTAGGACCCGGGCAGGAGCGCGGCCCATCAAGCTGGCACACCCGGTGGGACTCGTTCATTTGAGAACACGATGCTAGAAATGAAATATTTGCATATCATATCTATTGCTCTATGCTTATACTTCTTTTCTCGATTCCTTGGCTACTTTATAATTGGTGGCCTATGTTGGATTCCGCATCTAGAAAAAAAAATGAGACGAGATTTTTTGGAAATTTCTAATTCTTTGAATTTATTTCCACTCTTTCTCTTTTCAAAAAAAAAAAAAACAAAAACAAGATTTTTCATTTTGGATTCAAAATTGAGAAACCTTGATCCGTTCCTATCGTTCATCGCGCTTGCAGAAATGTTGAGCCTGTTCGACTAAGGTTTTGGGCCATCGTTTCTCTTCGATGAGTTCATTAAAGATCTAAAAAAAAAAATCTAAAAAAAAAAAACAAAAAATTAGATTTCTCATTTTGGATTCAAATTGAGAAACCTTGATCCGTTCCTATCGTTCATCGCGCTTGCAGAAATGTTGAGCCTGTTCGACTAAGGTTTTGGGCCATCGTTTCTCTTCGATGAGTTCATTAAAGATCTAAAAAAAAAAAATCTAAAAAAAAAAAAACAAAAAATTAGATTTCTCATTTTGGATTCGAAATTGAGAAACCTTGATCCGTTCCTATCGTTCATCGCGCGTGCAGAAATGTTGAGCCTGTTCGACTAAGGTTTTGGGCCATCGTTTATCTTCGATGAGTTCATTAAAGATCTAAAAAATAAAAAATCTAAAAAAAAAACAAAAAAAATTTAGATTTCTCATTTTGAATTCAAAATTGAGAAACCATGATCCGTTCCTATCTTTCATCGCGCTTGCAGAAATGTTGAGCCTGTTCGACTAAGGTTTTGGGCCATCGTTTCTCTTCGATGAGTTCATTAAAAAAAATATATAATAAAATAAAATATAAAAAAAAAAACAAAAAAAGACATAGACCACTAAGGTTAAACCAATTGCGTTCTTTGATCATGGTTGACTCAAGAAAAGCCTTGTCCAGAGTGTGGAGACAGCTTGACTGTTCTAGGCAAGGGTCCTCCAAACGGGTTCATTAAGTAATCCTACCCTTACCTGGGGGCAATTCTATCAATCGAGATTTCATATGACCGGGTTAGGAGGCCTATGTGTACTCTCTCGTCTTTTAAATAAATAAAAAAAAATATATAAAATTTTTTAAAATAAAAATAAAAAATAAAAAAATTTCAAAAAAAATAAATAAATAAAATCTTAAAAATAAAAAATTAAAAAAAAAGATTTTTATCAAAAAAAAATCTTCAAAAAAAATCCTTCAAAAAAAAAAACTCCGTCATTTTGGGTTTAGATTGGAGAAATCTTGGTCTTCTCCTTTCTGAGCACTGGCGCTCGCGGAAATCGCTGAGCCCGTGTTCAGATTGGAGTGCCTTTTGCTCTCTTTGATGAACCTGATATCGGCCTTTCAAAAAAAAAAAAAAACTCGTCATTTTTGGATTAAGATCCGGGAAATCATGGTTCATTCCTTTTTGAGCACTGGCGCTCGCGGAAATCGCTGAGCCCGTGTTCAGATCGAAATACCATCTGCTCTCTTTGATGAATCCAATCTTGACCTTTCAAAACAGAGAATCTCATCTCATGGATGCAGTCTCAAAACATTTGTGTCTAGCGGTACTAGTACCCCCTTTCAGGGTCTACTGTATTGCGACCGGCACATTTGTAAATCCAACTTTATATTCTTCTTACCTCGAGCAAGCTCTGCTTCTCGATAAGTCGAATTTAAGTTCACAATTGCTTCTAGCAGTTACTGGGACGCTCATTCTAGGCTTACCATACCTGCGATCAGAACAATTGTACCCTCTATGGCATTTTGCCTTCTTTATATTGCTTGGGTCATCTTCCTCGAGCAATTTGAAAAGACAAAACCATAGAACTTCCCATTTATGATCATTATATTCTTGTGATTACTAATGGATGTGGTCTTGTTTCAGAAATTTTCGAAAACTAACAATGGCAGCTTCACTAACCATTACTTTCGATGAGAGCAAGCACCAACTCATGCTTCAACAGAAGCAAGCTACGCGCACTTACAAGCTGCCGAAGCGTCAACTCCCTCGGCAACTCTCTGAACTCCGGGTCGACCTCGACTCCCCGGACTATCGTCTTTGGGACGCTGAGACCATTCCCACTTCCCGAAGAACAAACTGCTCCCTCCAAGAAGCAGAAACTCGCCTCCCAACGTGTCACTACCATGACACCAAAGGCGAGCACCAGAAGGCCTGAAACCCGTGGCAGCCCCACGAAGCCTCGACCAGCAAACGACCAGGTCTATCCCAAGACTTGGTCCCCAAGACCTTCACCAAAACAAAGAATGTCCCAAACATCCACCAAGCCAGCATTCCTGGCCCCACTCAAGGAAAACCAGTTCTACCCTCTTGCCTACATGAAAGAGGAGAGATCCATCTCCAATCTGACTCTCAAGTCAACCCAGCATGAGCCGGCTTGTTCCTACAAGCCCAAAATCAAGTCATGCATCACAAGGCCTCTGCAAGCACCTGCTAAGGCCTACAAACCTGCAGTTCGACCCTTCATCTCTACAAGGGCCGAACTCCAAAAATTCAAAGCTTCGCTGCGACAGGCGAATGACAGGGTTCGCATCTTATCCTTGCCCAGCTACAAAGAAGACAGGCTCGGCTGCTGCGCCCGAGGGAGCACATCCTTCGTTGTCAAAACCCAGCCAGAGCTGACCGAAGCTCAAATTGCTCGTCGCATACGGCGCCGCGCGTCGTATCTGCAAAAGAGACTAGAGAAGCAAAGGACCCAGTCTCCTACACTTCAAGTCTCTCCCAAATGGGTCGAAAAGAAAGACCCAACCAAGTTGTTGCCGTCCATTTGGTTGGAAAAACCAGAAGGCGCCAAAAATCAACAACAAAAATCCATGTCCGACGTCCGACGACCCGTAGTGTCTCAAGGACAAGAAGACATTCAGAAGAATCCCCTGCTCCTTCAAGCAAAGGACAGCAGAGTGATCCTTCCTCAAGCTCTTCTTCAAAAAGAATGAGCCCCAGCTCAGTCACCAGGACAGTTTCTTCGTTCGAATCACGAAGGATGAATGTCTTGGCTACAAATTCTGAGCCACCACCCCGCAATCCACCTCCAGATGATGCGATCACCCGCATCCAGCAGTTGGAACAAGGCCAGCAGAGGATTGAAACTCTGATGGAAAACCTTCTCCTCGCCTTCCAAAATCAGGCGAACAATGAACCTCCTCCGAATCATCAAGACGACAAGGTAAATGGAGAAGAAAATGAGTCACGCGCTCTTACCAAAAAGGACGTAGACAGTATCCTCGCCAAAGCAAAAGAAGAGGATATACTCAAGGAGCATGGGATCAAGCCACCATATCCCTTATGGATGGACTCGGTCCCGTTCCCCACAAAATTCAAGCATCCTACTCTCCAAACATATACGGGGAAAGGATCAGCCAGACAGCACGTCATCCACTTCAAGATCCTGACGGGAGCTATCGCGGATCAAGATGCACTCAAGATCCGCCTCTTTGCAAGTACCCTAAAAGGTACGGCCTTCGATTGGTACTCCACTCTGCCGGAGGACTCAATCCAAAACTGGGCCATGCTAGAGACACGCTTCCTGACTCACTTCAAAGGTGAGGATCATCCCGCTACTATGGCTCAGCTGTGCATCAAGAACAGGGGGAGAATGAGTCAACATATGACTTCATTCACAAGTGGAAAGCAATGGCATACAAATGCTCTGATGTATTGCCACAAGCGTTGCTAGTCGACATCTGCCGAAACAACATGAGAGCTAGAATTTGCTCCATGATCATCGGCAACAAATCAAAAAACCTGGGAGAACTCCTAGGAGCTTCCATGGAAGCTGAAACGGTGATTAAAGACCTCAACAGTCAGAAATCATCAAGAAAAGAGCCAACCGCCATTGCAACCTCTAAACCAAAAAAGAAAGAGGTCCTCAATGTGCAGACCAAGTCAGCTCCTCAGCCACCAAAGAAAGCTGAAAACAAAGCTGCTGGTAAGAGACCCGAACTCTCTGATGCCTTCAAAGAATGAGTAGAGAAGAAATATCCGTTCGATGAAGATGTCGATGAAATCTTCAGGGCTCTTGTGGCGAACGGCAAGCTCACCTTGCATGAACCAAAAAGACCGGGTGATGTTGGCAAAACCAACAATCCTCGGTACTGTCCATACCATAAGATGATCTCGCATCCTTTCAATCAATGCTTCGTTGTGAGGGAGAAAATAAACGAGATGTGGAAAAACGGAGTCATCACCTTCGACAAAAACTATGGGTCTGCCTCCGTCAACATGGTGACATGTGCACAAACATCAAAATCACCGAAGAAGAAGATCACTACTTCCTTCAAGGTGATAAACTCAATCCAAGTGTCCGAGGAACTGGTTCCTTACCCGACACCAGACGGACAACCCATACGGGTACATCCCGATCTCCTGGAAGATAAAAATTGGGAGGTCGTGAAAACAAAGCCTACAGCTCAACAGCGAAGGCAGGCTAGGAAACATCTCCTCAAGCTCAAAAGGCAAGAGAAGACCCAGCCAAAACAAGAAGTCAAAGAAAAGGCAGAGGCTTCCTCTACCGTTTCACTGGAGGCAACAAAAACATCCCTTCCAGAGACTTCAAAGGGGGTAAGAAAATTCACTCTCAGTGATTTCATGCCACCTCAATTCAAAGAAGCCACGCAGGAGGTATCATACTCTTGCAATTCGATTATTGGATTCTCCATTGATGGATACGAGTCCAGCGACACCGATGATGGATTCGAATCCAACTACACAGACGAGTGGGAGGAGTCCCTTGGAACAGGAGAATATCTCTCCGATGAAGAATGGGTTCTTGAGAATCATCTTATGCCAGTAATCTGGTATAACCCCCTACAGCCACAAGGATCCTGGTCTGATGATGAAGAAGACCAAGAGGCTGTACAAGAAAATGTTGTTGAACCAGTACCCCTCATTGCTCCAGTAGAAATCAACAATGTTGAGCCACAAAGAGATGATGAAGAAGAAGATTTGGTTCCCATGCCTGATCTTGAAGAATATGCAAGTATCTTGCAGCATCTCGCTCTAGAACAAGAGCAGGACCGCTTCAACGAGCTTCCTCGCAATCCAGAACCTGAAGTCCCTGAAGACCATCAGGTACATCCTCCCTTAACTCCTGAAAATGGAGTCCAGTGGAAATCAACAATGTTGAGCCACAAAGAGATGATGAAGAAGAAGATTTGGTTCCCATGCCTGATCTTGAAGAATATGCAAGGATCTTGCAGCATCTCGCTCTAGAACAAGAGCAGGACCGCGTCAACGAGCTTCCTCGCAATCCAGAACCTGAATTCCCTGAAGACCATCAGGTACATCCTCCCTTAACTCCTGAAAATGGAGAAAATTGCTGGATAGACGATCCTCTTACATCCGAGGATGAGTCTGACTCCGATCAGGCAACGTCTCCTGTCAGAGCTTCCTGTAATGTGATAATTCGGGATTATAACTCTTCCGAAGCATCGTCTGATGAGAGAACTTACACTCCGGCGACGCCTAGCAATGTATCTTCTGGAGCCACCTCATCTCACGTGACTTTCACTGAGATGACACCCTCTCAGGTTTCTTCTCCTGAGACTGTAACTTCAAAGTTCACACCCTTCCTGACTGAAGAATTCCCAGCTATTGATGCTTGGGACGATGAATTGGTCAACGAAGAAGAAAGGTTGCTGGATGCTGTTCAGGACTTGTTCCCGGAAAATGCTCCGTGCAACACAATCACTGAGGATGGCAACTCTGCTGCTGATACATCCTCAGTAAATGAAAAACGACATCCTCTTGATCCTAAAGACAATCTTCCAAACGAAGACCCTTCTCAAGAAGCTCTCGAAGTTGGTAGAGGCACCCGCTCTGGCCGGGACTACCACAAAAATTACAACCAATCTTCCTTTACATATGTAAATCCTTAGGGAAAAGATGTTGTAAGCGCCCCTAGTGGCAACAATGATGAACATGCAGGCCCTAAGGAGGCTTTCAAGTATGACTTGATTGAACACTTCAAGCACATACCTGCACGTCTGCACATCCTAGATTTTTTGCGAATGTCTTCGCACACTCGTGATAATCTCATTTCAGAATTACAAAAGTTGAATGAGGATGTCGACAAACATGCCCCGCAAGTCCTCCAAATTGAAATGGATTACCGGGTCAAAAACTCAGAAGCTTCCTCAAAGGGAGAAAAGAAGAAAACTGAGGGATCATGCATTGAATGCCTCTCGATTAAAAAAGTAGCCAGTGCAACCATCGCCTTCACAAACGACGACCTCCTACTTGGCGAAACCAGGCACAACCGACCCCTGTACTTCACAGGGTACATCAAGGAAATGCCTATGCACAGAGTTCAGATCGACCCAGGTTCTGCACTCAACCTCATATCCACATCGGCTCTCAAAGAGTTGGGCATCCCACCCAGCAAGCTGAGCCACACATCTGTATCTATCTTTGGATACGATGGGAGTACTCAAAGGCCTATCGGCAAAATCAGGTTCAAGTTGCAGATCGGTGATCTTATCTCTGAGGTCACAGTGTATGCAATAAAAACCCCTTCATCCTACAACATCCTTCTCGAACGCCCTTGGATCCACGAGAATGGTGTTGTCCCTTCAACTTTACATCAATGCATCAAGTTTGTTGGCGACGACGGCATGATACATCGAGTCTTTGCGGACAGAAAACCATTCGAAGGTAAAGAAGTCCACTTTGCAGACTCACAAATGTATGAAGGTGAAAAAGAAGAAGAGGAGAAGCACACAGCTCCCTTTGCCGAAAATCTCCAGAAAGATAAAGGCAAGGCTCCTCAACAATCATCGGAAGAAAACAAACCATCCGGTAAATCCGAAGAGAGCATTCAAACTCCCTTCATCATCTCCCTCAAACCTTCAAAGCCTTTGGTCATCACAACTAAAGTGAAGAAGGCAAAGCAAAAGCCTGGGGGCAAATTTGTTGTCTCTTTCGTGTCTATCATGCAAGACACGGATTCGGATTCAGAGCCAGAAGACGACACATCGTCAAGCCAAGCTGACACTCAACAAGTTCAACCTGCTCTTACTCCAATGGAGACAACTTCTGACATAGAAGATCCTACGTCAACTTCCTTCATTGTTCCAGCAACTTCAGCAAAGGAAAAAACCGATCTTCTTCCATAGATCGGATGCTTCTTCATCAAACTCCATGCTTGAACCTTTCCAAAATGAAGGTATGCCTCAACTATCCTTATATAGTTTTGTGGCACAAGCTATTATGAAGAAAATGGGCTATGACGCTCAAAACCCAGTCGGTTTGGGAGAAGGACGCGGTATTCTCACGCCATTGGGGCCCGTCTTGACCAAAAGCCAGCTGGAAGATTGGAGACTCTACGGCTATGTAGAAAAGTCTTCACACGGGTTAGGGTATGATCCCGACACTCCCCTGAGACAGTTGACACAAAGGCTTAAAAGTCAATTTACTGACCAAGCCTCAACATCTCGTATCCATGAAGACATCGATCTCCCTGGATATCTCTTCGATGAGTCACCTGACAAAGATCCAGGAAGCTCATCCAATTGGCACAATTTCTCCGAAAATGAAGAGGAGTTGTCCGATGGCACAGACGTGTGGTCTTCTGACCCAGAAGAACCCTCATCTCCAAAAGAAGTACCCTACTTCGACTTGGTTTCAACAGGCAATTGGGATCATCTCATAGCAAGCCTTGGGAAAATTACCGATCAAGAAGACCCGTGGAAAGGAACAAAACCTTGGTTTGGAAATGCCCTTGAAACCCCAGAAGGTTTCGTTGAGCTGAAAGCCTCCGAAAATATTATGGAGGAACCACCTTCGAACCTTCCAACAGAAGATCATGTTCAAAAGATAGGCTTGGGAACATCAGATAACCCACGTCCTGTATTCATAAGCAAGAATATAAAGGATGATGAGTTACCCGAGTATATCGCCTTTCTTCGTGAGTTCGTTGATTGCTTTGCATGGTCTTACGTTGAAATGCCTGGCTTAGACCCCAAAATAGCAGTCCACAAACTCAATCTTCAAGAAGACATCAAGCCTGTCAAGCAAGGCCAAAGAAGATTCCGTCCAGATGTGATGGATAAAATTGAACAAGAAGTTCAAAAACTCAAAACGTCGGCTTCATCCGTGAGGAACAACATCCTGAATGGTTGGCCAACATTGTCCCCGTGACAAAGAAAAACGGGCAAATCAGGGTCTGTATTGACTATAGAGACCTGAATGGCACATGCCCTAAAGATGAATTTCCGCTCCCCATACCAGAGGTAATGATTGATAATACCTATGGATTCGAGTGAATGACATTCATGGATGGTTTCTCTGGCTACAATCAGATAAAGATGCATCCTGAAGATGAAAAACATACATCTTTTCTGACCCCATTTGGCGTGTATTGCTACACTGTCGTGCTATTTGGTCTGAAAAATGCCGGTGCCACATATCAGAGGGCTATGATGAAGATATTCCAAGATATGCAGCACAAGACGGTTGAATGTTACGTTGATGACCTCGCTGTCAAAAGCAAAAGAAAAGAAGATCATCTCGAAGACCTTCGAGAAGTCTTCCTCCGGCTTCGCAAACACAAACTGCGAATGAATCCTTTGAAATGCTTCTTCGGCGTCTCGTCGGGTAAGTTCCTCGGATTCCTAGTTCGGAAAGCTGGAATAGAGCTTGACCCCATAAAAGTCAAAGCCATTCTAGAAATGCCCTCTCCAAGAACCTTGAGAGAACTCAAAGGGCTTCAAGGGAGATTGGCCTACATCAGACGGTTCATCTCCAATCTTTCGGAGAAATGCCGTCCATTCTTCTGGTTGATGAAAAAAGGTGTAAACTTTGTCTGGGATGCTGATTGTGAAGCTGCTTTCCAAGATATCAGGTCATACCTGACAAAACCTCCAGTGTTAGTTGCTCCTACCACTGGAAAACCATTCATCTTGTACACAAGAGCCCTTGATCACTCTTTGGGAGCTTTGCTTGCACAAGAAAATGATCAAAGAAAAGAAGCTGCTCTATATTACCTCAGCCGCATGCTAGTAGGTGCAGAGCATCGCTACTCTCCAGTCGAGAAAGAATGTCTTGCGGTGATGTTCGCCGTACAAAAGCTGCGTCACTACTTGCTTTCCAACACAGTCAACCTAGTCTCGAGGGTCAACCTCTTGAAGGTCCTTGTCACAAAGGCAGGTTCTCTCAATGCTCTACTGACAAAATGGTCCATCCTTCTGTCACAATTTGATATTAGGTATGTACCACAAAAGGCAATCAAAGGGCAAGCTCTAGCGGACTTTCTCGCAGAGCATCCATTGCCTAAAGATTCTCCACTTAGAGATGATCTTCCAGACGAACCAGTCTACAATGTGGAAGCTTTCTCACAAAATGCCTCCTGGGACATGTACTTTGATGGTGCAACCAGGACAAATGAAAAAAGACAGCTGATCTCGGGAGTTGGCATCCTCTTTGTTAGCCCCGACAAATACATGATTCCACACGATTTCTCGCTACTGGAACCATGCACAAACAATGCAGCTGAATATCAAGCTCTGATCCTAGGATTGGAACTCGCCATCGAATCCGGTATCACCATGCTGGAAGTCTTTGGAGACTCTCAACTAATCGTCAACCAGATGAATCAGAAATTTGAAGTCAGGAAGCCAGATTTGCTGCCTTACTACAACAAAGCACAATCGCTTCTGCAAAAGTTTGACATCTATCGCATCACCCACATTCGTAGAGGTGAAAACATACGTGCAGATGCCCTGGTTGGACTTGCCGCATCTATGGCAATCCAGGAAGGAGAAAATATGCAAATCACAGTGTGCGAAAGAAGAATCCTTCCTCCTCTTAACACACATCAAGCAGTTGTTGAATGCCACCAAGTGGTTGGAAGTCGGATTTCAATCCTTGAAACTTCAATCGGCGACTGGAGGGATCCGTTCATTGATTACATTATGTTCGGAATCCTACCTGAAGATCCAAAAGAACGGGTAAGCATCCAAAGGCGAACCCCAAGCTTTCATTTGGATATTCCTTCAAAAATCCTTTACAGGAAATCCTTCAACGGAGTACTTCTACGTTGCTTGTCATAACAAGAGGCTGAAGAAACACTCAAAGAAGTTCATGCTGGTCTTTGTAGAGCTCATCAGGCTGGTCCCAAGCTCTATGATCAGATAAAAAGGTTAGGTTATTACTGGCCTACCATGGTAGCTGACGCAATGCAATTTGCTAAGCGCTGCCAACAATGCCAAGTTCATGGAGATTACATTCACATGCCTCCAGAATGGCTACATCCTACAGCGATTTCATGGCCTTTCGAAGCCTGGGGTATGGACATCATAGGTCCTATTTCTCCCCCTTCAAGCAAAGGTCATCGCTTCATCTTCGCCGCTACGGATTATTTCTCCAAGTGGTCAGAAGCATTTGCGTTCAACGAAATGAAGACCTCATCAGTCCTTCAGTTCCTGCGCACCAACATCATTTGTCGTTTCGGCATACCCAAAAGATTCGTCCATGATAACGGACCACAATTCTGGGATCATCGATTCTACAGGTTCTGCGACAAATACAAAATCCAAGCTGTCCTTCGACTCCATACAATCCGGCAGCAAACGGATTAGTAGAAGCTTTCAACAAACACTCTGCAAAATCCTCAAAAAAATGGTCTCTAGTCACAAAAGAGACTGGAGCGACAAACTGTCTGAAGCTTTGTGGGCCTATCGAACCACCGTTCGAGGACCAACCCATATCACACCATTCTCCTTGGTCTATGGATGCGAAGCTATTGTGCCCTTGAAAGTACAAATTCCTTCCTTGAGGGTATCTTTGCAAAATGACATGACTCAAGAAAGCAATGTCAAATTACGACTCCATGAGCTGGACAATCTCGATGAGAGACGGCTCGAAGCTCAACAAAGCATTGAACTTTACCAAGCACGCATGGCAGGATCTTTCGACAAAAAGGTCAGGCAACGTGCCTACAAAAAGGGTGACTTGGTTCTTGCGGAAAAAAGACCAATGGTCTTCGCTCACAAGTCCAAAGGCAAATTTGAGCCAAAATGGGAGGGACCCTACGTCATCAACAAGGTTTTCTCCAATGGCGCATACGCACTCCTAAGCATGGAAGGTGACAGATGTATGCTGCCCATAAACGACAAGTTCTTAAAGCGGTACTACCCTTTAAGACTTACCCAACTGGGTAAGAGCAATGCATGTACGGCCAAAACCGGTTTCCAGGCACACGCTCGCTAAACCCACCTTTTTTTTTAGAATTTTCATGTCAAATGTTGAAATTTCTGGAAATTTAAACAATGCTTACTTTCATCGTTTCATTGTTCAAATCCAAGTTTAGGAACCTTTCCCTAACTTGACCAAAATTTTCAACCCTTGAACTCAAAATTCATGGTTGGAAACAAAATCCGGATTTAGGGATTTCCACCCTAGTCCACCCTACCTTTTACCGCCTAAATGGTTTTAGGTCAAAACTTATGACCCTCGTGTCTTTAAACAAAAAAAATGGTTTTTCAAAATGCCGTGGGGAAGCGACGTTTAGTCGATACTCGCACAAATTGGAAGCAAGTGAACCACGTTCAACACTTCCAAAATCGCAGGGAAGCGACATTTTGTCGATACTTGCAAAATCCAAAACCGTGGAGATGCAAATTTCAGTCTATATCCACAACCCAAATTTCAAAGGTTCGAGAAAACCTAAAAAACCATGGAGACGCAACATTTCAGTTGATATTCATAACCAAAGGTTCGAGGAAAACCACAAATTTCAAAAATCATGGGGAAACGACATCAAGTCAGTACCCGCAAAACCAAAATTTTTAAAAAGCAAGGATGCGACATTCCATCGATACTTGCACCCAAATCCACGAGGATGCGACATTCCATCGATACTCGCAACCGAATGAGCAAGGATGTGACATTCCATCGATACTTGCAAGAACATTCAGCAGGGAGGCGACTTTTAGTCGATACTTGCATTTTTGAAAACCAAACCGGCTATAAATGCCACAAAACGGCTATAGATGCCACCAAAACAGGCTATAAATGCCACAAACTGGCTATCGATGCCACAAAACAAAACCGGCTATCAATGACACAAAACAAAAAAAATTGGCTTTCAAAAAAACCCGGCTATCAATGCCACAAACCGGCTATCAATGCCACAAACCCGGCTATAAATGCCACCAAAACCGGCTATCAATGCCACAAAATCGGCTTCCATGCCACAAAAAAAAATCTGGCTTTCATGCCAAAACAATCATTTGACAAAAGATTTTCACAAAATGACAAGCTTTTGATCAAATCCCATTTAGCAATTACTTTTATCACAAAAAGATTTAAGTGAGCGTAGGGAAAACAAAAAAAAAGCATCCCATTTAGCAAAATTGCTTTCATCACAAAAAGATTTAAGTAAACGTAGGGAAAACAAAAAAAAAGAGTACCAAAAAATGCATGTGGTACCAAAAAAAAAAAAGTGTTCACAAGCACTACACAAAAAAAAGTACAAAATATATATATATATATACATGTGGTACCAAAAAAAGGGGAAGAAGGATAGTTTCTGCTACAAAAATCAGGAGCTCAGCCAAAAATGGTCTCCATCCAAGAGTTCAGCTCCTCAAGCAAACTTTTGGCCTCAGCCGTCAGGGATTCCAGGGCACGCTTCTTCAGGAACTTGCCATGAGATGCTGGGGTGGGTTGTAACCCTTCTTTCACACCGGGAAGCTTATCCCGAGCAGTTTGCCATTGTTTGTCCTCTTGAAACTTCCTTTCAAGAACTCGATCAGCATCTGCAACCCGGCGAATCAGAGCACTCTCCCTGTCGCGAGCCTCTGTTATAGCAGCCCACTTGGCAGCGACTTGTGCCTTTAAATGCTCAAGACGTTTCTTGGCCTCATTGACCTCCCTATCAAGGATGTTAAGGTCATGTGTCAGCCCAATGATGGCTAGCTCTTCTAAGTTCTTCTCTCGGACTATCTGCTTCCTGCTTTGTGTAGCCTCATTCAGGTCAGACTTAGCCTTATCACCAGGGTCCAGGAACATCTCCTTGAAGAACGGGTCATCAGCCAAACCCATGGTCTCAAACCACATGTCACCCAGCTTAATGATCCTATCAACGATCGCCCTGGCACCTGTGACATTCAGACCAGCCTCTTCGGCATCACTAAGAATCTCCTGCACATGCTGGATCATGCCAAATCCGGCATCTAAGTGCTCAGAAAGGAGAGTCTCAATCCAAGAGCTCAGAACCCGCACCACCACCTTCTTCGCAAAAAGAAGAGATGGCCCAGCTGAAGATTCGCCCAACTCCGTTGGTCGGCTGCTCATGTCATCACCCGTTGGAAGAGTAATAAAAGAACTCTTTCCAGTTGGAGCTGCTCGGGGAGGAATCTCAGCACGAGGTATCTCCTCAACAGTGTCAGAACTGGTCCCAGGAGCTTCTACCTCTGGATCGACCTTTGGCATTCCTTGCTCTGGTTCTGAAGGAAGCGACGGACACTCCTCTGTCATCTCAAAACCTACCAAAGAAACACAAAAAAGGTATGAATATGATCCTGTTTGAAAATCATTATCAAGGTTATTACTACAAAATACCTTCTTCGACGACTGGCGGAAGACTCTCTTCCTCCATGAACTCATCGGAAGCATCATCAACATTTGCGTCCATCGATGGTCCAAAGTCATCAGAATCCTGTGGCAAGTCAGCTGACAAGAAAAATGTTAGCAAACCAAGTCACAGACAAAAAAAAAAACAAGAGAAAGCAAAATAAGTCATACCAGTTGGAGATTCTGGATTCACTCCAGAGTCCCTCGGTTCTTCTTCAGGTGCCCCGACAGGATCCATCACCACCTCATCGGTTGGAACCTCAGGCATCACCAAGTCTTCCTCTGCTAAAAAAAAAAAAAAAGAAAAGCAGAAATTAGAAGCAAATCAGAACATGGAAAAATCCCATGAAAAGAAATGGAAAGAGAAAAAAGAAGAATCATACCTTCACCGACGGTCTCTTCTTCTCGGCTTCTCTTCTCTGGAGGCTCATCAGCATCCACTGGCACATCCTCATTGATAGTAAGAGGGACTTCCAAGTCAGGAGAGTCCTCATGCTGCCCCTTGCTGCGATGATGACTCCTCCTCCTCTTACTCCTGCGGGCTCGCTTCTTAGAGGAACCTGCCCCGCTGTCAGAGTCAGGTCTTCCACTTGACTCCTCACTGGATGGTCTACCCTTATCAGTAGACCCCACGAAAGCTTGCCTTTGCGCTGCTTGCATCCAAGCATCAAGTTCGGCTTCCTCCTGTTCTAGCTGCTCTAAAGCCTCATCAGGTATTTCTCGAACAGCTTCAGAACCAATGACGCCCTGGTCACCGAGAAAGCCTATCTTGTGCTTCTCTCCAGAAGGAAGGCCCAAACTTCCTCTCGCCGGACGCCATCCGACTTTCCAAGGCCCTTTCCAGATGCCAGCTTCACATCAAGCTCCTTCTTGGAAAGCCCCCGATATGCCGAAAAGCTCTCCGCGAACCACTTCGCAAAGCCGGCAGTCCGGGAAGTCAACAACACAGGATAAGAAATCATGGCTGTAGTGTCTTCAGCACTATAGAAAGCCCATGCATTTCTCCCGTCCTGTAAACCTCCAAAGCGCTTCACCATGCTTGAAGGCGCTCCAACAACGCCTTGAGAAAAGCCCAACTGCAAAGCAAAGCGAGAGGGTACATACGGCTGGATGTCGACGAAAAGATGTCTGCGGTACACCATCGTGCCGACACGTATGCTGAAAAGCCACTCCTTCTCTGCGTTCGTCAAGGAGTAATGCCTTCCCGACCTCGCCCTGGTAGAGTCTCGGGAGGCACCAAAATCAAAAGCCTTCTTCCGCAACTCCGGAGAAAGCTTCACTGAAGACTGCCCCATCTCGACGTCCCTGAACCGTCGGATCCTCATGCGGGCAAACAAAAGTGATTCGGACACGGCTTTGCCCTTAGCCAGCCGAATCATCAGAGGATCATCATCCTGTCCAGCACCCAGCCGGTGGAAGCCAGGACAGTGGTACACGTACCATGAATAAAAGATGTGGGCTGAAAATACCCTATTCATAGGGAGCCCAAGCCGAACCAAAAAAGTAGCAGCCTATAGTTTGGTACACAGGTAGGAGTAAAGAGCTGGCACCAAAGCAAGCTGCTCTCCAAACGCCATCTGACAAGCCGGAAAAATACAATGCGGCCTGATGTGCGTTCCATCTCCTCCAGCAAAAATAACCTCACCAAGCCAATAAGTGAGGTAAACAGCGAGATCTCTCCGCAGTGTAATGTCAGGACATATGGCGTTTGTACTCGCACAGAAATCTCTCAACTCTTCTTGCATAGCCAAGATCTTCTTCGAACTTGGATCCTGAGCCCTAGCTTCCTGGGTCACACTATCAGAAGGCTCCCTGCTATCAAAAAAGTTGGGGAACAAAGAACTAGAACTCTTTCAACTGCTGGTTCTAACTTTCAAACCCTCATTCTCCTTCAAAAAATCATAGAAGGATACGAGCTGAAAGTACAGAAGCCTGAACTCCTCAGACTGCTCCTCAAGGACGCTGTCGATCGGCATAAACTCCTCATAGAGTTTGCCAAGGATGGGCAATCCAGTAATGGCACTCAGCTCCTTCAAAGAGAAACCAATCTCACCATTCGTCACAATGATGATATTGGTTTGTGGGAGGAATGACTCCAGCACAGCCATGAAGGCCTCGTCGGAAAAGATCACGGTCTCCCTAAAGGCGCGGACCGCATCAAAAATCCCGGCTTCCTTCAAAACGGCGCCACCAATCAACAGGACGTGATCAGTCCACGACTTCCACTCGGAGTCAGCATTGAAACGGCCACGAAGTCGAAAAGGCTTTATCCAATTGCTGCCGTCACCGCTAAAAATACCAAGGCCCACCGGTCTCAAATCGACCGACGGATAATCAGAGCCCAGGTAGCCACTGGATGGCATCAACAAGTCCATGTCAGCAGGCGACCTCTCCGTATATCCAGGAGAACCGCCAACAAAAACCCCGGTCTTGATTACATTTGTCCTTCTCACCCAGCTTGGAGGATCTTCCCTCTTAGAGCACGTGGGGGCAAGGCTCATGATCGAGACAGTGCGATCAAACATCGACCGGGTAGCAACAGTCTTCTTCTCACCATCTACTGTGAAAGAGAACTGAAAACATCTCCTCTGGTATGTCATGTCATCAGGGACGACATCACCAAAGAAGAAGATAGGCTTGGGTAAAACACTCTGATCTTCCATCACCCATGGACGACTGCTTACCATGATCTTATAGAATTTCTCTCCCTTGAGAGCGATGAGTCACTGCCTCATCTCATCTCTGTTGAGGGAGTCGCACTCTTTTAGATTTCTCTCAACATACTGGACCTTCTCAAAGGCCTGCTGAACGGCCGGATTAGAAGATCTAGCAGATCGACGAGGTACGCTTGTAGCAGGCTGTTTACCCTTGTTCATTCTAGAGGAACCACCTGCAAAGGTTGGAAAAGAAAAGATCAAACATCAAAATGACAGAATCTCGCTAAAAAAAAATCTGGCGAAATTTTGACATGATGCCGGGGCAATTCCGAAGAAAAGGAACTATCCCGAAAAAAAAATAGAAAGCTTGAAGATGGGCTCAACATTGCTGCGAGCTCCGAAACTCCAAACTTTCGAAACCTCAAAGTCTCCGCAAAATCAGGAAGGGCTCAACATCGCTGCGAGCTCCAAATTCCCAAATTTGCGAAAACTTTCAGGTATGCTATCACATCATGCTACAATTCAATTTACAAAAAATATACATGCATGAACATCTTGGTTTGCCAAAAAAAAAATGCATTATCATGATGAGCAAAAAAAAAGAAGAAAAGAAACTTTCTCAAAAAAAAAAGGGGAGAAAGGAGAAAGAAAAAGATCAAAAAAAAAGAAAAGAAACTTTCTCGAAAAAAAAAAAGAGAAAGAAGAGGGTTGGCCCACAGGCCACGTGGCCGTACGGCCAGATCCATACGGATCTGTCCGTACGGCCCACAAAAGAAAAAAAAAACATGTAAGAAAAAAAGAAAGCATGAAAAAAAAATCGTGTAAAAAAAAAAGAAGAGCAAACACGTGAAAAAGAAAAGAAAGAAAAGAAAGAAACAAAAAAGAAAGAAATAACTTTTTTTCCTACAATGGGGTTTTCTTGAAAAAGGGAACTTACTTGAAGCCATTGATGGAGAAGAAGAAGAAAAGTCTTGAAGATCTTGAAGATGAAGAACTCTTGGTATTGAAGCCCTCTTGGGATTGTTGCAAAAGAAAGCAATAAGAGCAAGAGATCCAACCTCCTCCTTGCTTTTATAGAAGAGAGCAAACCAAAGAAGGAAAGAAGAAAGAGGTAAGTGTTACTAATTAGTAACCTTACCAAAAGAAAGAAATTAGAAAAATTCTTTCCCAAAAGAAAGATATCTTGAGGGATTCTCTCCCAAAAAGAAATCAATGAGAGATTTTCTCCCAAAAGATAAGATCAATGAAAGATTCTTTCCCAAAGGAAGATATCTTGAGATATCCTCTCCCAAAATAAAGGGAACATGAGAGATTCTCTCCAAGTAAAGATATTCTTAGATATTCTCTATCCAAAGGAGATATTTTTGGATATTCTTTACAAAAATGACACCATATGAGATCTAAGCCATTTCAAAAGCTTAAGGTCCCATGGGTTAGCCCATATGAGCCAGGTTTGACCACCTAGGCACTAAAAAAAAAAAAATTTGGGCTTTTAGTCAAAGAGAAATCCCTCTTACCAAGAGCATACAAAAATGGTTTCATGCCTCTTTTGAGTTGATTAGACCATACAAAAAAGAATTCCAAGCCCCATGAGCTTCTAAAAATCAAACCATCCAGCCTCATCTACCAAATTGAGCCAAAATCTTGAAATTGACATTCCGTAAAAAACCAAACCAAATCCTGGTCCCCTAACTTGCCACATACAGCTTGTTAGGTCACAAGACCAAAACCAAAAACCAAAACCTGATCCCCTAACTTGCCACATATAGCCTGTTAGGTCACAAGATCAAAACCAAAACCTGATCCCCCAACATTCCACATACAGCTTGTTGGGTCACACGGTCAAAACCAAACCCGACCCCCTAACCTGCCACATACAGCCTGTTAGGTCACAAGGTCAAAACCCAAATCCACATCCCTGATGTCATCTTTAAAACTTTGCATCGAGATGGTATGTGATCCCTTTCACTACCATAAAATTCCCCTGGAAGCTCAAAAGGCTACAAATACCAAAAGAAAGACTGCTCAAAAGAATCTTGGTCAAGTCACAAGCTCTCCTTCACAAAATCTCTTCGAGGCACATCGACTACAAAAGTTAAGCAACTCGTCGCTGCACCACCAAAAATGTCACTTTGCCTCATCAAGATCCAAAGAGCTACATGAAGTCGCAACCTGCCATAAATAGGCAATGTTACTTCCAAAAAATCAAATCTTGTCAGAATCAAACAAAAACTGCAAGATCCGTCAAGACAGCCAAAAGAGGAGTACACAAGAAGTTTCGGGCCATTTCAGAATCATTTGGCCTAACTTCGCTTCTCCGACAGCTAAATCAGGCCTCTCGGCGGCGAAGCTCCCCGGGACAATGGTTTCCAAGACAGAGCCTATGGATCATCTTAAAATGACTCCAATAGGTTCCCTGTCAAATTTCAAGACAATCGGACATCGGTTGACCGCACATCAAGCCGCGACATCTTCATCGCGATAAAAACAAGTCTACTGGCGATAGGACCCCAAACGGCTTCAAAAATCAAACAAAAGCCTATTGGTCTTATTTATTACTCAGGAGGCTTCACCTCAAATCTCAGGTCATTCCAACATCGTTTGGCCCAGTTTCAGCTTCTGACGGAAAATCGGCAGCTCTGCGCGACAAAGTCTTCGGCTTTCTCAGAAAATTAGAAACTTTGCAAACCAAAATGCAAGGATTCTCATCAAGTTTTCTACATGAAAATCAGGCCAATAAATGATCAAAAATTTTAAGGAAAAATATAGAAGAAAAAAGAATCGAAAAAACAACAAAAACGGACAAAAAACGGGACAAAAGGGGGGGAAAACCCCTCCAGGGTCGCCGGGAGGGCCCCGAAAACCCCATTTTTTCGCCGTTTTTTTCGCAATTCGAAGCGTCCGGCCTCTGGTATTTTCCAAAATTCATACTTTTGACACACCAAATCCTCTGACATCCGTCAAAAATACGGGTCAATCATCAAGAGTATCAAAATCAACATTGATCGCCAACCGGTCAACCAAAAAAGTGTGCTTTCTACCCGACCGATCGAGAAATCGACAGGATAGATGGCACCGACCCGCTGCTGGCAAACAATACCTGAAGTTACATGGTCATCTAATGTCGATCTACATGAAAATCCATCGATGATCATCGCCAGAAGAATCCCAAAAGACGCGGCACGGCCCGCGACTCTTCAACTGCTCGGCGACCACTTAATGCGATTAATTGACTAGCTTTATTACAATCATTAATCCATTTCCTTGGACGGCCCAATCAGAAGCAAGCATTCGGGAGTTACAAGTCAAGAGATTCATGACATTTAAACCATGAAACTCCTCCCATCATGGCGATTAAAGGCGATTAAATGCCCTCAATCTCCTCCGGCCAATCAGAAGCCAAGAAAAAGGAGTTACAAAATAAAAGAATTAAATCCTGTAACTCCTCCCATTATGCGGCTTAATGACAATAAAAGCCCATAAACCCTCCTAAATGGCTACCAAAAAACCTATAAATAGGAGAGCACTCCAAGAAGAAAGGACAGCAGACAGAACACAGAAAACACACAATAGACTGCAGAAAATCCGGAAACTCAGACAGAAAAAGGCACAGAAATCCAGAGAAAGAAAGAGAGAAAACTCTGTGGAAGTTCTACACCGACCACCGCTACAAGGTGACAAAAGTCCCTTGGGGGGTACCCCCCCCCAAGGTCCTTGCCTTCTCCTTCTGCCTCCCATGGCTTAGACGTGGCTTTTCATCCCATCTACTTGGTTTTTTATTGGACATAGGACCTCCTTTTGGTCTTTGTCCTCTAAAAACCCGAGGTTATAGCCAAGCCAAGCGAATCAATAGCATCATCTGTTCTCATCTGTATGGATAATGGCGAAGTCCACATATGGCTTGCGACTGTCAATCTGAACGGGTCCCCCACAATCTCCTGAGAAGTTAGATCCTCCTTTTCTTGCTTTTCATTGTAGTTTGTATTTTTTCAAAAGAGACAAAAATTACAACTCTTGTCTTTCATTATTGATAAGGATTGTAAATCGGCTATAAATGCCAAAATCGGCTATAAACGCCAAAAATCGGCTATAAACGCCAAAAAAATCGCCTTTCACGGCAAATCAAGAAAATGTCTCTTTTCTTAAATATATGTGCAATGGAAAACTTGAAAAAAGTTGATTTCCTTTTTACTTGCGAAGGTTGATCTCCGGATCACCACTTGCAATTCCAAGTAAAATAGAAAATCTGGCACACCCACACAAAAAATGTTGATGCACGCCTTTGCCCGCCGGTTATGAAAGGGTCGTACCCAACAGACTCCCACGTCCGCCGACCTTGGTAGAACCGGGCAGAAGCGTTGTCCATCAGTAGCGTCATCACTTCCTGGCACGAGAGAGATACAATGGGTTTCATTAGATTATTCTTTTATTCATTTATTTCTCTCGTTGGACCTTTCTTTCATTATTGACTTCTGTTCTTTTATTGGCCTTGTATCCGGGATGGTCAATGTAATAATTAACTTAACTTATTAGTTCTGTTTCTCTTTCTTGCAAACTTTAATTTAATGAGATTATTGTTAGTTTTATGGACTCAATCCAGTAGATGATATAAGAAATTGATTAAATTCTTTATTTATTCATATATTCATGCTTACTTTTCATGAGATGAATGGTGATTTATTATATATATGCACATAACCAATACGAATGACATGATGGTTCATGAGATAGACCGGAGTCCATAAGTATATTAGATGTAACACATGTGTATGGATGAGATCCACATACGGGAGACATGTGTGACAAATCTTATACTTAAATATCTTCACAACCAGTGATGAGACTGGACATCTCATACTGACAAGGTTGCAGCACTTTGATCACTATGAGATAGTGTGATTTGTCTCGATCATCAGAATGGAAGATTCTGGATCATAGTGCTGGTACATTGTATGTATTGAAGGACCATGAGAAGCACATTATAAACACTGTCTTTACTTTAAGGTCTGCTCTCATAATTCCCTAGCAATAGACTCTCAATCATGAGACATTAATGAACTCAAGTTTCTATTTATTCATTTGCTTTGAGTTACCAATGAGTGAGGCCAACTGTAGGTCAACACCTCGGTGATTTGGGTACGTGGTAGTAGAGTTGTGAGAACATTCAATGGTCAAGATGGAATCTGTCTTTAATATCCCCATGTGCCAATTAATGGATTTATCATTGGTAAGTGCTCACCCATTCCGATTAAGAATTAATTGGAAAGGTACCTATTGATCATTATAATTAATTGGGGCTCAAGGATAATAAGATATGAATCTATTTGGAAGACATGTCCAATTGATCCATGGATATTGATAGAGGGGCCTACTTGTGGTAATGTGCAAGTTTAGGGTCTTCTATGTAATATTCCTAAGACTGGAGTTCAATTGCATTTATATAGTGGAGTTATTTGCAATTAACTGTGGACCCGGATTACACATGAGATGTGGGGTCGCGAGTCCCAGTTGGAGCCAGCTTTCTAAGGAATCCCTAGTGGTCCCTACGCTAGCCCAATTATTAGAAAGTATCTAATTCTAGTTGAACTCTAAAAGGAAAGTTACTATTTCTATTTGAAGTGAGACTTCTAATAGTGGTAATAGTAGACTTACTAATTTTAGTAGAAGTGAGACTTCTATTTTAATTAGAAAGGAATTGGAAAGTTACTAATCATATTTGAAGTGAAACTTCTAATTATGATATGGTAAGTTACTAATTAATGGAAGTAAGACTTCTATTGTAATTAGTAAAGAGGAGGGAACTTGCAAAAGATATAAATAGAGGAAAGGAGGCCTGGAAGTCCAAGAATGCTCCATAGCATTGGGATTCACGCCCAAGCCTCTCTAGTGCAAGTGTTGCACGAGTTCTTTCTCTCTACCCTCTTCTAGTTCTCTTTCTAGTTCCTCCCTAGAGTTCCTAGTAGTTTTCTCTTGGAGATCCCACCATCTTCTTGAGAAAGAGAGAATCTGATACGGGTCATAGCGTAGAAGATCAAGAGGCCTTGGAGATCCCTATTTGATTAGTGAAAGCATTTCATCATCAAAGAAAGACTCAACTTCTCCATTAGAGCACAACCGAGCTCCAAAGGTATAATTCCTTGCATGTTGTAGATTTATTTGTAGCTTATATGTTGCTGGTTTTATCTTCTAGATAGATTGTTTTACTGATCATGATGGCTGAGATTGAGGACATGGATCTTGGATTGAGTTTTATAACCTTCTGGATAGTTGACCCCTGCGTCAAATGGGTTAAAAAGTTTTTGAAACCTATCCTAGAGGCCTACCCTATTTCCAACAATTATTATCCATTGCTTGAGATTCCATATGTCTAGAGTTGTTTGGACTCTATATTTATTGTACTACATGAGGTTGGAGGTTTGAAATATTAAATCCTCACCGCGGACTACGATCCGTGGGCCCAAAGGATAAATTTTTTTAATTAGTCCTAAAATTCACTCTCCGAATCCGGTTATTTCTTTAATCGGGTTCGGGGGACGTGACAGACATACAGAGATTATTGGTAAATGTAAGATTAATAAGGAGGCAGCAAAACCAAGCGTCAAGGGACTTATCCAAAGCTCATACTGCATTGGTTCATAAGAGATACTAGTAAATGTAAGGTTGAACAAGGAGGCAACAAAACTAAGTGTCAAGGGACTGATCCAACTCTTTTAACTCAACTACTCGTTGTAAATGACCTTTTTTTTTTTGGTAAAACGCACCATTTTCACACCTAGAAGGCTAGCACAAACAAACAAAATGACCATTATGCATTGGAAGCATATGTTGGATCATGAGCTTATTGTTTGCATTAAAATGCATAGGCTAACAAATAGGTATTCATTCTCCATCTTGCTTGAGTCTATTATAAAAGTTTTTCACATTTCTTTCAATCCAGTCCTCTCTATAAAAATTTTTTGAAAAACAATAAAAATGCCGTAATGACATATTTTTGTCTTTCCTCCCCAAAAGACACTACCTTTGTTCTTTCTCCTTCCTCCTCCAAGATCCAGTCTCCTATTTGAAAGTTGGGTTGAAAATCTATCTTCTTCGTATATAGTGTCTCCCCGTTTTGAGAAACTTTCCACTGCTCCGAGGCCCCCTACTTGTTGAATGGTTTGAAAGTAAGTTATCAATAAAGGAATTTTCCATTTATTGCGAAGATTATATTGACGACGTCACCCCTTCTATGGAAGTGAGTTTTAGAGAGAAAGGTAGTGAGTTTTGAGGAGAAAAAAAGAGAGAGAAAAAAAGACAAAAAGCCATGATGAGGGCATTTTTATCATTTAAAAATAAGGGAAAATCTCTGTACGGTAACCTACAGTACATGATTTCTCCCCCTTGTCACCAAAGTTGGTCATTTTACCCAGAAGTTCTCCGTACAGTCCGTATCGTTGCGCGGGCCAGAAGGCGTTTTTTTTTTTTTTTTTTTTTTTTTGTTGCGATATCACAACAAATATTGCTTTATCACAATTTAAGTTGCGATACCGCAAGTTTTTTAGTTGCGATATCGCAATTTATGTTGTGATATCGCAATTTTTATTGTGATAGCACAACTCGAAAAGCCATTTTCATCCGTTTATCCCTCCTTGTTCGACTATTCCTAATTTCCACTTGTGGTAACTCTCTGCCCAGCCGAATTTCACCATCCTCCTCCCTCGCCAACCTGTTTGCAAATACGCAAGGCGCCAACGTCCGTTCAACGTCGACGAAGCATCATCGTCTCCATTGTCTTTATCGACTAGGGATTTTGGCCACAATTGTTTCACAATCTGGGTGTTCCGAGCTTGGTGTTGTTGCAGTAGCTCCGGCTGAACCTAATAATCCTTGTTCCCTCTCTTTTAGAGAGATCTGGTATTCTCTTTTCTTTACCTCCTTTTCTCTCCATTTATCTCTGTTTGTGGGTTTAGAAAACCCTAAATGCTCTAGTTTCTAACTGAGACGGTTAACTGCTGTTGGAGTCTGCACCGACATCATCTAGGGCATCAGTCAGGGGCGGACTCACTGAATTGATCTTCCATGATTGGGTTTGGAAGGAGATGGATCAAGGTTTAGTTTTTTCATCTCTATGACTTGAATTTGAATGAACTGATGATAAGGGAAGAGAGAGAGAAGTGTGTAAGAGTTTGAATACATTGAATAGCCGACTAATAGATAGGCCTTCAACAAGTTGACAGAAGAGCAGTTTTTATAGTTGTTTATATAGAGAAGAAATGGAGGGGACGTGCCAACAAATAATTAAATCACAATGCCAACTCTGCCACTGTAAGATAATGATCAAAATGATGTCTGTAATGCCACAATAAAAGGAAAAGGTTAAAAGAATATGTGGACATTCTGAGTTTGTGCTGGGGCCCACCATAGGACGGGATGAACAAGACATCCACATTAGTTTTTTGCAACTGGACGTCCAAGCCAAATCCAGTTGTTGGTAATTCATGATATGAGAACAAGGGGATTTTTTTAATATATCAACAACAGGATGTTTATAAAAAAGTGAGGCTCCACAAGTCCCGGTCACTATTAATATTTACACAAAATATTTCAAATGTTTATACAAGTGGGATTCCTTGTATTCTAACTTTTTTTCAAAAGACACAAAAGAAGGAAAAAATAATACAATAAATAAGAGGGAGATACATATAAGATGTGGCAGGAGATTCGATTGCTATATATGATAGTGGCCTAAGGTTGACATGCAGAGAATATGGCAGGAGATCACTTGTTATATATTGCAGGAGATCACTTGTTATGTGACAGGAGCTACACTTGTATAGCATGGAAGCAGAGAACCCATTTCAGAGACGAAAGCAATGGAACGGAAAGAAATTATAAACAGAAATGGATTCGTTGAAACCTATCGTTTTTTGCGATATGACAACATAAATTGCGATATCGCAACATTTGTTGTGATATCGCAAAAAAAAAAAAAAAACACCTTCTGGTGTGCGCAGCGGTACAGATAGTATAGAAGAACGTTTGGATAAAATAACCAACTGTGATAACAAGGAGATGAATCAAGTACTGTAGGTTACCGTAAAGAAGTTTTTCCAAAAAAAAATCCATGGGGAGGACTTGATTGAAAGAAATAAAGAAAACTTTTTACACTCTTTTGAAATATTCAGATTTTCATATACTTTTTTTAAATGGCGAAAAAGTTTTATTCTCTCTTAAAATTTCCAAAAAAAAATAAAAAAAATCCAATGTATTGAAATTACCATGTACTTTAATGCGCTGTGTGCATCCACATATCCTCTGTGCGGGAGAGGCTCGAACCTGCGCTTTAGCTCAACTGTAAGAAAAAACCTCGTTCCTCAAAACCCTTCCCCTCGACCCGATCCTTCTGCGAACTCAATTCCTGCTCAAGAAATACAAAAATATGCAGCAGGTGAGAAATCTTCCAAAACGAAACCCTAACCAAAACCCTTCAAATGAAACAGAAGATATATGCGCCCCCGCCCCGCCCCCCCCGCCCCCCCCCCCTCATTTGTTCTTTAATTTCACTGCAATTTCTGAAAACTCCTTGTTCATGGATTTGATTGAAGGGCGGAGGATCTGAGACTGAGGTGACATGGGAGGATCAGCAAAACATCAACAAGTTTGGAAGATTGAACAACAGATTCCATGAACTCGAAGACGAGATTAAGACCGCCAAGGTATTCATACCACTCATCTATCTCTACACTTGTATTATAACTGCCAACAGATTTTCATGGGTGTTTCTTCTATAATTTCATGGATTCTGTTGGATGATTTCTTCTGGGTATCGTAAGAAAAAGTGCCCATCTTTTGAATTTATTTTGAGTTATACAAAGAGCTATCCAGATCTTCTAAAATATGATAAAAGATGAAAAAAAAAAAAAGATTTGAGGAGGCATTTGGTGGCCCGATAAAGCAAAATACATTTGGGCTTGAACCAATATGAGTAGCACTAATATGCTAGTCAAGATCCTCTCAAAGGTGGGACATTGAGGATTCTTTGATCCCAATTCTACAAATCCATCAGCAGAGCCCACTGTTTCATATCCAAACCACTCGCCTTATTCGAATTAAGTTAGATGACATGTAAAAGAGTTGATTTGATTACAGTTTCATAGGTTTTACCACAGGTTTTGAAAAAAGGAGAGGAAAGTGAGAGTCATTTCCATGAGAGAATAACTCAGATAAGCACTAGTCAATTTTAAAATGAGGCTTTTATGCATCATTTGTTCATGGTACTGAGGGTCCCGAACGTTTAATTTTGTAGTGTTCCCCACTCGAGAGAAAGACCGAACAATGGTTCAGATTAGTATGTTGGTTCCCTTGGTCTGGGTTTGACCTGGATTTGCAGAAGATTAAATCCAATGAAGAAGATGAATAGACAAACTAAAAAATAAGTTTGGGGTCCAAATTTCTTACCAAGTTCACCACATATTGGACTCGCTTCCAGGGTAGGATATAAATTTGATTCAAGCTCTAATATCCTCACTGGGCCAGGTCTAGGTGGCCTATGTAAATTTGGTCCAAATCCAGCCCTAAAGATTATATACTATGGAGCAAGTAATCCTGGCTGCTGAGACTCGGTAATCTTGTTATGGCCCATTATTTCAGCCATTGGATGAAAGTTGATGGATAAACAAAACTGTTGTCTCAGAAGTTTCAAAGGGGTTGATAGACACTAGGAACACAACGTTGTACTAAATTCATATTGGGCTAAGAGCAGCTTATTTTTTTAAAGTTTTTTTCGCGTCCAATCCACTTCATTCCTTTCTCAGCTTGAGAAAGAGAGATGGATTTTGAGAAAGCGATCTACAACTGCGTCAGGTGGGCTACATCGCATCTACGGCCATCAGACAACATGCCAAGTGGGCCACACATCAGCAGCTTATGATACAGACATCAAATACTTAAGGGTGGGGTTGGGGGGATGGGGATTAAGAGCTTGATGGCAAGAGTGAGGGTAGGGAATAGTGTCGAGAAAAGGAAACCAGTAGGAAATATGGCTGAGGGTATTTCAGTAAGTATGAAAATTTTCATAGGGCATTTTAGTCCATCTATAACCCATGATTACCATCACGGGACGCTTTCTCCATCTTTAGGGAAAAAAAAAAAAAACTCAGAAAACATAAGCTGCTCTGAGCAGCTTATATTTAACAGGTTAAAACCACACGTTTCGCTCAAAATAAATTATAAGTTTGAAATGTGATTAGAGTTTTATCAGACACTCTCAATTGTTAATAAGCTCTAAATGATTTTAAAAAATGCTTATTTTTAGAGTTACAAAACGGGCCCTTAGATAACATATTTTCCTCAGTATTGCATGTATATGAAGATGTGGGGATTGGATATAATCTGGTTTACTTACTACTTAGTGGGCATTATTGATGCAGGCCAGATCCTCGGTCTGGTTGCCCATTGGGCCCAAGCCCATAAAAAGATCTTCAAATCATGCAATAGTTTTATTTTTAGTATCGGCTGGATTTTAGGAATAATTATGAGATTAATTAGAACGTTTCTCTTATTTGATTTAGTGCTTATTTTAGTTAGAGTTGTTTCCAAGAATAGGTTAGAGTATAAATCTATATAAAGGATTGTAATCCCTCTTTAGGGACAATGCATTGATTTAATAAAGTTTTCTATTGAGTTTTCTCTCAATTGTGTGTCTGTGGTGTGAGACCAAGACAAGTTTGATCCTATGGATCCCTGTCCCTAAGCCTTTTTGGCTTGGAGTTTAGCCTGTTGGCTATCCTCCCTTCCCTGCGCTGCTTCAATTGGTATCAGAGTGAATATCCAATCTAGGATCGCCGTCCAGATCGCCGATTCGAGATAACCCACGATCCCCTATTCATCTCGATCATCTTCTATCATCACACACCTTCCATCCGCCCATCACAGCAGCCACCAATTTCAAAAAAAAAAAACTCCACCGAATCCCTGTGCATGTTGAACTCTATCATCTCATCCCCACCACCTCAAACCGAAACCCCACAAAAACGGCACAGACCCTGATCCCATCTAATCCAAACTCCACTGACCCCTCTCCTAGTAATCCAGAACACAGCCGGAACCCATCTTCATCCTCACCGACAGTCCCAAAGTCCACAACATTGGAATCACTCTCTCTCCGTCAAGCTTTAGTTCAGCCAACCAAGTCTATCTCCGTCTCAAAATCCAACCACTGTCAGCCTCCCTCAATCACAGAACCCATTCACAGTCACAGTACCCATCACCCAAAGCCCTTAGCTAGACCCATCCCCATCATCCAGAAAACCCTCACACCCAAATCCCCTTCCTGTCGAGACCTCACCTATCCCCTTCACCACGGTTGAACCCTTCCATCCGACCACCACAGCCCATCGTCCAAAAAAAAAAAAAACCGACACCACTCCCCTCACTCCATCTTCATCCAACCCCAAAAAAAAAAAAGCAGAAGAAGAAAGGAGGTAAAGGAGAGTCGAGTGTACCTGGCACCGTTGACTCATCGCCAGCAGGTTGCACCTCCATCGCCGAGCCGCCGTTGCCTCAGCAGCACCCGAACTCGCCTCTGCTCTCCTCACTGTCACTACTCCAGAGTTACTGCCATTGGGGTATTCACCAAGCTAAGATGACCAGCAGAGAGAGAATGAGCAGAAAGGGGTTTTCATCCCCTCTAGGCACGAAGGACGAAACAAGCAGACACGTGCTGATCCAAACTATCAGTTCTTTTTGCTGAGCCCACTTTGGGCCAGAGTTCGGGTTGGGTCCGACCCAACAAAAAAGCCCAAGTAGGAATTTATTGAAATCAGGGCCTATTCCATCACTTCCTCTAGCAGTACCAAGCAGCAAAGAGTCCATCACTGAGCAATTGATCATCAAGGTAACTTCTCGAACATGGTTTATAGAGAAGCTCCAGAAGTTCCATTTTTTTTTTATGGAAATAGAGATCCATATGTCTTCTTGAATTGGATTAAAGTACTTGAAGAGTATTTTACTTGGCGTCAATTAAAAGGTCATTCATGCAAAGATTATGCCAAACGAAAGTTTCTAGGAGATGCACAAGCATGGTGGAAAGAAGTAGAATGTCAGTTGTATCAATATCCATCGACATGGAACGAAATGAAATTACTACTGGAGGACAAGTATGTACATGGAAGAGATCCATTCTCCCCACCAGTGGAAGCCAATTTGAAGCCCATTGGCCATTTTGCGCAGTATCTTAGTTTAACACAAGGAACATTGTCCGTCGAACAATATGCCAATGAATTTGAAAGGCTACATTATTTATGTGACTTGGGCAAGACACTTGATTTCATTCAGTTTCTCAAAGGTTTGCGTCCAAGCATATTGAAAAATATGAAGAAAGAATGCAAAGATATGCACGAGGCATTTTGGGAAGCGATCCGTATTGAACACTCGATAAAACTCTATCGCCTCCGAAAAGCTAAGATGCAAGAAGAAAAGTCTCCGCACACCACTGAAGTCCATATGGTGGAACCAATCTTGGAGATTATCAAAACTGAAGTTGAGGAACAAAATCAAGACACTAATGATTTCCCAACAAATTCAGATGAAGAAGTGCAAACACCGAAGGAAGAATATGCGGACTTTGAATAATTGAATGTAGTCGGCCAAGAGCCTGATCAACTGGTAGATTTCCTCGTATGTTCAATTCCTAAAGAGCCAATCAAAGCATCAAAAGAACAGGATATTGTTTCAAAGGTTGAAAAAGAAGAGCAAATCATTGAGGTTCCCCACATTGATTTCATCTTCGGGAATCGATTGTTGATATCAGAAGTTTGTGAGCAGATGGTACAAATTCAGAAATCGAAGCATCAATTTGTTCGAGCACGAGTCCATGCAAGATCCAACCATCAAAAGCGGCAATATCGAAGACTTCCGTGGAGTACATGCTTCAGTGAAGCTTACACACCATATGCAGATCCACAAGAGAATCGGAAGTTTGTGCGTTTGATCTTCGACCCAGGCGGTCACCTACTGAACTCGAGGATGAGTTCCCTCCAAGAGGGGGGGAGCTGATGCAGGCCAGATCCTCGGTCTGGTTGCCCATTGGGCCCAAGCCCATAAAAAGATCTTCAAATCATGCAATAGTTTTATTTTTAGTATTAGCTGGATTTTAGGAATAATTATGAGATTAATTAGAAAGTTTCTCTTATTTGATTTAGTGCTTATTTTAATTAGAGTTGTTTCCAAGAATAGGTTAGAGTATAAATCTGTATAAAGGATTGTAATCTCTCTTTAGGGACAATGCATTGATTTAATAAAGTTTTCTATTGAGTTTTCTCTTGATTGTGTGTCTGTGGTGTGAGACCAAGACAAGTTTGATCCTATGGATCCCTGTCCCTAAGCCTTTTGGCTTGGAGTTTAGCCTGTTGGCTATCCTCCCTTCCCCGCGCTGCTTCAATTATTAAAAAATAATAATAATCTGGTTGGGTCATTGTGCGATAGATGAGCGGACTACAAGATGTTTATCAAAGTCTGAAACTGGACCTTCATTGTCAGAATGTATTTGACATGCAGTTCGATTGGATTTATTACTGAGCTGAATGAGACCAATGGAATCTTGAATATATTTCTGCTGAAAGAACTATGCATGTCGGTATGAAAAAATAAAGTAAGAAATAAATATGCTTCTCTTCAAACCAATAAAATATGACAGTGGTAAGGTCTTTCATGAAAAATGAGGATTTTTAGAATACTTGACTGATATTGAAATCTAAGAATGTTGTCTACATCATTGTTTTAAAAAGCGCGCCTAGGCTCAAGGCTCGTCAAGGCCCAGCAATTGTGCCTCAAGTGATGGGAGTCGAGGCGAGTTGAAACAGGCCCCAAAAAAGCCCCTGAGGCGCGCGCCTCAGGTCCAGGCCCAAGGCGCGCGCCTCTTGCGCCCTATTGTCACCCAGGCTTTAAATTAAAAAAGAAAGAGATATAAAGGGCTAAATGAAAATTTTCTAATATAAATAAAGATGCCGTGCCCTGCCCTAGTTGTTTCTTGTATCATCCAATGAAAAAAAAAAAGGGAAGAGAACGAAGAAAGGAGAACACCAGCTAGCGATCCGCCTGAGTAGCAGCCAGTGGGGCCCATGCTGAAATTTTGGGATGACCTGCACTGGCTGGTCTGGGGGTTTTTTTTTTTTTTTTTTCAAACGCATCATCAAATCGGTGGGGCAAGAATCATATTTTGCTTATGCCATCACCGACTTAACCATCCATCAGTGGGGCCCATGCTGAAATTTTGAGATGACCTAGTATGGCTGGTCTGTGGGCTTTTTTTTTAAAACATCATCAGGTTATCACCAATCTCGTTAGGTCCTCCTTAGGAGCATCTGTGTTGTTCCTTTGACTTTGAAGTTGTATTGGTTTTGATGGATTTTGGTACTTTTGTTGAATGTTTAACATTTATAGTGATGGATGCTTTATGACGTTTAGAATTTTTCTAATATTCCTTGCCAATTATCTGTCAGTCTGTCTAATTTGTTCTACTTTTGTTCTATTTTGTGAATTATCTATCTATACCAAAATATATATATTTTTATATACAATGTGCGCCTCGCTTCAATGAAGCCCGCGCCTCGCCTCGCGCCTTAGCGCCTAGGCCCCAGGAGACCTTAGCGCCTTGATGCGCCTCGCGCTTTTAAAAACACTGGTCTACATAAACAAGCACGGTGATAGATCCTTGTGATGGTTTCTGGAGAAAAACCGCACTTATACATACTTTCTTTAAATCCAACAATGAGAATTGTTGGATGTAGAACTAATCAAATCATGCACTGGTTCTTGTTTGAGACCTTAAGTTTGACACAATTTTGGGTCATGAACGAGAAATTATCAGATATGGTCAGGTCATGCCCAAGCAAGGAACAGACTGGCCTATGTTGCCTCTTCCTCCCCAACACCATCTCTCTCTCTCTCTCTCTCACACACACACACACACACACAGACCACACACCCACCAGCCCACTCCGACCCCCAATTTGGTCATGCAAAATTTTGACTCCTATCTAGCTTTATCTAAAGCTAGAGTTTCGTTAACTTTTGAGGCCCTTGGAATAGTAGCTCTTACGATTAGATGGTTGGTTCCCCATTTCTGCATAGAGGTAGGTCTTAGGGAAACCTTTCAAACCCTGCCCCCCCCCCCCCCCCCCCCCCCAAACAATCATTTGCATGCTCCAGGCGAGCTCCACAGTCTAGGCCATTCCCAGTAATGACTCCATATATTTAGATTTCGTTGAGATCTCCATGCATCTATTTGATGGTAAGAAGATACCATATGCTAGATTTTTTTCTTTTTTTTACTGGTATCTATTCTCTCTTCACAATTACCATTCTAAGAATTAAAAAAAATAAAAAAATCCATGCAACATAGAGTTACAAGACTCAGATATCAGTTACTTTGACACATCTGTATTGCATCACATCTGATAATTGAATTTTGCATGTAAAATCCTTACTAGACTTGAGCATCATAGACAGAGTGATAATAATATATATATATATATATTATTTCCACCTTTTTCTCCCATACAGCATTTTCAAACTAGAAGTAGCCAATGATGCATGAAGCAGAGTCATTCTCTCTCAAGGTCTTGTGGCGACAAGCTCATTTTGTGGAACTCATTTTCCGCTTCTTTTCCCTTGTCTTTTGTTTAGGTTCATCTAAATGTCACACAAATTCAGCTATTTTTTAAAAGTACATGAAGGATATTAGTCTTAATTTGACTGCTTTAAATTAGTAAACTATTTCTTACTAAAGGAGATTGGAGTGATAATTCTTAATTGCTTTCTTGTGGGTTTTGTTCATTGATTCAAAGAAATTAATATGATATGCATTAATTGTCCTATTGAGGTAGACAGAAAATTTATAATATGATGCTCTTAAAGGTCTAGGTAATTTACCGTACAATAGATATCTAGATTTTTCTTAGAAGCGCATCAGGGGCAATATTCCACCCAATGGAAAATCCCAATAGTATGTGTAAGAGTAGTGCAAAACATATGTTGTTGGTGTATGAGTAGGCAAGAGCTTCATGTAGAAGAAATGATTAAATGCGAGAGACTTTTGAAGAGCGATCCATGAAGATGGTAGTACTAATGATTGATTGAGGGCCTTGTTTGAAGCGAGAGCAACTCTGGTCTTTGAGGAAATCTGTTCACAAATGTCTTTGGCAGGTGGAGGAGCTACTGTGTTCATGCTTCTAGCAGATCCCATTATCAAAGTTGTCTCATTTCTTTTCTACCCATCTTTCTCATTACTCATTTATTGTTTCGGATGCCTAAATCTATGTTCACTACATGAAGGTAGATAAACTAGATATTTTGACATCTCTTCCACCATGTCAAGTTTACTTCTTTTCCCTTTTCTTTCGTCATACTCATGGTTTTAAAAATCAGCCCCCACACCCCACACCCACCCCCACCCACCCCCGCGCACGCACACACAAAAACTCTTTCTGATAATTTCCTGTCAAATAGGCATTATTCACGTCATTTTTCTCTATTTTCTTGTTGGAAAATGCTTTGGAATTGGAAGGGTTTTTAGAATCGTTTACACTGAATTTAGGAGATAAAATCCACTTTTGTGTTAGAATTAAGCATTCAAAGATCAGATGCATCGGTAATCTGATTGAGTGAAAAACAAATGACATCACATATTTACGTTTAAATTATTTTTTTCAAATTTTTAGATTTTTTTTATAATATGTTCCTATATCTTTGAAGGTTGCTGCGCTGTGACTCATTCGATTCTGATTTTTAAAGCCTTGGTTATACTGAAATTATTTTTTTTAGCGGTAACATAACGATATCATTGAAATAAGAAAAAAAATAAATAAAAGACAGTCACACAAAATCCAAAAGCTATTGCTTGAGATTATACATAATTAATATACATAAATGGGGAAAGGCAACAAAATGAACTAGAGAAACACTAGTAGAAAGAAAGGGCCAGTATATGAAGTCTCCCTCTCCACTTTTTTTGGCTAGTGAATCTGCCACTCATTAACTTCCATGTGAACATGAAGGAATTCCACTGAAATTGATGCTTTGATTACCCAAAGCTCATTTAAAATATATGTATGACTCTTAAGGTTGCCTTAGAGGACCACAATCTGTAGGGCCCCACATTCAAATTATTGTTGATCATGCCTATGGGGTGATGCAAATAAATCAATTATCTGAGTTCCCTATTCCTGCGTAAAAGTTCAGGACCTAAGGATTTTATAGTTTCACATCGTAGTTGTACATCCCATAGGACTTAGAGCTTTGGCAAAAGCACTTTTTGATAATCTTCAAATGGCCCTCTATTGTCTATAATTAATTTGATGAGGTATTGAGACACCCTCTTTGTGATTGGAGGTTCTAGCCTACAAGTCCTGCTGGATTATGATAATGTCCTACCTGGACTGTTTAAGCGCATAAAAAGTCATATGTAGTGAGCCAATTTAACCAAAAAACCATGACTGATGGTGCTCTGATGCAGGACAGACCCATGGCTCCATGTGCGACCAACAATTTGGGGCCAGCCCATTCAATTTAAGTCTTACTTAAGAGTTATATTATTAGAGTTGTGTTTTTTAAATGACATATCTCTTTTAAGTTAGATGTGTTAATCTTGTACAAAAATGTGTTTGAATGGTCCAGATTAGATCTACGCTATTTGTTTTCGTATATAATATAAAGCCTCTTGGCATCATGGATTGAAATAGCGGCCGCCACGTAGCGTGGCGGCCGATATATCGGCCGTGGCGGGGGATACCGCCACGCCACGGCCGAAATATCGGCCGTCGCATCCGTGGCGGCCCGTAGCGGCCGCTACAAAGTGTGGCGGCCGCTACAAAGCCGCCACGATACGTTTCCCTTTTTTTTTTTTTTTCGGGGCGCTGCCCCCTGGGCCCCCGCGAGCTGACCGGTCAGCTCGACCCCCGCAAGGTAATCCCCCGGACCCCCTCTGCGAAACGCATGTTTTTGAAAAAGTGGCAATCAAGAAGATAAAAGGATCATACTTGACCATGATAGCTAAGACTCTTTTGCTGGTTGTCTTTCCATTTTTGTGCTTGGATGTCTATTATTATCATAACTTGCTAGATAAGATATTAAACCTGTTTAATTATGTTTGAAATTGTATAGTAGTAAAGATATAGTTACCTATTACTACTAGATTTCAAATTGGTCTTAATTAAATTATTTTATAAAGAACCCTCATTGTGCTGGTGACTAAGGTATTCCTATTTCCTTCACTAACTCTCTACTCTGTCATTTTTAAATTGGTGTTGAATATTGATTATTGATCACTTCATAGTTCATTCACTTGATTGAGTTTGAACCTAGAATGTTGAAGTATTGATATTTAATTGTTCAATGTTCATTAATGAGTAATGACCTAACTCTTAAGTCTTATGCCTTTATTTTATGTTCTAGTTTTTTTTTTTATGAGCTTTCCATTACTTTCTAAGTTAGTATGACTAAGAAACATGAATACATGTGAAAAAACTAATAATTACTATTATTTTCTATTTATTCAGCGATACAGGACTTCATATATTGAGGGCACCGCTACACCCACTTTTCTTACTTACTTTTGCAAAAGAACCACATATTCTTTCATTTTACAATTTTCTGGATTTTCTGGAATTTTTTCAAATTTTTTGGGCGATTATTTCAAATCGCACCGCTACGCCGCTACGTATCCCCGCTACGCTACGTATCCCCCGCTTCGTAGCGTTTTGGCGGCGGGCCGCTACGCCCGCCGCAACCGCTATTTTCATCCTTGCTTGGCATAGACAGACATGGTCGATTATTAATGAAAGTCAAGTTTTGAGATCTTCCCCAAGTTCTTCTCGAGTTATCTCCAAGATTTCTTTGCCTCTTGAATTGGAGTTTGGTGCTAGGCCAATTTTCAAGTGAAAGCTTGACTTAGCCCCCCATCCCATCTCTCCATCTATATCCTGCCCGCCCCACAATCTCTTTCCAGTCCACATTTTTTTATGGAAGACAGACCCATGCCCCATGGGTTAACCAACCATTTGGCCTCAGCCCATTCAATTCAAGTCTTATTAGAGTTATTTTATTAGAGTTGTGTTTCTTAAATGATTTTTCTTTTAAGTTAGATGTTTTAATCCTGACCATCAATGTGTTTGGATGGTCCAGATTAGATCTACGTTATTTCTTTTCCTATAGAATATAAAGCCTCTTGGCATAGACACACATGGTTCGATTATTAATGAAAGTCAAGTTTTGAGATCTTCGCCAAGTTCTTCGAGTTCTCTCCAGATCTCTTTGCCTCTTGGTTTCGAGTTTGGTGTGAGGCCAATCTTCAAGTGAAAACCTGACCCATCCCCCTTATCTCCCTTATCTCTCCATCTCTATCCTACCCACCCCGCAATCTCTTTTCTATTCCACATTGCGCTAAAGGGGAGAACCTTGACAATGCTTCTGTCAAGCCCCCAGTGCCATCCTCCCACATCCATTTCCTCTGGGGATGAAGCTTTCGCTGCAGTCATGCATTACGAGTGACGTGGAGCTTATCAAAATCCAATCCAAAGTATTTTGGGGACATCTCATGCTGAGTCCATCTTTTTCCCAAACCCAAGAACTTCATGACAGTGTGATACCATCATACTTGCGGCAGTGTTGAAGCAGAAGCAGCAGTTTTGCTGTTGGCATCATCCCTTTTTCTCCCCTTTTGTGTCATATCCTCCCATCCCTCTCATAGTCATGACCAACCAATCAGTAAGGATATTTGATGAAAAATGGGAAGTTTCGTACACGGTTGATGTTGATGTTGATGTTGTGTTTTTTTTTTTTTTTGGTGCTTATAATCTGAGTGATGTTGATGGAAACAAACAAGCGTTGCCCATTAATGGAAAGCTACTCAAGGATTATTATCCTTGAAGAAGACAAGTATACGCTCGTATCTTCAGCAAAAGCATATCTGGATCTGGAAAGGGTCAGCTTGATAAAAGATACCTAAAAGTTGCTGACCTATGAGAAATGTGTTTAGGCAATTTAGTTATCACGTGATCTCCAACGCTTATGCCTGAATGAGTACAATCTAACATTAACTACCTTTTATAAGTATGTACCTTATAATATTATCATGTAGAACTGTAGACTTCCTAAAATAAATAAATGCAGTTCTCCAAAATAGTAATGAAATGTGCATGTCGCATTTCAATAAACACCAATGGAATAAATAAGCTCCCGGCAGCTATAATCGAACAAAAGTCAACACCCAGTGGCACAAAGGAACAAAAAGTGTTATGCTGTTTCTTACTCCAGTTTTAGGGCACTCACATAATACAATGAAAACGATATGCCCTTTGTCACTCCAGTTTCACGAGATCAACATATTACAAATCTGACACATTCTTGGAACTGATGCAGGCATTACGTGTGGGACCCAATCGATGCAAATCCAATTTAATTTCTTATTTTATTATTAAGTTGTAATTGGGAAAATCCAATTTAATTTCTTATTTTATTATTGAGTTGTAATTGGGAAATGTAATCCCAATTACTGTTAAGTTTGGCCCATGATCCATTAAGGAGCCCAAGGCCCATCAGTCCAACAAGCTCCTTAAGTCTCGTGGATTTGATTTAGTCAAATTGATATGGCTGTAAATATGTAATTAGTTTCTTTCCTATCTTAGTTAAGTGATTAGCTAATTTCCTTTTGTATAGAGCTTTGATTTAGGCTTAGTTAAGGTTTGTAATCTCTTTATATATGTGATCATTCTCCAAGAGAAAAGACAAAAAATATACGTTCTGATAAGAACTTCAGTTGATTCTTCCCTTTGTGATTAAAAGATTGTTATGGTATCAGAGCTAGTTCAAGCAAATCATATTCTTGATCTTGATATAGAATCAAGACATTCAAGATAGAGAGAAATCAATCTCTCTCGTGAAGATCGACAGATCAGGGATCTGTTTCAAGGAATTCCGTCACTAAGTCATCCCATCTTCATGGTGGCCCACCTCTGATCATCAAACCATCATCAGAATTCTTTCCAGTCATGGTCGCCTGGAACTTCTAGGAATATTGGAGATTTTTTCTCAATTTTTCAGCACTCCCAGGTTGGTGTTTTTCCCATTTTCGTCATTATCCAGAAAATTATTATTGTTTTCATCTGGACCGTCCAGAATCTTGGATCTGTGGTGGATTTCGATCATTCTTCTTTCAGTAGAAGGCAATTTTCTCAGCTTCATCAGATCAGTGTTCTGATCTTTGTCCAGATTTATCAGTGGGGCCCACGTACAAGATCAGTGGCCAAATTCATGGACGCCTGGGGTTCTTTTTTGTGATTTTTTGGTTCTGTGCTGTTTTTTCCTGTTATCTGTTGATCGGATCTTGGCTTCTGCTACAGTACAAGTGTTCTTATCTTTAGCCTTCATCTCTTCACTGTTGCTGGTCTTCTTTGCTATCTTTTGTTTTTCATTTTTTTGATTAAAAATGGAAAAATCTGAGGTCACCTTGATCCGGTTCACCGGGAAAAATTACCCTGCTTGGTCATTTCAATTCCAAATTTACCTTGAGGCTAAGGAATTATGGGGCTATAATTCTGGGTCCGACACCAAACCAACAGATGATGAGAAGAAGATATCCACCTGGTTTACTAAAGATGCAAAAATAAAAACATGGATCCTGGGTTCCGTTGAACAACACCTGCTAATGAACCTCAAACCTTACCCCACCTCGAGAGACATGTGGGGATATCTGAAGCAAGTATACCATCAAGATAACTCAGCACGACAATTTCACCTTGAATGTGCAATTGCTGAATATGCACAAGGGACCTTGTCAATCCAAGACTACTATTCAGGATTTCGGACCCTCTGGTCGGAATATGATAGTATTAAGTATGCAGATGTGGCTGCAGATGTTCTGATCGTGATTCGTGATCTTCAGGCCTCTAGTCAGCGGGATCAATTTTTAATGAAATTACGTCCTGAGTATGACAGTGTCCGATCGGCCCTGATGAATCGGATGCCTTTACCTTCTTTAAATATCTGCCTGAATGAACTCTTACGCGAGGAACAGCGTATTTCAACTACAGCTCATATAGCTCAACATAAGGCTGAGACCTATTCTGTCGCGTTTTCAGCTACTAAGGCTTCTCAGCCTCCACCTCGGGACATGAGCAAAACTCAATGCTACAGCTGTCAACAATTTGGGCATCTTGCATCCCAATGCCAACAAAAAGTCTGTCGTTACTGCAAAAAGTCGGGACATGTCATCTCTGAATGTCGCCGCCGCCCTCCACGTCAGATTCCACAGCAGCAGGCTCCCCAGCATCAGGTTTTTCAGCATCCGGCTTCACAGTATCAAGCTCCGCAGTATCCGCCTCCACAGTCTCCGACTCCACATGCTTATGTTGCTTCTTCCGCTATGCCTACTTCCACATCTACATCCTCACAGTCTGGGTCCTCCTCTTCTCTGACTCCTGAATTGGTACAACAAATGATTGTCAATGCCCTTTCTGCTTTCGGTCTCTCAGGTACATCACCCCTATCTTCTACTTGGTTTCTTGATTCCGGCGCATCTAATCATATGACTCCTTCCAGTCATTCTCTCTCCAATGTGACAAACTATACTGGTAATCTTCAGATCCAAACTGCTAATGGCGGCACTGTTCCCATTACTGCCCTTGGAGACATCCCTGGTTCAATACCATTGAAAAATGTTTTCCTTTGTCCAAATTTAACTTCAAACCTTTTGTCAGTTGGGCAACTTGTTGAAAATAATTATAACATATCCTTTTCTTCTTCTGGTTGTGTTGTGCAGGACCAGATGTCCGGGAAGGAGATCGCGAGGGGACCTAAGTGTGGACGCTTGTTTCCGCTGGATTTTTCTAATCTTTCTAGGACTAGAATTGCCAATGATGTGTTTTGTCTTTCTATTAGAGATAATTGCCAATTATGGCATAAAAAACTCGGACACCCTAATTCCAAGGTTTTGTCCCTTATGTTAAATTCTGGTTTGAATAAAACTATTGGCTTATCTTCTTGTGTTCCTTTTGATTGTGCTGCTTGTAAAATGGGAAAAAGCAAAACTCTTCCTTTTCCTATTTCCACTTCACATAGCACTCGGTGTTTTGATTTGGTTCATAGCGATGTATGGGGAATTGCTCCAGCTCTTTCTCATGCTCACTACAAATATTTTGTGACTTTTATTGATGATTTCAGTCGGTTCACATGGGTTTATTTTTTGCATTCTAAATCTGATGTTTTCAACATGTTTAAAATTTTTTTTAGCTTATGTTGAAAATCAATTTTCCACCTGCATCAAAATCTTGCGATCTGATTCGGGCGGGGAATATGTGTCTTCTGATTTTCAACATTTTTTGCAAACCAAAGGCATTATTTCTCAGAGAACTTGTCCTTATACTCCACAGCAGAATGGAGTTGCTGAAAGAAAAAATAGACATTTGCTTGATGTCACTCGTTCTCTTCTTCTTGAATCATCCGTTCCTACTCGTTTTTGGATTGAGGCACTAGCTACAGCTGCTTACCTTATCAATCGTCTGCCTTCCACCTCTCTTCAAAATCAGAGCCCATATTACCGATTATACCAGACATCTCCATCTTATGATGATCTTCATGTTTTCGGCTCTATTTGTTTTGTGCACTTACCTTCCTCTGAGCGGACCAAACTAACCGCACAATCTGTTGAATGTGTGTTTTTAGGCTATGCGCCCTTCCAGAAAGGGTTCCTCTGCTACGATCCTCACATTCGTCGCTTGCGCACCTCGAGGAATGTAATTTTTTCAATTGAACGAACTTCTGAACCTCTTCAGTTAATTCATTCTGATATATGTGACCTCAAGTTTGTTCAAACTAAAGGTGGTAAGAAATATTTTCTTACATTCATTGATGATTGCACAAGATACTGTTATGTTTACTTACTGAGAAGTAAAGATGAGGCCTTGGAAATATTTTTGAAAAACATCAGCGAGGGCTTTATTTTTTCTCAGGGCTTTATTTTGTCTCAAGGGCTTTATTTTTTCTCCAGGGCTTTATTTTTTCTCGAGGGCTTCATTTTTTCACAGGGCTTTAATTTCTCTCAAGGGCTTTATTTTTTCTCAGGGCTTTATTTTTACTCAGGGGCTTTATTTTTTCTCAAGGGCTTTAATTTTCCTTAGGGCTTTATATTTTCTCGAGGGCTTTATTTTTTCTCAAGGGCTTTATTTTTTCTCCATGGCTTTATTTTTTCTCAATGGCTTTTTCGCGTTGGCTTCACTTGAAGTTACGATCCGCAGTTTGTAAATGGAGAAAAAAAAAAGCCCACGAGAAAAAATAAAGCCCTGAGAAAAAATAAAGCCCTAAGAAAAAATAAAGCCCTGAGAAAAAATAAAGGCCCTGAGAAAAAATAAAGCCTTGAGAAAAAATAATGCCCTGATAAAAAATAAAGCCCACAGAAAAAATAAAGCGCTGAGAAAAAAATAAAGGCCCTGAGAAAAAATATTGCCCTGATAAAAAATAAAGCCCATAGAAAAAATAAAGCCCTGAGAAAAAATAAAGCCCTCGAGAAAAAATAAAACCCTGAGAAATAATAAAGCCTAGAGAAAAAATAAAGCCCTGAGAAAAAATAAAGAAATGTCGTGTCTAACCTATCTCTGTTTGGTGCCAGATTCTGACCCCTCCTTTCCCGAGACGCAGTACGAGGAGAAAATAGTATTGAAAAATCTGATAGTAATGAAAATAACTAGAGAAATTAAAGACTATAAGCATAGAGCCTCGGTAGGACCCAGGCAGGAGTGCGGTCCATCAAGCTGGCACACCCGGTGGGACCTTGTTCATTTGAGAACACGATGCTAGAAATGAAATATTTGCATATCATATCTATTGCTATATGCTTATACTTCTTTTCTTGATTCTTTGGCTACTTTTGATTGGTGGCCATGTTGGATTCCGCATCTAAAAAAAATGAGATGAGATTTTTTGGGAATTTCTAATTCTTTGAATTTATTTCCACTCTTTCTCTTTTCAAAAAAACAAAAAAATTTACTCTATGCCCGGATTATAATAGCTCGAGACTATATAATTTTTAGACCTCGAGTCTAGACAAAAATAAAGACCTGGCACAAAAATAAAGACCTGGACAAAAAATAAAGACCTGGACAAAAATAAAGACCTGGGGCGGGTTCCTCCGTTTGTAAAGGTATGCCGGGATTCTAACATAACAATTCTGTCGCCGGCTGCCGGCCGGGGCTCCCTCCCCGCCGGCGACTGGGGGGGGGGGGGGGGGGGGGGGAGGGGGATGAGGGAGGGTGGTGGCTGGGAGAGGAAGGGAAGATGAGGGAGGAGGAGGGAGAAGGAGGAGGGAGAAAGGGGGAGGGATAGTTTAGGAAAAAAAAAATTTTGTCCTCTAGAACTGTAGACTTCCTAAACTAACTAAATGCAGTTCTCCAAAATAGTAATGAAAAATCTGAGTACTATTTTAAGCGTATGCCATCTGAGTACTATTTTAAGCTTGACTTAGCCCCCCATCCCATCTCTCCATCTATATCCTGCCCGCCCCACAATCTCTTTTCCAGTCCACATTTTTTTATGGAAGACATACCCATGCCCCATGGGTTAACCAACCATTTGGCCTCAGCCCATTCAATTCAAGTCTTATTTAGAGTTATTTTATTAGAGTTGTGTTTCTTAAATGATTTTTCTTTTAAGTTAGATGTTTTAATCCTGACCATCAATGTGTTTGGATGGTCCAGATTAGATCTACGTTATTTCTTTTCCTATAGAATATAAAGCCTCTTGGCATAGACACACATGGTTCGATTATTAATGAAAGTCAAGTTTTGAGATCTTCGCCAAGTTCTTCGAGTTCTCTCCAGATCTCTTTGCCTCTTGGTTTCGAGTTTGGTGTGAGGCCAATCTTCAAGTGAAAACCTGACCCATCCCCCTTATCTCCCTTATCTCTCCATCTCTATCCTACCCACCCCGCAATCTCTTTTCTATTCCACATTGCGCTAAAGGGGAGAACCTTGACAATGCTTCTGTCAAGCCCCCAGTGCCATCCTCCCACATCCATTTCCTCTGGGGATGAAGCTTTCGCTGCAGTCATGCATTACGAGTGACGTGGAGCTTATCAAAATCCAATCCAAAGTATTTTGGGGACATCTCATGCTGAGTCCATCTTTTTCCCAAACCCAAGAACTTCATGACAGTGTGATACCATCATACTTGAGGCAGTGTTTGAAGCAGAAGCAGCAGTTTTGCTGTTGGCATCATCCCTTTTTCTCCCCTTTTGTGTCATATCCTCCCATCCCTCTCATAGTCATGACCAACCAATCAGTAAGGATATTTGATGAAAAATGGGAAGTTTCGTACACGGTTGATGTTGATGTTGATGTTGTGTTTTTTTTTTTTGGTGCTTATAATCTGAGTGATGTTGATGGAAACAAACAAGCGTTGCCCATTAATGGAAAGCTACTCAAGGATTATTATCCTTGAAGAAGACAAGTATACGCTCGTATCTTCAGCAAAAGCATATCTGGATCTGGAAAGGGTCAGCTTGATAAAAGATACCTAAAAGTTGCTGACCTATGAGAAATGTGTTTAGGCAATTTAGTTATCACGTGATCTCCAACGCTTATGCCTGAATGAGTACAATCTAACATTAACTACCTTTTATAAGTATGTACCTTATAATATTATCATGTAGAACTGTAGACTTCCTAAAATAAATAAATGCAGTTCTCCAAAATAGTAATGAAAAATCTGAGTACTATAGTACTATAGTAATGAAAATTGGCCTAGCACCAAACTCCAATTCAAGAGGCAAAGAAATCTTGGAGAGAACTCGAGAAGAACTTGGGGAAGATCTCAAAACTTGACTTTCATTAATAATCGACCATGTCTGTCTATGCCAATTGCCAAGAGGCTTTCTATTATATACGAAAACAAATAGCGTAGATCTAATCTGGACCATTCAAACACATTTTTGTACAAGATTAACACATCTAACTTAAAAGAGATATGTCATTTAAAAAACACAACTCTAATAATATAACTGTTAAGTAAGACTTAAATTGAATGGGCTGGCCCCAAATTGTTGGTCGCACATGGAGCCATGGGTCTGTCCTGCATCAGAGCACCATCAGTCATGGTTTTTTTGGTTAAATTGGCTCACTACATATGACTTTTTATGCGCTTAAACAGTCCAGGTAGGACATTATCATAATCCAGCAGGACTTGTAGGCTAGAACCTCCAATCACAAAGAGGGTGTCTCAATACCTCATCAAATTAATTATAGACAATAGAGGGCCATTTGAAGATTATCAAAAAGTGCTTTTGCCAAAGCTCTAAGTCCTATGGGATGTACAACTACGATGTGAAACTATAAAATCCTTAGGTCCTGAACTTTTACGCAGGAATAGGGAACTCAGATAATTGATTTATTTGCATCACCCCATAGGCATGATCAACAATAATTTGAATGTGGGGCCCTACAGATTGTGGTCCTCTAAGGCAACCTTAAGAGTCATACATATATTTTAAATGAGCTTTGGGTAATCAAAGCATCAATTTTAGTGGAATTCCTTCATGTTCACATGGAAGTTAATGAAGTGGCAGATTCACTAGCCAAAAAAAAGTGGAGAGGGAGACTTCATATACTGGCCCTTTCTTTCTACTAGTGTTTCTCTAGTTCATTTTGTTGCCTTTCCCCATTTATGTATATTAATTATGTATAATCTCAAGCAATAGCTTTTGGATTTTGTGTGACTGTCTTTTATTTATTTTTTTTCTTATTTCAATGATATCGTTATGTTACCGCTAAAAAAAATAATTTCAGTATAACCAAGGCTTTAAAAATCAGAATCGAATGAGTCACAGCGCAGCAACCTTCAAAGATATAGGAACATATTATAAAAAAAATCTAAAAATTTGAAAAAAATAATTTAAACGTAAATATGTGATGTCATTTGTTTTTCACTCAATCAGATTACCGATGCATCTGATCTTTGAATGCTTAATTCTAACACAAAAGTGGATTTTATCTCCTAAATTCAGTGTAAACGATTCTAAAAACCCTTCCAATTCCAAAGCATTTTCCAACAAGAAAATAGAGAAAAATGACGTGAATAATGCCTATTTGACAGGAAATTATCAGAAAGAGTTTTTGTGTGTGCGTGCGCGGGGGTGGGTGGGGGTGGGTGTGGGTGTGGGGGCTGATTTTTAAAACCATGAGTATGACGAAAGAAAAGGGAAAAGAAGTAAACTTGACATGGTGGAAGAGATGTCAAAATATCTAGTTTATCTACCTTCATGTAGTGAAGATAGATTTAGGCATCCGAAACAATAAATGAGTAATGAGAAAGATGGGTAGAAAAGAAATGAGACAACTTTGATAATGGGATCTGCTAGAAGCATGAACACAGTAGCTCCTCCACCTGCCAAAGACATTTGTGAACAGATTTCCTCAAAGACCAGAGTTGCTCTCGCTTCAAACAAGGCCCTCAATCAATCATTAGTACTACCATCTTCATGGATCGCTCTTCAAAAGTCTTCTCGCATTTAATCATTTCTTCTACATGAAGCTCTTGCCTACTCATACACCGACAACATATGTTTTGCACTACTCTTACACATACTATTGGGATTTTCCATTGGGTGGAATATTGCCCCTGATGCGCTTCTAAGAAAAATCTAGATATCTATTGTACGGTAAATTACCTAGACCTTTAAGAGCATCATATTATAAATTTTCTGTCAACCTCTCTAGGACAATTAATGCATATCATATTAATTTCTTTGAATCAATGAACAAAACCCACAAGAAAGCAATTAAGAATTATCACTCCAATCTCCTTTAGTAAGAAATAGTTTACTAATTTAAAGCAGTCAAATTAAGACTAATATCCTTCATGTACTTTTAAAAAATAGCTGAATTTGTGTGACATTTAGATGAACCTAAACAAAAGACAAGGGAAAAGAAGCGGAAAATGAGTTCCACAAAATGAGCTTGTCGCCACAAGACCTTGAGAGAGAATGACTCTGCTTCAAGCATCATTGGCTACTTCTAGTTTGAAAATGTTGTATGGGAGAAAAAAAGGTGGAAATAATATATATATATATATATATATTATTATCACTCTGTCTATGATGCTCAAGTCTAGTAAGGATTTTACATGCAAAATTCAATTATCAGATGTGATGCAATACAGATGTGTCAAAGTAACTGATATCTGAGTCTTGTAACTCTATGTTGCATGGATTTTTTATTTTTTTTTAATTCTTAGAATGGTAATTGTGAAGAGAGAATAGATACCAGTAAAAAAAAGAAAAAAATCTAGCATATGGTATCTTCTTACCATCAAATAGATGCATGGAGATCTCAACGAAATCTAAATATATGGAGTCATTACTGGGAATGGCCTAGACTGTGGAGCTCGCCTGGAGCATGCAAATGATTGTTTGGGGGGGGCAGGGTTTGAAAGGTTTCCCTAAGACCTACCTCTATGCAGAAATGGGGAACCAACCATCTAATCGTAAGAGCTACTATTCCAAGGGCCTCAAAAGTTAACGAAACTCTAGCTTTAGATAAAGCTAGATAGGAGTCAAAATTTTGCATGACCAAATTGGGGGTCGGAGTGGGCTGGTGGGTGTGTGGTCTGTGTGTGTGTGTGTGTGTGTGTGTGTGTGAGAGAGAGAGAGAGAGAGAGAGAGAGAGAGAGAGAGAGAGAGAGAGAGAGAGAGAGAGAGAGAGAGAGATGGTGTTGGGGAGGAAGAGGCAACATAGGCCAGTCTGTTCCTTGCTTGGGCATGACCTGACCATATCTGATAATTTCTCGTTCATGACCCAAAATTGTGTCAAACTTAAGGTCTCAAACAAGAACCAGTGCATGATTTGATTAGTTCTACATCCAACAATTCTCATTGTTGGATTTAAAGAAAGTATGTATAAGTGCGGTTTTTTCTCCAGAAACCATCACAAGGATCTATCACCGTGCTTGTTTATGTAGACCAGTGTTTTTAAAAGCGCGAGGCGCATCAAGGCGCTAAGGTCTCCTGGGGCCTAGGCGCTAAGGCGCGAGGCGAGGCGCGGGCTTCATTGAAGCGAGACGCACATTGTATATAAAAATATATATGTTTTGGTATAGATAGATAATTCACAAAATAGAACAAAAGTAGAACAAATTAGACAGACTGACAGATAATTGGCAAGGAATATTAGAAAAATTCTAAACGTCATAAAGCATCCATCACTATAAATGTTAAACATTCAACAAAAGTACCAAAATCCATCAAAACCAATACAACTTCAAAGTCAAAGGAACAACACAGATGCTCCTAAGGAGGACCTAACGAGATTGGTGATAACCTGATGATGTTTTAAAAAAAAAGCCCACAGACCAGCCATACTAGGTCATCTCAAAATTTCAGCATGGGCCCCACTGATGGATGGTTAAGTCGGTGATGGCATAAGCAAAATATGATTCTTGCCCCACCGATTTGATGATGCGTTTGAAAAAAAAAAAAAAGCCCCAGACCAGCCAGTGCAGGTCATCCCAAAATTTCAGCATGGGCCCCACTGGCTGCTACTCAGGCGGATCGCTAGCTGGTGTTTCTCCTTTCTTCGTTCTCTTCCCTTTTTTTTTTTTTTCATTGGATGATACAAGAAACAACTAGGGCAGGGCACGGCATCTTTATTTATATTAGAAAATTTTCATTTAGCCCTTTATATCTCTTTCTTTTTTAATTTAAAGCCTGGGTGACAATAGGGCGCAAGAGGCGCGCGCCTTGGGCTTGGACCTGAGGCGCGCGCCTCAGGGGCTTTTTTGGGGCCTGTTTCAACTCGCCTCGACTCCCATCACTTGAGGCACAATTGCTGGGCCTTGACGAGCCTTGAGCCTAGGCGCGCTTTTTAAAACAATGATGTAGACAACATTCTTAGATTTCAATATCAGTCAAGTATTCTAAAAATCCTCATTTTTCATGAAAGACCTTACCACTGTCATATTTTATTAGTTTGAAGAGAAGCATATTTATTTCTTACTTTATTTTTTCATACCGACATGCATAGTTCTTTCAGCAGAAATATATTCAAGATTCCATTGGTCTCATTCAGCTCAGTAATAAATCCAATCGAACTGCATGTCAAATACATTCTGACAATGAAGGTCCAGTTTCAGACTTTGATAAACATCTTGTAGTCCGCTCATCTATCGCACAATGACCCCAACCAGATTATTATTATTTTTTAATAATTGAAGCAGCGCGGGGAAGGGAGGATAGCCAACAGGCTAAACTCCAAGCCAAAAGGCTTAGGGACAGGGATCCATAGGATCAAACTTGTCTTGGTCTCACACCACAGACACACAATCAAGAGAAAACTCAATAGAAAACTTTATTAAATCAATGCATCGTCCCTAAAGAGAGATTACAATCCTTTATACAGATTTATACTCTAACCTATTCTTGGAAACAACTCTAATTAAAATAAGCACTAAATCAATAAGAGAAACTTTCTAATTAATCTCATAATTATTCCTAAAATCCAGCTAATACTAAAAATAAACTATTGCATGATTTGAAGATCTTTTTATGGGCTTGGGCCCAATGGGCAACCAGACCGAGGATCTGGCCTGCATCAGCTCCCCCCCTCTTGGAGGGAACTCATCCTCGAGTTCAGTAGGTGACCGCCTGGGTCGAAGATCAAACGCACAAACTTCCGATTCTCTTGTGGATCTGCATATGGTGTGTAAGCTTCACTGAAGCATGTACTCCACGGAAGTCTTCGATATTGCCGCTTTTGATGGTTGGATCTTGCATGGACTCGTGCTCGAACAAATTGATGCTTCGATTTCTGAATTTGTACCATCTGCTCACAAACTTCTGATATCAACAATCGATTCCCGAAGATGAAATCAATGTGGGGAACCTCAATGATTTGCTCTTCTTTTTCAACCTTTGAAACAATATCCTGTTCTTTTGATGCTTTGATTGGCTCTTTAGGAATTGAACATACGAGGAAATCTACCAGTTGATCAGGCTCTTGGCCGACTACATTCAATTATTCAAAGTCCGCATATTCTTCCTTCGGTGTTTGCACTTCTTCATCTGAATTTGTTGGGAAATCATTAGTGTCTTGATTTTGTTCCTCAACTTCAGTTTTGATAATCTCCAAGATTGGTTCCACCATATGGACTTCAGTGGTGTGCGGAGACTTTTCTTCTTGCATCTTAGCTTTTCGGAGGCGATAGAGTTTTATCGAGTGTTCAACACGGATCGCTTCCCAAAATGCCTCGTGCATATCTTTGCATTCTTTCTTCATATTTTTCAATATGCTTGGACGCAAACCTTTGAGAAACTGAATGAAATCAAGTGTCTTGCCCAAGTCACATAAATAATGTAGCCTTTCAAATTCATTGGCATATTGTTCGACGGACAATGTTCCTTGTGTTAAACTAAGATACTGCGCAAAATGGCCAATGGGCTTCAAATTGGCTTCCACTGGTGGGGAGAATGGATCTCTTCCATGTACATACTTGTCCTCCAGTAGTAATTTCATTTCGTTCCATGTCGATGGATATTGATACAACTGACATTCTACTTCTTTCCACCATGCTTGTGCATCTCCTAGAAACTTTCGTTGGCATAATCTTTGCATGAATGACCTTTTAATTGACGCCAAGTAAAATACTCTTCAAGTACTTTAATCCAATTCAAGAAGACATATGGATCTCTATTTCCATAAAAAAAAATGGAACTTCTGGAGCTTCTCTATAAACCATGTTTGAGAAGTTACCTTGATGATCAATTGCTCAGCGATGGACTCTTTGTTGCTTGGTACTGCTAGAGGAAGTGATGGAATAGGCCCTGATTTCAATAAATTCCTACTTGGGCTTTTTTGTTGGGTCGGACCCAACCCGAACTCAGGCCCAAAGTGGGCTCAGCAAAAAGAACTGATAGTTTGGATCAGCACGTGTCTGCTTGTTTCGTCCTTCGTGCCTAGAGGGGATGAAAACCCCTTTCTGCTCATTCTCTCTCTGCTGGTCATCTTAGCTTGGTGAATACCCCAATGGCAGTAACTCTGGAGTAGTGACAGTGAGGAGAGCAGAGGCGAGTTCGGGTGCTGCTGAGGCAACGGCGGCTCGGCGATGGAGGTGCAACCTGCTGGCGATGAGTCAACGGTGCCAGGTACACTCGACTCTCCTTTACCTCCTTTCTTCTTCTGCTTTTTTTTTTTTTTTTTTGGGGTTGGATGAAGATGGAGTGAGGGGAGTGGTGTCGGTTTTTTTTTTTTTTTGGACGATGGGTTGTGGTGGACGGATGGAAGGGTTCAACCGTGGTGAAGGGGATAGGTGAGGTCCCGACACGAAGGGGATTTGGGTGTGAGGGTTTTCTGGATGATGGGGATGGGTCTAGCTAAGGGCTTTGGGTGATGGGTACTGTGACTGTGAATGGGTTCTGTGATTGAGGGAGGCTGACAATGGTTGGATTTTGAGACGGAGATAGACTTGGTTGGCTGAACTAAAGCTTGACGGAGAGAGAGTGATTCCAATGTTGTGGACTTTGGGACTGTCGGTGAGGATGAAGATGGGTTCCGGCTGTGTTCTGGATTACTAGGAGAGGGGTCAGTGGAGTTTGGATTAGATGGGATCAGGGTCTGTGCCGTTTTTGTCGGGTTTCGGTTTGAGGTGGTGGGGATGAGATGATGGAGTTCAACATGCACAGGGATTTGGTGGAGTTTTTTTTTTTTTTTTTTTTTTGTTGTTGAAATTGGTGGCTGCTATGATGGGCGGATGGAAGGTGTGTGATGATAGAAGATGATCGAGATGAATAGGGGATCGTGGGTTATCTCGAATCGGCGATCTGGACGGCGATCCTAGATTGGATATTCACTCTGATACCAATTGAAGCAGCGCAGGGAAGGGAGGATAGCCAACAGGCTAAACTCCAAGCCAAAAAGGCTTAGGGACAGGGATCCATAGGATCAAACTTGTCTTGGTCTCACACCACAGACACACAATTAAGAGAAAACTCAATAGAAAACTTTATTAAATCAATGCATTGTCCCTAAAGAGGGATTACAATCCTTTATATAGATTTATACTCTAACCTATTCTTGGAAACAACTCTAACTAAAATAAGCACTAAATCAAATAAGAGAAACGTTCTAATTAATCTCATAATTATTCCTAAAATCCAGCCGATACTAAAAATAAAACTATTGCATGATTTGAAGATCTTTTTATGGGCTTGGGCCCAATGGGCAACCAGACCGAGGATCTGGCCTGCATCAATAATGCCCACTAAGTAGTAAGTAAACCAGATTATATCCAATCCCCACATCTTCATATACATGCAATACTGAGGAAAATATGTTATCTAAGGGCCCGTTTTGTAACTCTAAAAATAAGCATTTTTTAAAATCATTTAGAGCTTATTAACAATTGAGAGTGTCTGATAAAACTCTAATCACATTTCAAACTTATAATTTATTTTGAGCGAAACGTGTGGTTTTAACCTGTTAAATATAAGCTGCTCAGAGCAGCTTATGTTTCTGAGTTTTTTTTTTTTCCCTAAAGATGGAGAAAGCGTCCCGTGATGGTAATCATGGGTTATAGATGGACTAAAATGCCCTATGAAAATTTTCATACTTACTGAAATACCCTCAGCCATATTTCCTACTGGTTTCCTTTTCTCGACACTATTCCCTACCCTCACTCTTGCCATCAAGCTCTTAATCCCCATCCCCCCAACCCCACCCTTAAGTATTTGATGTCTGTATCATAAGCTGCTGATGTGTGGCCCACTTGGCATGTTGTCTGATGGCCGTAGATGCGATGTAGCCCACCTGACGCAGTTGTAGATCGCTTTCTCAAAATCCATCTCTCTTTCTCAAGCTGAGAAAGGAATGAAGTGGATTGGACGCGAAAAAAACTTTAAAAAAATAAGCTGCTCTTAGCCCAATATGAATTTAGTACAACGTTGTGTTCCTAGTGTCTATCAACCCCTTTGAAACTTCTGAGACAACAGTTTTGTTTATCCATCAACTTTCATCCAATGGCTGAAATAATGGGCCATAACAAGATTACCGAGTCTCAGCAGCCAGGATTACTTGCTCCATAGTATATAATCTTTAGGGCTGGATTTGGACCAAATTTACATAGGCCACCTAGACCTGGCCCAGTGAGGATATTAGAGCTTGAATCAAATTTATATCCTACCCTGGAAGCGAGTCCAATATGTGGTGAACTTGGTAAGAAATTTGGACCCCAAACTTATTTTTAGTTTGTCTATTCATCTTCTTCATTGGATTTAATCTTCTGCAAATCCAGGTCAAACCCAGACCAAGGGAACCAACATACTAATCTGAACCATTGTTCGGTCTTTCTCTCGAGTGGGGAACACTACAAAATTAAACGTTCGGGACCCTCAGTACCATGAACAAATGATGCATAAAAGCCTCATTTTAAAATTGACTAGTGCTTATCTGAGTTATTCTCTCATGGAAATGACTCTCACTTTCCTCTCCTTTTTTCAAAACCTGTGGTAAAACCTATGAAACTGTAATCAAATCAACTCTTTTACATGTCATCTAACTTAATTCGAATAAGGCGAGTGGTTTGGATATGAAACAGTGGGCTCTGCTGATGGATTTGTAGAATTGGGATCAAAGAATCCTCAATGTCCCACCTTTGAGAGGATCTTGACTAGCATATTAGTGCTACTCATATTGGTTCAAGCCCAAATGTATTTTGCTTTATCGGGCCACCAAATGCCTCCTCAAATCTTTTTTTTTTTTTTTCATCTTTTATCATATTTTAGAAGATCTGGATAGCTCTTTGTATAACTCAAAATAAATTCAAAAGATGGGCACTTTTTCTTACGATACCCAGAAGAAATCATCCAACAGAATCCATGAAATTACAGAAGAAACACCCATGAAAATCTGTTGGCAGTTATAATACAAGTGTAGAGATAGATGAGTGGTATGAATACCTTGGCGGTCTTAATCTCGTCTTCGAGTTCATGGAATCTGTTGTTCAATCTTCCAAACTTGTTGATGTTTTGCTGATCCTCCCATGTCACCTCAGTCTCAGATCCTCCGCCCTTCAATCAAATCCATGAACAAGGAGTTTTCAGGAATTGCAGTGAAATTAAAGAACAAATGAGGGGGGGGGGGGGGGGGGGGGGGCGGGGGCGGGGGCGGGGGGCGCATATATCTTCTGTTTCATTTGAAGGGTTTTGGTTAGGGTTTCGTTTTGGAAGATTTCTCACCTGCTGCATATTTTTGTATTTCTTGAGCAGGAATTGAGTTCGCAGAAGGATCGGGTCGAGGGGAAGGGTTTTGAGGAACGAGGTTTTTTCTTACAGTTGAGCTAAAGCGCAGGTTCGAGCCTCTCCCGCACAGAGGATATGTGGATGCACACAGCGCATTAAAGTACATGGTAATTTCAATACATTGGATTTTTTTATTTTTTTTTGGAAATTTTAAGAGAGAATAAAACTTTTTCGCCATTTAAAAAAAGTATATGAAAATCTGAATATTTCAAAAGAGTGTAAAAAGTTTTCTTTTTTTCTTTCAATCAAGTCCTCCCCATGGATTTTTTTTTGGAAAAACTTCTTTACGGTAACCTACAGTACTTGATTCATCTCCTTGTTATTACAGTTGGTTATTTTATCCAAACGTTCTTCTATACTATCTGTACCGCTGCGCACACCAGAAGGTGTTTTTTTTTTTTTTTTTGCGATATCACAACAAATGTTGCGATATCGCAATTTATGTTGTCATATCGCAAAAAACGATAGGTTTCAACGAATCCATTTCTGTTTATAATTTCTTTCCGTTCCATTGCTTTCGTCTCTGAAATGGGTTCTCTGCTTCATGCTATACAGTGTAGCTCCTGTCACATAACAAGTGATCTCCTGCAATATATAACAAGTGATCTCCTGCCATATTCTCTGCATGTCAACCTTAGGCCACTATCATATATAGCAATCGAATCTCCTGCCACATCTTATATGTATCTCCCTCTTATTTATTGTATTATTTTTTCATTCTTTTGTGTCTTTTGAAAAAAGTTAGAATACAAGGAATCCCACTTGTAGAAACATTTGAAATATTTTGTGTAATATTAATAGTGACCTTAGGTGGGACTTGTGGAGCCTCACTTTTTTATAAACATCATGTTGTTGATATATTAAAAAAATCCCCTTGTTCTCATATCATGAATTACCAACAACTGGATTTGGCTTGGACGTCCAGTTGCAAAAAACAATGTGGGATGTCTTGTTCATCCCGTCCTATGGTGGGCCCCAGCACAAACTCAGAATGTCCACATATTCTTTTAACCTTTTCCTTTTATTGTGGCATTACAGACATCATTTTGATCATTATCTTACAGTGGCAGAGTTGGCATTGTGATTTAATTATTTGTTGGCACGTCCCCTCCATTTCTTCTCTATATAAACAACTATAAAAACTGCTCTTCTGTCAACTTGTTGAAGGCCTATCTATTAGTCGGCTATTCAATGTATTCAAACTCTTACACACTTCTCTCTCTCTTCCCTTATCATCAGTTCATTCAAATTCAAGTCATAGAGATGAAAAAACTAAACCTTGATCCATCTCCTTCCAAACCCAATCATGGAAGATCAATTCAGTGAGTCCGCCCCTGACTGATGCCCTAGATGATGTCGGTGCAGACTCCAACAGCAGTTAACCGTCTCAGTTAGAAACCAGAGCATTTAGGGTTTTCTAAACCCACAAACAGAGATAAATGGAGAGAAAAGGAGGTAAAGAAAAGAGAATACCAGATCTCTCTAAAAGAGAGGGAACAAGGATTATTAGGTTCAGCCGGAGCTACTGCAACAACACCAAGCTCGGAACACCCAGATTGTGAAACAATTGTGGCCAAAATCCCTAGTCGATAAAGACAATGGAGACGATGATGCTTCGTCGACGTTGAACGGACGTTGGCGCCTTGCGTATTTGCAAACAGGTTGGCGAGGGAGGAGGATGGTGAAATTCGGCTGGGCAGAGAGTTACCACAAGTGGAAATTAGGAATAGTCGAACAAGGAGGGATAAACGGATGAAAATGGCTTTTCGAGTTGTGCTATCACAATAAAAATTGCGATATCACAACATAAATTGCGATATCGCAACTAAAAAACTTGCGGTATCGCAACTTAAATTGTGAATAAAGCAATATTTGTTGTGATATCGCAAAAAAAAAAAAAAAAAAAAAAAAAAAAAAAAAAAAAAAAAAAAAACGCCTTCTGGCCCGCGCAACGATACGGACTGTACGGAGAACTTCTGGGTAAAATGACCAACTTTGGTGACAAGGGGGAGAAATCATGTACTGTAGGTTACCGTACAGAGATTTTCCCTTATTTTTAAATGATAAAAATGCCCTCATCATGGCTTTTTGTCTTTTTTTCTCTCTCTTTTTTTCTCCTCAAAACTCACTACCTTTCTCTCTAAAACTCACTTCCATAGAAGGGGTGACGTCGTCAATATAATCTTCGCAATAAATGGAAAATTCCTTTATTGATAACTTACTTTCAAACCATTCAACAAGTAGGGGGCCTCGGAGCAGTGGAAAGTTTCTCAAAACGGGGAGACACTATATACGAAGAAGATAGATTTTCAACCCAACTTTCAAATAGGAGACTGGATCTTGGAGGAGGAAGGAGAAAGAACAAAGGTAAGTCTTTTGGGGAGGAAAGACAAAAATATGTCATTACGGCATTTTTATTGTTTTTCAAAAAAATTTTATAGAGAGGACTGGATTGAAAGAAATGTGAAAAACTTTTATAATAGACTCAAGCAAGATGGAGAATGAATACCTATTTGTTAGCCTATGCATTTTAATGCAAACAAATAAGCTCATGATCCAACATATGCTTCCAATGCATAATGGTCATTTTGTTTGTTTGTGCTAGCCTTCTAGGTGTGAAAATGGTGCGTTTTACCAAAAAAAAAAAGGTCATTTACAACGAGTAGTTGAGTTAAAAGAGTTGGATCAGTCCCTTGACACTTAGTTTTGTTGCCTCCTTGTTCAACCTTACATTTACTAGTATCTCTTATGAACCAATGCAGTATGAGCTTTGGATAAGTCCCTTGACGCTTGGTTTTGCTGCCTCCTTATTAATCTTACATTTACCAATAATCTCTGTATGTCTGTCACGTCCCCCGAACCCGATTAAAGAAATAACCGGATTCGGAGAGTGAATTTTAGGACTAATTAAAAAAATTTATCCTTTGGGCCCACGGATCGTAGTCCGCGGTGAGGATTTAATATTTCAAACCTCCAACCTCATGTAGTACAATAAATATAGAGTCCAAACAACTCTAGACATATGGAATCTCAAGCAATGGATAATAATGTTGGAAATAGGGTAGGCCTCTAGGATAGGTTTCAAAAACTTTTAACCCATTTGACGCAGGGGTCAACTATCCAGAAGGTTATAAAACTCAATCCAAGATCCATGTCCTCAATCTCAGCCATCATGATCAGTAAAACAATCTATCTAGAAGATAAAACCAGCAACATATAAGCTACAAATAAATCTACAACATGCAAGGAATTATACCTTTGGAGCTCGGTTGTGCTCTAATGGAGAAGTTGAGTCCTAGATTAAGTTAGACCCTTAGATTGATAACACTTTTGAGGGCTTCTAAGTTATCAAAACCCTGTCGGTTAGATAAATCGGATGGGTGCCAAAATTGCATGATCAATCTAAGGGCATACACGACTTGGATGAGTGTCAAATTTGGGTGAGAGAGGGGAATCGTCATCAGAGATCATAAGGGTAGTATGCAAGTGGCTTACAAGGGTTTGGTTTGAAGGGATGTGGTCGGATATCAATTAGGGTTTACAGTTGGGGTTGAGGTTTGGAATGAAATCAGTGAGATGGAATGAGGATAGTTCGTATGAAAGGTTTTGAAATTGGAAGGTTTGGTATTTTTCCATTGTGGTATGACAGGACATTGGAAGAGGAATTGTCCTGATTATCTGTCTAAGAAGAAAACCCCAGGTATGATTGAGTCACTTGTTTCTGAAGTTAGTTTTGCAACTAGTACTTCAGAATCCTGGTGTGTTGACTCCGGTGCAACTAATCACATATGTAACTCGTTGCAGGGGTTCAAGGAAACCAGGAGGCTAAGTGATGGGGAAATCATTGTCAACCTAGGATCTGATGCTAAGGCAGGAGCGGTTTCAGTAGGAGTTATTACTTTATGTTTTTCAGATAATAATTGTCAGACACTCTATATGTACCGTCTTTATGACGGAATTTAATTTCAGTTTCTAGTTGGTGAATAAAAGTTATTCTATTACTTTTGGTACTGAAGTTGTCATAAAGAGGAACGGTACTTTTATTTGTTCTGGCAAGGTAACCAATGGACTTTATCTGTTAACTCCCACAATGTATGAGATACATGATACCGAAATAATTAATAGACCATCATTAAAGAGGAAATCACCTTCATCTAATCCAACAAAACTTTGGCACCTGAGGCTAGGTCATATAAACCTAAACAGGATTGACAGGCTAGTGAAAGATGGTATCTTACCTTCATTGGTGGTAGAACCAATGCCTGTCTGTGAGTCCTGTCTGGAAGGAAAAATGACCAAAAGATCTTTTTCATCTAAAGGCAATCGGGCCAAAGATTTATTGGAATTAGTACATACTGATGTGTGTGGACCCATAAACGTTAGAGCCAGAGGAGGATATGAGTACTTCATCACTTTCACGATGATTACTCAGATATGGATACATATACTTATGCACCGCAAGTCCGAGGCTTTTGAAAAGTTCAAAGAGTTTCGAGCGGAAGCGGAAAAGCAATTAGGTAAAAGTATCAAGACTCTTCGATCAGATCGAGGAGGAGAATATCTCTCTGCTGAATTTATGGGATACTTATCAGAGAATGGGATTCTATCCCAGTTGTCTGCTCCTGGTATGCCTCACAGAATGGAGTAGCAGAAAGAAGGAAACCGGACTCTTTTAGATATGATCAGGTCTATGATGAGTTTCTCAGGATTTACCTATTTTCTTTTGGGGTTTTGCCTTAGACACTGCAATGTACATACTAAACCTCGTACCATCTAAGTCTGTACCTATGACTCCCCGGGAGTTGTGGTCTGGGCGAAAGCCTAGTCTACAACATTTACACATTTGGGGTTGTCCAGCACACGTGCTAAAGGTTAAGACGGATAAGTTGGAAACAAGGTCGGAAGTATGCACTTTTATAGGATATCCCAAAGGAACTAAAGGTTGGTTATTCTATAATCCCAGAGAGCAAAAGGTGCTAGTAAGCACCAATGCGGTTTTTCTTGAGGAAGATTATATGAATGACCGGAAATCTTTAGAAAAGGTTATCTTGGAAGAAATTCAAGAACAAACAATTCCAAATCCAAAAATAACCGAACTTGAAGAGAATCCACCCTCTCCTGACCCAGTAGTTACACCAATGCCTCGTCATAGTGGGAGAATTATCAGACCCCCTGTGAGGTTCTCTCTTTTGCGAGAGTCTTACGAGGCAATTCCGGAAGAGCAAGAACAAGATCCCTGTAACTATGATAAAGAAATCAATGACATAGACTCGGGACGTTGGCAGGAAGCTATGAAAGCTGAGATGGAGTCGATGTACTCTAATCAGGTCTGGACACTTGTGGACTTGCCTGCCAATATTAAACCTATTGGGTGCAAGTGGGTCTACAAGAGAAAGAGAGGACCGGATGGAAGAGTGGAGACCTTTAAGGCCAGGCTTGTTGCGAAAGGTTATACTCAGAAAGAAGGCATCGATTATGAGGAAACCTTCTCGCCAGTAGCCATGCTCAAGTCCATCAGGATACTCTTATCCATTGCAGCTCATCTTGATTACGAGATTTGGCAAATGGATGTCAAGACGGCGTTTCTCAACGGCCATCTTGAGGAAGACATCTATATGATGCAACCAGAAGATTTTGTAGCTAAAAACCAAGCGCAAAGAGTTTTGCAAGTTGCAGAAGTCCATTTATGGACTAAAGCAGGCATCCCGGAGTTGGAACATCCGTTTTGACGAGGCAATCAAGTCATTTGGTTTTTGTCAAAATCCGGATGAGTCATGTGTGTACATGAAAACTGAAGGAGGCAGGGTAGTTTTTCTGATATTATATGTCGATGACATCCTACTCCTAAGGGAGTGACATAGGACTGTTGTCAACAGTGAAAGTTTGGTTGGCTAAGACTTTTGATATGAAGGACTTGGGAGAAGCAAGCTACATCCTAGGGATTAAACTCCATCGAGACCGAAAAAATAGGATGATAGGCTTATCCCAAGCTGCGTACATAGATAAGGTACTGGTACGGTTTGCTATGGCAAGATTCCAAGAAGGGTATCACACCTTTCAGGCATGGAATGAACCTTTCCAAGGATCACTGTCCCAGACACCTGAGGAAAAGGAACAAATGAGAACAATACCATATGCTTCGGCTGTGGGTAGCCTCATGTATGCTATGCTATGTACTAGACCGGATATCTGTCATGCAGGGGCCTAGTCAGCAGATATCAGTCTAACCCAGGGCCTGATCACTGGACTGCTGTAAAATGTATTCTCAATACTTGAGAAGGACTAGAGATTACATGTTGATTTATGGCAGTGATGAGTTGATTCCAGTCGGATACACGGATTCTGACTTTATGTCAGATAAGGATTCCAGGAAATCAACTTCTGGATATGTGTTTATGCTTGGTGGCGGAGCTATTAGCTGGAGGAGTATTAAACAGGAATGTACCGCTGATTCCACCTCGGCGGCAGAATTGGTTTTATACCCACAGATTAAGTTGGTCAAACATATCTCTTTTAAGTTAGATGTGTTAATCTTGTACAAAAATGTGTTTGAATGGTCCAGATTAGATCTACGCTATTTGTTTTCGTATATAATATAAAGCCTCTTGGCATCATGGATTGAAATAGCGGCCGCCACGTAGCGTGGCGGCCGATATATCGGCCGTGGCGGGGGATACCGCCACGCCACGGCCGAAATATCGGCCGTCGCATCCGTGTCGGCCCGTAGCGGCCGCTACAAAGTGTGGCGGCCGCTACAAAGCCGCCACGATACGTTTCCCTTTTTTTTTTTTCGGGGGCGCTGCCCCCTGGGCCCCGCGAGCTGACCGGTCAGCTCGACCCCCGCAAGGTAATCCCCCGGACCCCCTCTGCGAAACGCATGTTTTTGAAAAGTGGCAATCAAGAAGATAAAAGGATCATACTTGACCATGATAGCTAAGACTCTTTGCTGGTTGTCTTTCCATTTTTGTGCTTGGATGTCTATTATTATCATAACTTGCTAGATAAGATATTAAACCTGTTTAATTATGTTTGAAATTGTATAGTAGTAAAGATATAGTTACCTATTACTACTAGATTTCAAATTGGTCTTAATTAAATTATTTTATAAAGAACCCTCATTGTGCTGGTGACTAAGGTATTCCTATTTCCTTCACTAACTCTCTACTCTGTCATTTTTAAATTGGTGTTGAATATTGATTATTGATCACTTCATAGTTCATTCACTTGATTGAGTTTGAACCTAGAATGTTGAAGTATTGATATTTAATTGTTCAATGTTCATTAATGAGTAATGACCTAACTCTTAAGTCTTATGCCTTTATTTTATGTTCTAGTTTTTTTTTTTATGAGCTTTCCATTACTTTCTAAGTTAGTATGACTAAGAAACATGAATACATGTGAAAAAACTAATAATTACTATTATTTTCTATTTATTCAGCGATACAGGACTTCATATATTGAGGGCACCGCTACACCCACTTTTCTTACTTACTTTTGCAAAAGAACCACATATTCTTTCATTTTACAATTTTCTGGATTTTCTGAAATTTTTTCAAATTTTTTGGACGATTATTTCAAATCGCACCGCTACGCCGCTACGTATCCCCGCTACGCTACGTATCCCCCGCTTCGTAGCGTTTTGGCGGCGGGCCGCTACGCCCGCCGCAACCGCTATTTTCATCCTTGCTTGGCATAGACAGACATGGTCGATTATTAATGAAAGTCAAGTTTTGAGATCTTCCCCAAGTTCTTCTCGAGTTCTCTCCAAGATTTCTTTGCCTCTTGAATTGGAGTTTGGTGCTAGGCCAATTTTCAAGTGAAAGCTTGACTTAGCCCCCCATCCCATCTCTCCATCTATATCCTGCCCGCCCCACAATCTCTTTTCCAGTCCACATTTTTTTATGGAAGACAGACCCATGCCCCATGGGTTAACCAACCATTTGGCCTCATCCCATTCAATTCAAGTCTTATTTAGAGTTATTTTATTAGAGTTGTGTTTCTTAAATGATTTTTCTTTTAAGTTAGATGTTTTAATCCTGACCATCAATGTGTTTGGATGGTCCAGATTAGATCTACGTTATTTCTTTTCCTATAGAATATAAAGCCTCTTGGCATAGACACACATGGTTCGATTATTAATGAAAGTCAAGTTTTGAGATCTTCGCCAAGTTCTTCGAGTTCTCTCCAGATCTCTTTGCCTCTTGGTTTCGAGTTTGGTGTGAGGCCAATCTTCAAGTGAAAACCTGACCCATCCCCCTTATCTCCCTTATCTCTCCATCTCTATCCTACCCACCCCGCAATCTCTTTCTATTCCACATTGCGCTAAAGGGGAGAACCTTGACAATGCTTCTGTCAAGCCCCCAGTGCCATCCTCCCACATCCATTTCCTCTGGGGATGAAGCTTTCGCTGCAGTCATGCATTACGAGTGACGTGGAGCTTATCAAAATCCAATCCAAAGTATTTTGGGGACATCTCATGCTGAGTCCATCTTTTTCCCAAACCCAAGAACTTCATGACAGTGTGATACCATCATACTTGCGGCAGTGTTGAAGCAGAAGCAGCAGTTTTGTTGTTGGCATCATCCCTTTTTCTCCCCTTTTGTGTCATATCCTCCCATCCCTCTCATAGTCATGACCAACCAATCAGTAAGGATATTTGATGAAAAATGGGAAGTTTCGTACACGGTTGATGTTGATGTTGATGTTGATGTTGTGTTTTTTTTTTTTGGTGCTTATAATCTGAGTGATGTTGATGGAAACAAACAAGCGTTGCCCATTAATGGAAAGCTACTCAAGGATTATTATCCTTGAAGAAGACAAGTATACGCTCGTATCTTCAGCAAAAGCATATCTGGATCTGGAAAGGGTCAGCTTGATAAAAGATACCTAAAAGTTGCTGACCTATGAGAAATGTGTTTAGGCAATTTAGTTATCACGTGATCTCCAACGCTTATGCCTGAATGAGTACAATCTACATTAACTACCTTTTATAAGTATGTACCTTATAATATTATCATGTAGAACTGTAGACTTCCTAAAATAAATAAATGCAGTTCTCCAAAATAGTAATGAAATGTGCATGTCGCATTTCAATAAACACCAATGGAATAAATAAGCTCCCGGCAGCTATAATCGAACAAAAGTCAACACCCAGTGGCACAAAGGAACAAAAAGTGTTATGCTGTTTCTTACTCCAGTTTTAGGGCACTCACATAATACAATGAAAACGATATGCCCTTTGTCACTCCAGTTTCACGAGATCAACATATTACAAATCTGACACATTCTTGGAACTGATGCAGGCATTACGTGTGGGACCCAATCGATGCAAATCCAATTTAATTTCTTATTTTATTATTAAGTTGTAATTGGGAAAATCCAATTTAATTTCTTATTTTATTATTGAGTTGTAATTGGGAAATGTAATCCCAATTACTGTTAAGTTTGGCCCATGATCCATTAAGGAGCCCAAGGCCCATCAGTCCAACAAGCTCCTTAAGTCTCGTGGATTTGATTTAGTCAAATTGATATGGCTGTAAATATGTAATTAGTTTCTTTCCTATCTTAGTTAAGTGATTAGCTAATTTCCTTTTGTATAGAGCTTTGATTTAGGCTTAATTAAGGTTTGTAATCTCTTTATATATGTGATCATTCTCCAAGAGAAAAGACAGAAAATATACGTTCTGATAAGAACTTCAGTTGATTCTTCCCTTTGTGATTAAAAGATTGTTATGGTATCAGAGCTAGTTCAAGCAAATCATATTCTTGATCTTGATATAGAATCAAGACATTCAAGATAGAGAGAAATCAATCTCTCTCGTGAAGATCGACAGATCAGGGATCTGTTTCAAGGAATTCCGTCACTAAGTCATCCCATCTTCATGGTGGCCCACCTCTGATCATCAAACCATCATCAGAATTCTTTCCAGTCATGGTCGCCTGGAACTTCTAGGAATATTGGAGATTTTTTCTCAATTTTTCAGCACTCCCAGGTTGGTGTTTTTTCCCATTTTCGTCATTATCCAGAAAATTATTATTGTTTTCATCTGGACCGTCCAGAATCTTGGATCTGTGGTGGATTTCGATCATTCTTCTTTCAGTAGAAGGCAATTTTCTCAGCTTCATCAGATCAGTGTTCTGATCTTTGTCCAGATTTATCAGTGGGGCCCACGTACAAGATCAGTGGCCAAATTCATGGACGCCTGGGGTTCTTTTTTGTGATTTTTTGGTTCTGTGCTGTTTTTCCTGTTATCTGTTGATCGGATCTTGGCTTCTGCTACAGTACAAGTGTTCTTATCTTTTAGCCTTCATCTCTTCACTGTTGTTGGTCTTCTTTGCTATCTTTTGTTTTTCATTTTTTTGATTAAAAATGGAAAAATCTGAGGTTACCTTGATCCGGTTCACCGGGAAAAATTACCCTGCTTGGTCATTTCAATTCCAAATTTACCTTGAGGCTAAGGAATTATGGGGCTATAATTCTGGGTCCGACACCAAACCAACAGATGATGAGAAGAAGATATCCACCTGGCTTACTAAAGATGCAAAAATAAAAACATGGATCCTGGGTTCCGTTGAACAACACCTGCTAATGAACCTCAAACCTTACCCCACCTCGAGAGACATGTGGGGATATCTGAAGCAAGTATACCATCAAGATAACTCAGCACGACAATTTCACCTTGAATGTGCAATTGCTGAATATGCACAAGGGACCTTGTCAATCCAAGACTACTATTCAGGATTTCGGACCCTCTGGTCGGAATATGATAGTATTAAGTATGCAGATGTGGCTGCAGATGTTCTGATCGTGATTCGTGATCTTCAGGCCTCTAGTTAGCGGGATCAATTTTTAATGAAATTACGTCCTGAGTATGACAGTGTCCGATCGGCCCTGATGAATCGGATGCCTTTACCTTCTTTAAATATCTGCCTGAATGAACTCTTACGCGAGGAACAACGTATTTCAACTATAGCTCATATAGCTCAACATAAGGCTGAGACCTATTCTGTCGCGTTTTCAGCTACTAAGGCTTCTCAGCCTCCACCTCGGGACATGAGCAAAACTCAATGCTACAGCTGTCAACAATTTGGGCATCTTGCATCCCAATGCCAACAGAAAGTCTGTCGTTACTGCAAAAAGTCGGGACATGTCATCTCTGAATGTCGCCGCCGCCCTCCACGTCAGATTCCACAGCAGCAGGCTCCCCAGCATCAGGTTTTCCAGCATCCGGCTTCACAGTATCAAGCTCCGCAGTATCCGCCTCCACAGTCTCCGACTCCACATGCTTATGTTGCTTCTTCCGCTATGCCTGCTTCCACATCTACATCCTCACAGTCTGGGTCCTCCTCTTCTCTGACTCCTGAATTGGTACAGCAAATGATTGTCAATGCCTTTCTGCTTTCGGTCTCTCAGGTACATCACCCCTATCTTCTACTTGGTTTCTTGATTCCGGCGCATCTAATCATATGACTCCTTCCAGTCATTCTCTCTCCAATGTGACAAACTATACTGGTAATCTTCAGATCCAAACTGCTAATGGCGGCACTGTTCCCATTACTGCCCTTGGAGACATCCCTGGTTCAATACCATTGAAAAATGTTTTCCTTTGTTCCAAATTTAACTTCAAACCTTTTGTCAGTTGGGCAACTTGTTGAAAATAATTATAACATATCCTTTTCTTCTTCTGGTTGTGTTGTGCAGGACCAGATGTCCGGGAAGGAGATCGCGAGGGGACCTAAGTGTGGACGCTTGTTTCCGCTGGATTTTTCTAATCTTTCTAGGACTAGAATTGCCAATGATGTGTTTTGTCTTTCTATTAGAGATAATTGCCAATTATGGCATAAAAAACTCGGACACCCTAATTCCAAGGTTTTGTCCCTTATGTTAAATTCTGGTTTGAATAAAACTATTGGCTTATCTTCTTGTGTTCCTTTTGATTGTGCTGCTTGTAAAATGGGAAAAAGCAAAACTCTTCCTTTTCCTATTTCCACTTCACATAGCACTCGGTGTTTTGATTTGGTTCATAGCGATGTATGGGGAATTGCTCCAGCTCTTTCTCATGCTCACTACAAATATTTTGTGACTTTTATTGATGATTTCAGTCGGTTCACATGGGTTTATTTTTTGCATTCTAAATCTGATGTTTCAACATGTTTAAAATTTTTTTAGCTTATGTTGAAAATCAATTTTCCACCTGCATCAAAATCTTGCGATCTGATTCGGGCGGGGAATATGTGTCTTCTGATTTTCAACATTTTTTGCAAACCAAAGGCATTATTTCTCAGAGAACTTGTCCTTATACTCCACAGCAGAATGGAGTTGCTGAAAGAAAAAATAGACATTTGCTTGATGTCACTCGTTCTCTTCTTCTTGAATCATCCGTTCCTACTCGTTTTTGGATTGAGGCACTAGCTACAGCTGCTTACCTTATCAATCGTCTGCCTTCCACCTCTCTTCAAAATCAGAGCCCATATTACCGATTATACCAGACATCTTCATCTTATGATGATCTTCATGTTTTCGGCTCTGTTTGTTTTGTGCACTTACCTTCTTCTGAGTGGACCAAACTAACCGCACAATCTGCTGAATGTGTGTTTTTAGGCTATGCGCCCTTCCAGAAAGGGTTCCTCTGCTACGATCCTCACATTCGTCGCTTGCGCACCTCGAGGAATGTAATTTTTTTTGAACATCAGTATTATTTTCAAAAACACATTGAACCGCCTGACTCATCACCCTTGGTGTCTTTACCTGGTTTTTCGGACACCACTTCAGTTGTTCGCTTTAATCCTAACTTTGTGTATCACAGACGGAACAAAGAAGCGCCTCCCAGGGATCCCCCTCCTGATCTATCTCCTGCATCTGGTCCACCTCCGACATTTGATCTATCTAGACATCATTCCTTGCGACGCTCCTCTCGCATTTCGATACCTCCCGACCGCTATGGGTTCTCCCACACTTCTTTAATGGCCACTTTGTCATCTTCTTCCATTCCCCAATCCTATTCTCAGGCTGTGCAGGACAAATGTTGGAACCAGGCTATGCAAGAAGAATTGGATGCTTTGGACAAAAATCATACGTGGGATGTTGTCTCTTCACCTGTGGGTATAAAACCAATTGGTTGCAAGTGGATTTTTTCTCTAAAGTTAAAATCAGATGGCTCTCTTGATCGATATAAGGCGCGCCTGGTTGCTCTCGGAAATCGGCAGGAATATGGCATTGATTATGATGCAACCTTTGCTCCCGTCGCCAAGATGACCACCGTTCGCTTAATTCTTGTTGTTGCTGCTTCTCAGTCTTGGCCTCTCTATCAAATGGATGTAAAAAATGCGTTTCTTCATGGTGATCTCAAAGAAGACGTTTATATGCGTCTGCCTCCGGGGTCAACATCTGGGAAGGGTATGGTTGCTAAGCTCCGTCGCTCTCTCTATGGTCTAAAGCAAGCTCCTCGTGCATGGTTTGAGAAATTTCAGGATGCCCTTCTACACTTGGATTTTCATCCCAGCCAGTATGATCCTTCCATGTTCTTACATCATGATCCATCTGGGATTACTGTACTGTTGGTCTACGTTGATGACATTGTCATTACTGGTCCTAATGCAAAAATGATTCAGGTACTCCAAGCTTCTCTTCATCGGACATTTCAAATGAAGGATCTAGGCCCCTTACACTATTTCCTTGGACTTGAAGTTCATCAATCCCCTAAGGGTATAGTTCTCAATCAGCACAAATATACAGTTGATCTTATTGACTTGGCTGGGCTTACTTCCTCAGCCCCCGTTGATACACCGATCGAACTGAATGTTAAACTCAGTAAAGAGGAGGGTGATCTTCTTCCGGATCCTACCGCATATCGCCAGTTAGTGGGTAGCTTGATCTACCTCACGATCACGCGTCCTGATATCTCATTTGCGGTCAATCTCATGAGTCAGTTCATGACTACTCCTCGTCATCTTCATCTGGCTGCTGTTCGTCGCATCATTCGGTACCTTCTTCGTACTCCGTCTCGCGGACTGTTTTTTCCATCAGCTAATCCTATTTCTCTCAAAGTTTATTCCGATGCTGATTGGGCCGGTTGTCTGGATACTCGCCGATCAACTACAGGATGGTGCATGTTCCTGGGTGATAGTCTGATTTCCTGGAAATGCAAGAACAAGACAAAGTTTCCAGATCTTCTACCGAGGCTGAGTATCGAGCTATGTCTGCTGCATGCTCTGAAATACTTTGGCTCCGCGGTCTGCTCTCTACCATTGGATTTCCTGCAGACGGAGCTACCCCCCTCTATGCTGATAATACGAGTGCGATTCGGATTACTGAGAATCCGATTTTTCATGAACGTACTAAACATATCGAGGTTGATCGACACTTCATCCGTGATGAATTCAAGCGTGATGTCATCAGCCTTCCACATGTCTCCACTGAACTTCAACTTGCTGACATTTTTACTAAAGGTCTTCCCAGACCACGTCATCAATTCTTGGTTGGCAAATTGATGCTTGTTGATTCTCCCGCATCAATTTGAGGGGGGGTGTTAAGTTTGGCCCATGATCCATTAAGGAGCCCAAGGCCCATCAGTCCAACAAGCTCCTTAAGTCTCGTGGATTGATTTAGTCAAATTGATATGGCTGTAAATATGTAATTAGTTTCTTTCCTATCTTAGTTAAGTGATTAGCTAATTTCCTTTTGTATAGAGCTTTGATTTAGGCTTAATTAAGGTTTGTAATCTCTTTATATATGTGATCATTCTCCAAGAGAAAAGACAGAAAATATACGTTCTGATAAGAACTTCAGTTGATTCTTCCCTTTGTGATTAAAAGATTGTTAATTACAACTCAATAATAAAAGAAGAAATTAAATTGGATTTGCATCACTTCGGTCCTACACGTGATGCAATGCATCAGCAGCTGTGATCTATTCATGGATACACACAAAAAGCGTAAAAGAACTTAAAAACAATTTGTTATCGATCTGCCAAACACTCTGCTGTAGGATGCAAAGCCAACACTGCAAATCACAAAATTCTGGCACTATTTTTTACTACCCCATGATCCTTTGGGTAGGCTGAAAAGGGTCAATCCCTAAATGGATCCAGTGACAATGATCTCCTGTGAATAAGAAGAACTGGTCAATGTTCTCAATAATGAAGTTAAAAGATGTTCATTACACTCTAATAATAGTTCAAAAACCAGTTCAACAATCCTCGGGGGTAGAACTTGATGACCACAGTGCTTGAAGTTTACAGAGAAACCCTTTGGGTAGTAAGCCAGGACAAAAAGAAGAAAATCTGAGCATGATGCCAATGGGCCAAAATGCATCATTGGTAAGACATTAACCTGTCGGCCCGGGCTGTGAAAACTCATCTTTTGCATGACATTGAAGTGCTAAAATGTTTACGAGTTCATTACATGGACTCCACAGGTTTGTCACATGGAGTTATTGACAAGGAAGTTCCTAACATCCCCCATGGGTAGCGAACTGGGAAAAAAAAGTCACATCCTGGGCATGATGCGAACTGGACAAATCTTGTCCTTGGCATGACCCCAAACTGCAGAAAGTTTGAAGGGACGTATGTGAGATCTCCAAAAGCAGAACATCAAAGACGGAGCTTCAAAGCAAAAGACAATGTCGGAGCTTCAAAGCTGAACTCAAAGCAAAATCTATACAAAAGGCCTTTAAACTTTCTGTGAATATCTTTCTGCCTTTTCTTTAATCTAATTTTTGTAGCATTAGATGCTGGAAATTCTTTTGGTGTTAGAATTGTCGTTTGGATTGTCTTTGTGCCACTGTATCCAGCAAAATCAGTGAAATATATTATCTCTCTGAATTATTTCCAGTCTTTTTTTTTTCCTTTTACTGCGAATAGACAGACATGCCAACAAGAAGGTAAGATAATCAATTGCCAATATTCACCTAGAAAGAAGCCTTCCACTCTGACATCAATTTGTTCTTCTTGTAGATGGCTTAACAGGTTCGTTTTCTGCAGGAGACCAATGACAATTTGGAGGATGCAAGCAATGAACTGATTTTGTCAGACGAGGATGTGGTGAGATTCCAAATAGGGGAAGTTTTCACTCACGTGCCACGGGAGGAAGTGGAGAACAGACTGGAAATGATGAAAGAAGAGACAACTAAATCTCTGGAGAAGTTAGAAGAAGAGAAGGACTCCGTACTTGCACAGATGGCCGAATTGAAGAAGATTTTGTATGGGAAGTTCAAGGACTCCATCAATTTGGAGGAGGATTAAATTTGGTATGTTTGTATTACTTATTTATCCATTGGTGTGGCAGTGTTGCATTCCCCACCTACGGAATCTATCTAATACCGCTCCCTGCTGTAAGTGTGTCGATTGGGATGTTCGTAGGGTTTATCCACTCTTCACTATTTTTTTTTCTTTTTTATAACCAAGGGTATCTCCCGCCTAGCCCAGCCCAAACTTTGACCCTGAGCCCGAGGGACACTCGATTCTGGACAGCCGAAAACTTTGTTAGGCAAGATTTTTGAAAACTAGTTGAGGCTTTTAAATTTTGCAATCATCAATTGGTTTAGTTGAAAAGTGTAAGTGTGTGTGTGGGTGGGTCACATTATGGATGGCGATGGCGATGGCGATGGCGATGGCGATGGCGATTATTGGTGGTTTATAGCATAAAAGATCACGTTGCCATTAGTACATGGTTTTTCTGTATTTCTGGATGTAGACAATTTCACAAGTACATGTATATTTGATTGAAGGTATTTCGGCTGTTAAGGCTCATCTAGAATGTAACAGTCTTGTGGAGCCAATCTGGCCCTTCCATGATCAATCAAACCCCTAACACCCACCAACCCGTAAATTATCTTTTACCAAAATTTGCACTAGTCTGCGTTTTGTAGGCCCTTGGATTGATCAACAGTTAGGGTTTGGACAACTATGAAAATCTTTGGTGAATGAGTTGGCACAAAAAAAAAATTTCCTTTTCACAGTCCTCTAGACGGCAGGGAAAGTTTATATTCTGAGTAGATTTTGGAAAGGTTTAGAACAAGAATGAAACTGAATTGTGATAGGATGAACAAGTTAAGATGCATCTTTTCCGGTTTAAAAAAATTGAGTAGTGGTTACCTGCAGTTGATGTTGAACCTTTCTGGGAAGTCATTCGTGAGATGGCATTGTTTGGTATGGTGCAGTATATTGTTTGACGGCAATATTTTATTTTATTTTTGTACCTAGCCAAAGGGGGCGACCCCAGCCATAGGAAAGTTGGCAGGGTTGGAAAAAGGGATACTTTCAAATAAGGTCTTTAAATTTTTGCCTTATTTCAAAAAAAGACACAAGTTTTAAGACTTTTCAAATTAGTCACTGAGTTTTATAGAAAGGTTTTAATTAAGTACATCTGTTAATTTAAAGCTATTATTCGGGAACTTTTTTTCTCATTTTTTTTAGAGAAAATTAGCGAAAGGTCCCTATAAGTGAATGTATCCAGCCTCTAGTCCAAGGAAAAACTCTTTAAGGCCTATGGTCCACTCAGCTAGACTGTTTGCAGCCATAGGTCCCTGAGCCCACATGTTTTCATTTTTGAGGACTAAATTGCCCTTCCAACCATTTTAGGCATAAAATTTTGAAATTCAAAATTTAAAATTTTATATTATCCCTCTCCTTCTCCAAAGAGATTAGGTTTGCAACATCCGATTTGAGGGCGAGATTGGGGATGAGGGAGGAGAGATCGTGTGGGACAGTGCTGCACCCACCTGCACCCGTCTCCCCTGTCTTCTCCCTCTTCTCCTTCTCCACTCTCTCTCCCTCTCTAATCTTCCGCTCTCTCTCTGCTCCCTCTTCGTCTCCGTTCCTTGCCCTCTCTCGCCCCCCTATCTGCACCTCTCTTCCCTCTAATTCTTTTCTTCTCCGCTCCCCATCTCTCCGCTCCCTCCCTGTTTTCCTCCTCTTCTCCTTCTTCTCCTGCTGGGGAAGATGATACATAAAGTTCTAAAACTCGATCCAATGGAATTGGTGGTGCTGCTGGAGTTGTCGCTGCTTGTAGCGTAGCTGCCCTTTGCATTGCAGTCTATCAACGTCAGAAGAGGGGAATTGGCAGCGGAGTGGGGAAACTGACACAACTGGCCGGAAAAATGGGACCCACATGCGGAAGGCGACTGGGACAATGCCGGCGCGGTACTCGGCGATCTTGAGGAACATGGGCATGGCGAGGTCGAAGTGGGGGCGAGGAGGATTGCACCAGCCGCCGTCATGGGAGGGTTGGGCGAAGTTGGGAGGGCAGAAGTTGGTGGCGGTGATGAAGATGGAAGGGCTGCTGGAGTGGCACCACGTGGGATCGTCGGCGCATTTTAGCTCGAAGCAGGACCCACAGCTCTGCCCATTGTGGAAGAGTGCAGTGCTCAGTTGCACCAGCCGCCGTCGTCGGAGGGTTGGGCGAAGTTGGGAGGGCAGAAGTTGGTGGTGGTGATGAAGATGGAATGGCTGCCGGAGTGGCACCACGTGGGGTTGTCTGCGCATTTTAGCTTGAAGCAGGACCCACAGCTCTGCCCATTGTTGAAGAGTGCAGTGCTCAGAGCTGCTGTCTCCACTTCATACCCCTGGCTGTACAGATTCCCATTCAATGCAAGGCCGAGCTGGTTGCCAGTCTACGGGGGCTCTAATTTTCTAAGATGCGGCGCGCGGAACCTTCGTCTCGGGATAAAAGGGAAGGTAGATCGATCTCGGAAGGATTTCGGATTGCAGACAGAATAGAGGATCTGTGTTCGTCGTTTTTTGCTCTGTTTCTGTCTTTTGTCAAATTCCGTGGAGGAGTGACATCTCCCCGGTGATCGCTTTTGGCTCTTTTATTTCTTTTGTCAAATTTATCTGAGTTTTTGTCAAATTTATCATAGTTTTGTTCAAATTTATCTTTTTTCTGTCATATTTATATAAGTTTTGTTCAAATTTATCTGTTTTTTGTCATATTTTTCTGAGTGTTGTTCAAATTTATCTGTTTTCTGTCATATTCTTTGTGTTTTTGGTAAATTATCTAAGTTTTTTCAAAATTTATCTGTTTTTGTCATATTTGTCTGAGTGTTGTTCAAATTTATCTGTTTTCTGTCATATTTCTTTTGTGTTTTTGGTTAAATTTATCTAAGTTTTTCAAAATTTATCTGAGTTTTCTGTAAATTTATCTAAGTTTGTTTCAAATTTTTCGGAGTTTTTGTCAAATTTATCTGAGTGTTGTTCAAATTTATCTATTTTCTGTAATATTTCTTTGTATTTTTGGTAAATTTATCTGAGTTTTTTTTCTGAGTTTTTTAGCAAACTTATTTACGTTTTTGAAATCTATATGCGTTTTTTAAATTTATTTACGTCTTTTCAAATTTATTGTGTTTTTTCAAATTTATTGCGTTTTTTCCAAATTTAATGCATTTTTAAAATTTATTGCATTTTTTGAAATTATTGTGTTTTTTCAAATTTATTGTGTTTTTTCAAATTTATTACATTTTTTAAAATTATTGCATTATTTAAAATTTATTTTCATTATTTTAAATTTATTTGCATTTTTTGGGATTTTCTTTGGATCTTTTGAGATTTATTTGAGTCTTTTGAAATTTATTTATATTTTTTTAAAATTTATTTTGATATTTTAAAACTTATTTGCATTTTTTAAAATTTATTTGCGTTATTTGATTATATATTGCTTTTTTTAAAACTTATGTATTTTTCGAAATTATTTCATTTTTTTAAAATTTATTTTCGTAATTTTGAAATTTATTTGTGTGTTTTTAGAATTTATTTGAAAATCTGGGGATTCCATTAATCGTGGACAATTAAATGTTAGTTGGCCATTATTAATGGGATATCCCACCAATCATGGTATCCAATCATGGGATTGGTTATGATTTGAAGAAAGGGTAAATTAGACATTTTAGGTGTGAATAAGTGTGAGAGGGACCTTTTGCTCTATGACTTTTTTTTGTGGATCTAAGGCCATAAAGTGTATGTTGAGGGACCTGTCGCCAAATGCCCCTTTTTTTTAAAGCACCCCTGTTACCCTCCATTGAAATTGAAATAAAACTCTCCTTTACATCCTCTATATTCTCCTCATTTTCTTCACCAGTTTCCTCACGGTGATAAAGGACAACAGTGTTCCGATGGATATTGATTGCATATAGTGGCTGCCGGAATCATATCATGGCTCAAAGTGAAGAATAATATAGTGGCTGCCGGAATCATATCATGGTTCAAACTCATAAAATAATAATTCAAGCAACATAGATCGGACCTTATTTAGAAATAGAAAGAATATTTTTTAATATTTATTTGAGAAATTGAGGCCTTATTGGTGTAGCATATTCAAATGGTCGGTAGTGGAGAAAAATATTTCAACTTGAATAAATAGAAAATATTAATTAATTTGAGATATCAAATTAATTATAATCTCAAGTGATCTAAACCCTAAGGTTGGTCCTTAATTACAAAACATATAACTAATTAATGAAATACCGTTTAGGAAAAATGAATGAGAATTGGTCTATAATAATTGAAAATTTAAACATGCCATAAAATTTAAACATCCCATATTTAAATAATCTACATGTCACCTACTTAGAATATGGAGTGCCTTTTGGGCTTTGTTAATCTTTTGTCAGTATTTTTTTTGTTTCCATCTTTCTGGGGTTGACTGGCAATTGTGGGGATGGTAAGCCCAAGCAAGAGAGGTGTGTTTTTAAAGGAGCAGCAACAATATGAAGGGTAGTTTGGGAAATCAAACGTGGAGCACTCTAATTGGAGATGAGTAGATAACAGCCGCTGCACCATAGACTGATCCTGATAAAAGAATCCATTGTATTGTGAGAGGAAAGTGAGCGCAAAGCAAATATGGAAACTGCTGTGAGGTTCGTGATTAAAAATTGGCGGAGATTGTTGAGGGGTTCGCGAATGAAGGATTGAAAGAAGAAGCATCATCTCTTTTTCAAGGACTGCAAATAGAAGAAATCCAACTGGAGCCGGAGAGCATGGGCTCCTTCTTGAAGGATGCAGATAGAAGAAAACGAAGAAAAATCAGCAACGATGGAGATGGAATGATAACTGTAGGTGCAGAAAATAAATGACCCACAATAAGGAGGTGCCTAAGAGGACTTATCCGAAACGATGATGACTGGGAATGACTGGATACCGTCCGAAAGCCTGAAAGAGACGAACACACGGTTAGAGGACCCTGGCCTGGGCGGCGCAAGGCTCTCCGATGCCAAAGTCAGTGAAGGAACTGGAACAATGGAAGGAGAGGAAGAAGAGAGGCAGAGTAACGACTCTGTGAGTGGGATTGTGCGTACCTTTGATGATGGTTAAGCCTCTATTTATAGAGTTTGGGACGTATCTTTTGGAAGATATCGAGACGTGGGTCCAGTGACTTGATAGGGAAGTCATGATCAGCCCACTTTGCCATTAATGCGGCCCAATCTAGCCCACTCTGCATTAAATGCGCGTCGGATCAGCCCACGTCGCATTTAATGCACGTCTTGTTGGGTCAGATCGTGTTGGGCGCTTTTGGCGGTAGGGATATCATCGGATCTGCCCTCGGGCATTGCCCTGATGTGGCCTCAGCCGCTGGATTTCGCCTTGTCAGGGATCTGGCGAAGATTGTGGGCGGCTGGATGTCGTGTTTGTCCCACTGGCTCGTGCCCCTATCCCTCCGCGTGCCTGATGACGTGAGGGATGAGGGGCGCAAGTGAAGGTTCTCTCTTGCTTCGGCTTCTGTCCCGGCTTCATCAGCCGAGGTGGGGTTTGCTGCCGAGATGGCACCCGGGGTGGCTTAGCCGAGGTGGACCTCTCCGCCGAGATGGCGCCCGGGGTGGGCCAGTTCGGCGCTAGAGGCCCGGAGATGCTTGAGTTCGGCCGAGGCCTCTGTCCTGATAGCCGGGGCGAAATTGGTGCCACGTGGATTCTCACGCGGATGGCACGTGAGAATGCTTAGCTTCATCTGACGGCTGTGATTAGCTTAATCCTGTGGTTCTGGAAATCTCCCCACACAATTGCCCCCTAGCTTTTGACCTCTGAAGTGTGCTAGCCTTTAGGGGTTGAAAGCTAGAAGAATCCGTCTGGGGATGTGGTGATCATTACCTGGCGTCGTTTCAACTCTTTATGGCTGATGTCGCTTCAACTCTTCAAAGCAATAAATGCCTCGCGCTGTTTGTCTTGGGACTGAGTCGACGGCTACACGCGTAGCTCCTGCGCCGATTGGGTCGTCTCATTGATGGGACGGGCACGGGCTTTGAAGTGTCTCTTCGAATTCGGAGTCGGTGCCCAAATGAGGGTTCCCTTTCTATAAATAGGGTCGTCCCCTTCCTTTTCTTGCTTCTGGCTCCTTTCGTTTTCGCCTTCGCCTTTGCTTTCGATGTCCGTTCTGGTGCTGGAGATCTGCTCGAGGAAGACGACTGTAGAACGCGCCCGGATCTGCTTTCGATCTGCCTCTTTGCCCCTGTAAGTCGCTTCGTCCTTTTGTCTAGCTTCTCTTGGGGTTTTTGGGTTTTTAGGGTTTTTCTTCGTCGCCATTCCTTCTAGATATGGGCACCCTAGATTCAGGGTAGATTCCGATGAGGGCTTAGCCCAATTTAGAGCTGCCTTTAGCATTCCGGCAGGGGTCCTCCTGAAACCGGCGGACCTTGCCGATGCTGCCCTGTTTCGCTGCTACCATGGCTGGATGCCGTTCCCCCTGATCGCCGTGATCGAGGGTGGGGTCAGGTTTCCTCTGCACCCCCTGCTCAGGGCCTGCCTCAGTCTTTGGTCCCTTGCTCCTGGTCAGCTGATGCCCAATGGTTACAAAGTCATCATGGGCACAGCGAAGTTGAACGAAATCTTGGGGACCAACCTAGGTCCTCATGATATTGAGGACACATATGACATCTGCAAGGCTGGGGAAGAAAGGTATTATCTCCGCGTGAAGCCGCGGCGGATAGGCTTCGTCCTGGCCTTGGAAGATTCGAGCAAGAACGCCGAGGACGATTTCTTCTGTGTTTCGGGGGACTGGGAGTTCGGCGCCGGTGAGAGCAGAAGGCTGCAGGTCTCTCGCCGTCCCGGGACCGTCCCAAGTAAACATCGATTCCTTTCTATTGTCTTTGTCTAACTCTAGTGATGCTGGGCTGACACCCTTGTTTTCTGTTATGCAGAAGTAGGAGCGAGGCGACGCCGAGCTGTGAGTGAGGGCTGGACGCCGAACACCGGCGACATCAACAAGGTCGTGCGGTACAAGGGGCACGAGACCAGGTCAGCTTGGAAGCTGCTCGGGTACGCGCCGAGGTATCGCGGCCATTACCATAGGACTGGAGTGCCCGAGGTGGACGAGATACACCCGGATCGCCCCACCGTATCAGTTGCTGTGTTTAGCGGGGTCCCTTTGACTGATCCCGTTGCCGACCGAACTGCGTCTGGAGCCGAGGCGTCCACTTCCGATCCGGAGCTGCCGGACTTGTCGCAGATAGTGGAAGCTTATCTTTCTGATCAAGGAGAGGATATGGAGGGAAACGCGAGGGAGCCCGTCGTCAAGGACCTGTCCGCTCAGTTTCGGCAGAGGTTTTCACGCTCTGGGGCCCCATCGCCTGCTATAACTCGTGCAGCTTCGGGTCCGGTGGGTGCTGGTGCTCCCCCTGCTTCTGCCCCCGCTCCGAGCGGTGGAAACTCGGCGACGCTCGCCGGAGCGCTCGAAGGAGGGGTCCCCGCCCAGGAAGAAGTCCAAAGCGGGGGAGAAGAGTTCGAAGGCTGATCTGCAGCCGAAGGGCAAGAGTCCTGCGCATGCCCCTGGAGCCAAAGCTCCAGCCGAAAAGGGCGGCGAGAAGAGCGTGCCGAAAGAAAAGAGTGCGCCGGCCGAAAAGAGCGCTCCAGTCAGCAGGTCAACTGGCGGGCCAACGCGCGAGCCTCCCATCTCGGCGGGGCTAGGGTCCGGATCGGCCTCCGGGCCCCGAACTGCCCCAGCTCCGTGGAAGCCGAGAATGGAAACACAGCTCGGCAAACCCCTGAACGTTGAAGACAAGCTGCTGGGAAATGCCGAGGTGATCGGGGCCCTTGCCAGGGCTTGTGCTCTGCCACGGGATATGGAGGAGCACGAGAGGTTCGATGACGAGAGCCTGGTGTTGACGGCGATACAGGCCGACATCCTGGTAAGTGTTTTTTGTGTATGCTTTCAAGTGGCCTAGCTCGACTGTTCCCGTTTTGACCTTTCCTCTTTTCCCTTGCAGAACGTGCAGAGGCTCCTAACCATCCTAGGAAGGAGGGATAGAAACGCGTCGAAGGTGACTCGTCTGGAGTCCGAGCGGGAGAAGGTGAAAAAGGAGCTGGAGGCGCATCAGAAGGGAATGGAAGAGCTCAAGGTGGCCAGCGCTGGGGAGTCTGCTCGGTTGGCTTCGGCTCTGACCGAGATTGCCGAAGCCTCGTCCCGGGCCAACCATATGAAAGGCGAGCTTTGGACGAAGAGCAAGAGGATCTCCGAGTTGGAGTCGGAGCTGGCCAGGTCGAAGTCTGAATCGACGGCTGAGGTAACGAGGCTGCGAGGGGAGGTCTTGGCTGGTTGCGCTGAGAGGGAGAAGCTGGTGAAGGCGAACGGCGACCTGGAGAAGGAGAAGGCCTCTCTTCAGTCCGAGGTGCAGTCCGCCTTCCAGAACGGGGTGGACCGCGCCACCGAGCTGTACGAGAAACAGGTGGAGGAGATCACGTCCATCCTGTTCGAGGAAGGATGCCTGGCCGCACTGAGACGTGCGGGGGTCCCTGAAGACCACCCTGTCTATCAGGACCTGCCGAAGTACTCGGACCTTGCTCCCGAGCCGAGCTCCGCACCTGCGACTGATAGCGCCCTGGTCGAAGCTCCTGTTGCTGATGACGCCCCAGCTGCCCCGGTCTCGAGCGATGCCCCAGTCGCCAGTGAGGCTTTGGTCGTGCCTCAGGGTGAGACCTCCTCTGCTCCTGGTTCGGCAGAGGTACCAGTCGAAGCCCCTTCTGCCAGCGACGCTCCAAGCGAGGTCCCTGTCTCGGCCGAAGCATCTGGTCCCTTGGGAACGGTGATTGATCTGGTCGAATCGCCGAGACCGAAGTAGTTCTGTCCCTTATGTCCTTGGTCTTTCTTTTGTAACGCTCCTTCCTTTTAAACCTTGTAATCCTCTTTATTATGAATAAAAGACAGACTTCACTTGCGCATTTTTCTCTGTATTTGCTTCTTCTTCATTTCTGGATGTGCATTGAATGGTACTTGATGGCCTTTAATATAATGCGTGATTCTCGAGGTAGAAGGAGTCAAATGAGCCTCATAGTTGTTCGTGCCGATTCTCCGTATTCTGAAGGTCATAAATAGCTGTAAACAGTGGCACGGCCTATGAGGGAAACGGACGGATGTCCCTGCTTAGCGTTATAGGGATTGCTGTTCAACAGTCGCCCATCCCAAGTAACGCGTGGGAGACTTCGTCCCCATAACTTCCTTCGGAGACTGAGCCCCTCTTCTTCCTATAAATAGGGCTATCAGGCTTGCCATGGGCGGTAAACAGAACGTAAGGTAGCTTAAAACCACGCAGAAGTTAGAACCATGGCTGATAGACAAAGAGCAGCCTTCGATCCAGGGGGGATCCTTGCGTCTGCGGATGGCTTTCTCCAAGGGGGAAAGCCCATCGTAGTCTGCGCGCTCTCTGAAGGAATTCTCCGTGGACCACGCGCTCTCTGAACGCGGGTTCACGGCCGGCCGCCCCTGGCGAAATCCGATGGGTCGGGTTTCGTTGATGGAGAGAAGAAGAGGAAGAGGGGCGGTTTGCGCATGGACCTGGGGGTTCTTCAAAACCCTGATTGGTTTGTCTGGCCGGAGGGTGTTGAAGAGCTCAGCGAGGTCCTGCGCCTCCAAACTGTAGGGGCTCTGCAATCGCTTTGGTCTGACCAGCCACAGCGTATTGTAGAGTTTACTGAAGTTCAGGATCGCTGAGAACCTCCAGGCAACGATCCGGCGTCTTTGAGCCTGCAGCCTGAAGAGTCGGTGAAGACCAGAGTCTCCCAGTTTCTTATTTTATTTTCTGTTTCCTGAGGACTGTGATCCTCCTTTCTGTACTTTGCTTTCTGCTTTGTAATTCTTGTAAATAAAGCAGTTACAATAAATAAAAAGGAGAAATTTTGTATTCACCCAAACTGTATGCAATGCCTTTGAATTCTCTCTCTTTCTATGCACTGTTTTGGGATGCTTGCGTTTGTGTTTGAGTGGCGCACAGCTCTCTTCCTCTAGAAAGCTGTCCTTGGCCGAAATGGCTGGCTCTGGCCGAGACGAGCCGCTTGTGCCGAAGTGGAGTTATCATTCCACTGGTTTCGGCAATGGAAGCGTGAGTTCGGCAATATTCTTTGAGGGTGTAAAAACCCTGATTTTAGGAATCCGGCCGAGTGTCCGAACTCGGGGCCTCTCCAGGGCCCAAGGCCCGGAGCTTTAGGAAACGACCGAGTCTGGACTCGAGGCCTTTTCCAGGGCGGTAGACCCTTGAATGGGTTCAAAACCCGGGGACTTTAGGAATTCGGCCGAGTTGAAGAACTCCAGGCTACTTCCAGGGCGTAGACCCTTGAGTGGGTTCAAAACCCGGGGACTTTAGGAATTCGGCCGAGTTGAAGAACTCCAGGCTACTTCCAGGGCGTAGACCCTTGAGTGGGTTCAAAACCCGGGGACTTTAGGAAAGGCTGAGTGTAAGAACTCCAGGCCATTTCCAGGGCGTAGACCCTTGAGTGGGTTCAAAACCCGGGGACTTTAGGAAAGGCTGAGTGTAAGAACTCCAGGCCATTTCCAGGGCGTAGACCCAGTGCAGCCGAAATCAGTCAGGGAGAGAAGAAATTGATGGATAAGGCGAAAGCTGCTTTTATTGATTGAGATTCAATACATCCTTAGAAATAAAATTTCTTCAAGTGGGATGCGTTCCATGGTCTCGGCAGTGGCTTGCCTTCCAAGTCTTCAAGCTTGTAGGCTGATTTTCCTGCCAGTGAGACTACTCTGAATGGGCCATGCCAGTTCGGGGCTAGCTTCCCTTCGTTTGGTTCCTTGTCAGCTAGCAGGGCCTTCTTTAGAACTAGTTCTCCCACGGAGAACTTTCTTTCTCTGACATTCTGATTGTATGCTCTGGCTAAGCGTTGCTGATAGTCGGTCAGTCGCAGGGCTGCAGCTTCTCGTCGTTCGTCTGCCAGCTCTAACTCCATTGCCAGGCTTGTATCATTTCGGCCTTGGTCGACCAACTCTGTCCTCAGGGTGGGAAGGCCGATCTCCAGGGGAATAACTGCCTCCATCCCATAAGCCAGAGAGAAAGGTGTCGCCGAAGTGGACCTTCTTGGAGTTGTTCTGTATGCCCACAGCACGCTCGGAAGCTCCTCTGTCCATCTGCCCTTTGCCTTGTCTAGTCGTTTCTTCAGGCCGTTCAGGATCACTTTGTTGGATATTTCTGCCTGACCATTACTCTGCGGATACGCCGGGGTGGAGTAATGGTTCCTGATGCCGTGCTCTTGGCAGAAGTCTTTGAAGGGCTTGGAGTCAAACTGAGTCCCATTGTCCGAAATCAGAGTCCGGGGGATGCCGAACCTCGTAAGGATGTTTTTCCAAACGAAGTTCCTGGAGTCCCTGTCCGTGATTGAGGACAATGGTTCAGCTTCTACCCATTTGGTGAAGTAGTCGGTGGCGACTATCAGCCATCTTTTGTTCCCTGGAGCGCGGTGGAGAGGTCCCACAATGTCCACGCCCCATTGAGCGAAGGGCCACGGACTAGTGAGAGGACTCAGATCTTGAGCTGGCTGGTGGAGAGAGTGGGAGAATTTCTGACACTTCTCGCATTTCCTGGCGTAGACCTGCGCGTCTTTCTGCATGTAGGGCCACCAGTAGCCCTGGCTTATTGCTCTGTAAGCCAGTGATCGACCCCCTATGTGACTGCCGCAGATTCCTTCGTGGATCTCATACAGGAAGTCGTTCACCTTGCTTGGATGGACGCATTGCAGGTATGGACCTGTGAAAGATTTCCTGTAGAGTTTGCCTTCGGGAGAGAGCCAGAATCGAGCTGCCTTGAGTCTGATCTTGTGAGCTTCAGCCTTGTCCTCAAGGAGCTGGTCGTCCTTTAAGTAGGCGATAACTGGATCCATCCAGCTTGGGCCGGGGTCAGCACAGAGGACAAGCCGAGATGAATGGAGCTCTATGCTTGACCTTGATACTGACCCAACCTCAATGGTTCTTTTCTTCCCTGCTTCGACGGCGGAGGCCAGGTTTGCAAGCGCATCTGCGTGCGTATTGGTATCTCGGGATATCAGCCTGACCTCGGCTTTCTGGAAATGAGAGAGCAGTTTTTTCGCAAGGGCTAAGTAGGCCGCCATCCTGTCGTCCCTGGCCTGGTAGTCTCCAGAGAGCTGGCTAGTTACCAGTTGAGAATCGCTGAAGATTACCAGGTGCTGGGCTCCAAGGATTTGGGCGCTGTTTAACCCTGCAATCAGTGCTTCGTACTCTGCCTCATTGTTCGTTGCTTTGAAATCCAGGGTGAAAGCCTGCTCTATGACCAGACCTTCTGGTGACTGGAGGACTATTCCTGCGCCAGCTCTCTTAGAGGTGGAGGATCCGTCAACGAAGATTTTCCACGCCGAGGTGGGAGACGAATCAACCTCAGTTTCTATTGGCTCATGCCCTGTGCCCCCCAGTGCCGTGCCGAGCTGGGTCGGAGCCGGGTTGGGGGAGACGAATTCGACAATAAAGTCTGCCAAAATTTGGGCTTTGATCGCAGTTCGGGGACGGTACTGTATATCATATTGCCCCAATTCAACTGCCCACTTTGATATGTGCCCTGAAAAGTCATCTTTCTTGAACACTGAACGGAGTGGGTGCTCCGTGATTACCACGATAGTGTGGGATTGGAAATAATGGGAGAGCTTGCGGGAGGCACTGACGAGAGCCAACGCAAGCTTCTCCAATAGAAGGTACCTGGTCTCGGCATCGAGCAAGGTCTTGCTCGTGTAATAGATCGGCTTTTGAATTCCCTCGTCCTCCCTGATGAGGACGGAGCTCACTGGTTGGTCCGAGACCGCGAGGTACAAATACAGAATCTCACCCAAAGTTGGGGTGGAGAGTAAGGGTGGTGACATTAAATAGGTTTTGAGTGCGGCCAATGCCTGGTCGCACTCGGGGGTCCACTGGAATTTCAGATTTTTCTTTAGAAGCTGAAAGAAGGGTCTGCACTTATCTGATGACCGGCTGATGAAGCGATTGAGTGCAGCAGCCATTCCTGTGAGCTTCTGAACTTCCTTCGTGGTAGAGGGACTTTGGATGCCCTGAATTGCAGTGATCTGGTCCGGGTTAGCCTCTATCCCCCTCCGCGTTACCAAGCTGCCGAGGAACTTGCTAGAGGCTACGCCGAAGGCGCACTTGGAAGCGTTTAGCTTGAGCTTGTACGCACGGAGGATGCCGAAGATTTGGCCGAGGTCCGCCAGATGATCGCCGGAGTGGACTGATTTGACGACCATGTCGTCGATGTACACCTCTACTGTTCGGCCGAGCTGAGCATGGAACATTTTTGTGACGAGGCGCTGATAGGTCGCCCCCGCGTTCTTCAGCCCGAAGGGCATTACCTTGTAGCAGTAAGTGCCGCGGGGGGTTATAAATGACGTTTTCTCCTCGTCAGGCTTGTAGAGCGGGATCTGGTGGTAGCCTCTGTAGGCGTCGAGGAAGCTCATCCGGTCGTGACCGGCGGTGGCGTCAATCAGTTGGTCAATCTTTGGAAGTGGGAAGCTGTCTTTAGGGCAAGCCCTGTTCAGGTCCGTGAAGTCCACGCACACTCTCCACTTTCCAGTTTTCTTTTTGACCACCACCGTGTTGGCCAGCCATACCGGGTACTGAACCTCCCGGATGGCTCCTACCTTTAGCAGGTTGGCGACTTCTTCGACGACTGCATCTGTCTGCTGCAGCCCTGTCCTCCGGGCCCTCTGCACTACCGGTTTGTGGTCGGGGTCCACATTCAGCTTGTGGCACATGACCTCAGGGTCGACCCCAGGCATTTCGCTTGGGCTCCAAGCGAAAATGTCGACATTTTCCATCAGGAACCGAGAGAGTTCGGCCCTCTCGTTGTCTGGAAGCTGGGTGCCAACCAGGAAGAACCTGTCTGGGTCTGCCTGGTCCAGCCTGACCTCGGCCAGGTCCTCGATGCTCTTTTTCTCGGGATCACGGCCGATTTCATCCAGGCCCTTTTCGAATTCGGCGAGGTTGACGCGCTCTGGCTCCTTCACTGCTGGGACTGCTGCCAGCATGCACTGCCTGGCTTGCTGCTGATCTCCCTCTACGGTGACCACTTCCCACTTGCCCTCCTTGCTCTCGAGGACGAACTTTAGCTTCTGGTGGAGGGAAGAAGGGACTGCTTCTAACTTGTGGAGCCACGTTCTGCCCAGAATGACGTTGTAGGGAGAAGGGGCGTCCACAACCAGGAATTCAGCCGAAGCGGAGGCTCCGCCTACTCGGGTTTCCAAAGTGATCTTCCCCTTGGGATAGACTGGCGTGGCGGATAACCCTAGCAGGGGTGCACGGACCTCCGTGAGATCTGCTTCCGAGAGGTTCATCTTCTTGAAGCAGTCGTAATAGAGGACCTCGGAGGAGCTGCCGGAGTCGACGAGGATCCTCTTCACTGTAAAGTCCCTCAGCTTCATTGTAAGGAGCAGGGGGTCGTTGTGAGGGAGCTGGATTCCCTCCAGATCCCTATCTGAGAACGAAACGGCGGGTCTGTCGCGGCGAGCTTTCTTGGGCGCCGGGGCGAGCTCGGCTTTCATTACTTCTTTCCCGTGTGAAGCCCGCCTGGCTTCGGCACGGGCCTGGGAGCTGCCCCGGGACGAGGAAGCGGGGGTTGAAGACGCCAGATGGATCACGTTAATGATCTTCTCTGAATCGTCACTGTCCGGAGCCTGGGCTGCGCTCTGGTGAATCCGGCTCTCGCTGCCGCCGGCATCACCTGTCTTGACGAACTCGGGAATGTGGCCCTCTTCGGCCAGCTTCTCCAGGTACCACTGCAAAGTCTTGCAGTCCTCGGTCTTGTGCCCATTACCCTTATGGTAGGAGCAATAGAGCTTGCTTCGGCTGCCGACGGTGGGCTCATTCCTCAAGGGCTGGGGGTACTTGAAAAATGGCTTGGACCTGATCTTGGTCAGGATGCGGTAGATCGGCTCCTTGAAGACGACGTTGACGCTCTGACTGGCGCTGGAGGGGGGTCTGGGCTTCCAGGGGCCCCCAGACCGGGACGATGCAGGCTTCGCCGAACTGGAGACCCAGGCCTGCTTGGGCTCCTGCTTCGGGAAGGGCCTCCCGCCTCTCTGCCGAGGCTGGCTACTCTTCTGGTCAGGCTCCGGGAGTTCGTCCTGATCCCGGGCGCGGATCTCGTCTTCCTCCTGGGCAGTGAAGCGCTTTACCCGGGATATCAACTCTGGCATGGATTCCGGGGGGTTCCCGGCCAAATCCTTTCTCAAGTCATGGCCGGGAATCAGGGCATGCTGGAAGGCATAGATGGCTATCTCCTCCCTAGTACCCTCGATCTGGCTGTAGACCGCCCAGAATCGCTTGGCGAAGGTGGCGAGCGTCTCACCCTGTTTCATTCTCAGGGCGAGGAGGTCCCCCTCTTTCTTGGGGACGACGCTGTAGGCTTGGAACTTCTTCAGGAAAGAAAGCTGGAGCTCCTTCCAACTCGGAATGGACTTCTCGGGGAGGGAACAAAACCACTTCAGGGGGAGGTCACCCAAACTGGAGGAGAAGATTTTGCAGTTCAGGTGACCCTCATTCCCCCAGATGGACATCTTCTGAGAGAAGTGGCGAAGGTGAGCGGATGGGTCGGACAGTCCGTTGTAGGGGACGAACCGCGGGACGGAGAACTTTCTAGGCAAGGGGGTGCGCTCGATGTCTTTCGTGAAGGGTGAGCCCCCCAGATCAGTGTGACCACAGATCTGCTTTTGATCCCGAACGTCCAAGTTGTGCTGGAGAGCCAATCTGACGCGTTTGTCAAATCGCTCCTGCTCATCGTCCTTCTCAGGGGTCTGAGCTTCGGGTTTTCGCTTGGAGTGGTTCGGGCTGCGATGGCTATGAGCTCGGCCATCGCGGCTACGATGACTTCGGCCGTTGCTCGAGCCTTCGTCATGAATCTGGCTCCGCTTACGGTCCAGATGGCTTCTGAGATCCTCGCGGAGAGGATGGGCTGCCCTGCTGGGGGCGTCCCGCTTTTTCCCCTGAGGCTCAAAGATCTGCCTCAAGGAGGCAGTTTGTACTGCCTTCAGCTGCTGCTGAAGCTCGCGAATCAGCTGCTCTTGCTTCTGGAGGAGAGTAGTTTGGGCTTCGAGAACCCCTCCAGTAGCAGGGGGTTGAACGTGGCGCGTCTCTCCTACGGCCACAGCTTTGTCCTTCCGAGGACGCTCATGCTGACGCTCATCGCGTCCGACTTCTTCTGCTGAGATCGAGGCCTCGAGCCCCTCCTGGAATGGGAGCTCGACAAGGAGCTGAGAGCCTAAGCGGCCCTCGCCCGCAGACGTGCCATGCACCGTGCGGGAACGCCCTTGAGGAGGGACGTCCGCTGGCGGTGGTGGCAGCTCGAGCGCTGCCCTCGAGGATTCTCCGCCTTTCCTAGCTTTCGGAGGCATAGCTTCTGGGAGATTAAGGTTGGGTAGGTTTGGAAGGTTTGGGAAGGATGGGATATTACTTCCCCACAGACGGCGCCAATTGTAGGTGCAGAAAATAAATGACCCACAATAAGGAGGTGCCTAAGAGGACTTATCCGAAACGATGATGACTGGGAATGACTGGATACCGTCCGAAAGCCTGAAAGAGACGAACACACGGTTAGAGGACCCTGGCCTGGGCGGCGCAAGGCTCTCCGATGCCAAAGTCAGTGAAGGAACTGGAACAATGGAAGGAGAGGAAGAAGAGAGGCAGAGTAACGACTCTGTGAGTGGGATTGTGCGTACCTTTGATGATGGTTTAAGCCTCTATTTATAGAGTTTGGGACGTATCTTTTGGAAGATATCGAGACGTGGGTCCAGTGACTTGATAGGGAAGTCATGATCAGCCCACTTTGCCATTAATGCGGCCCAATCTAGCCCACTCTGCATTAAATGCGCGTCGGATCAGCCCACGTCGCATTTAATGCACGTCTTGTTGGGTCAGATCGTGTTGGGCGCTTTTGGCGGTAGGGATATCATCGGATCTGCCCTCGGGCCTTGCCCTGATGTGGCCTCAGCCGCTGGATTTCGCCTTGTCAGGGATCTGGCGAAGATTGTGGGCGGCTGGATGTCGTGTTTGTCCCACTGGCTCGTGCCCCTATCCCTCCGCGTGCCTGATGACGTGAGGGATGAGGGGCGCAAGTGAAGGTTCTCTCTTGCTTCGGCTTCTGTCCCGGCTTCATCAGCCGAGGTGGGGTTTGCTGCCGAGATGGCACCCGGGGTGGCTCAGCCGAGGTGGACCTCTCCGCCGAGATGGCGCCCGGGGTGGGCCAGTTCGGCGCTAGAGGCCCGGAGATGCTTGAGTTCGGCCGAGGCCTCTGTCCTGATAGCCGGGGCGAAATTGGTGCCACGTGGATTCTCACGCGGATGGCACGTGAGAATGCTTAGCCTCATCTGACGGCTGTGATTAGCTTAATCCTGTGGTTCTGGAAATCTCCCCACACAATAACATTTGAGGGGCAAGTAAGAGAAGTCGCTTACAAGGTGGAAGATATCATTGACAAGTACATGTACCATATTGCCGAGCAAGACACAGGTGAAGGACCACTAGAAAGAGCCATTTTCCTCCCAAAGCTTTACTCTTACAAGCGCCAGATTGCCTCTGAGCTGCAAGCAGTCAAGTCCAAGATTCATGAAATTTCAAAGCGATACAAACGTTATGACCTCAGAGAAACAGGATCGACATCAAATACAAATGATGATGGTGGTGGTGGTGAAAACTGGCAACATATAAGACAGCACGCGCGCTTGATCCCAGATGTTGAAATTGTGGGGATCGAGAAAAATAAGAAATTCCTAATCAAACGTCTGACAGAATCAGATCAAGTGCCAGAACGTGTGGTGCTGTCCGTGGTGGGAATGGGTGGCCTTGGCAAGACCACTCTCGTTACAAAAGTATACGACAGCCTAGAAGTGGAGAACCACTTTGAATGCCATGCGTGGATCACGGTTTCTCAGACTTATAAAGTTGATGAGCTCCTACGAAACTTGATGAAGGAGCTATGCAAATCTACCAAGGAGCCGATTCCAAATGGTGTTGGTGAAATGGATTACATCGAAATTAGTAATATGCTCATCAGCTACTTGCAGAAGAAAAGGTATGTGATTGTTTTAGATGATGAGCATATTACTAATTTCGATGTAATCCATTTCACCAACACCATTTGGAAGCAATTGTATGGAAGCAATTGTATGGAAAGACATACAACTTGCATTGCCAGAGAATGGATGTGGAAGCAGAGTCATCATCACAACACGGATGGATAATTTCGCATCATCTTTTGGAGTTGAAAATGTTCTCCGCCTTGGGCATCTGGGCAATGACGATGCTTTCGTCCTCTTTTGTAGCAAAGCATTTTCAAACAAAAGCTGTCCTCCACATCTAAGGCCATGTGCAGAAAGATTAGTAAAAAAATGTGAGGGGCTACCACTAGCAATTGTGACCATTGGGGGGCTCATGTCAATGAAAGAAAAGTCGAGCTTAGAATGGAGTATGGTGGAAGCTAGTCTTAGCTGGCAGCTAGGCAACAATAGAGATTTGGGAGGGATGAAGAACATACTCTTGCTAAGTTTTAACGATTTACCATACAACCTCAAGTACTGTTTCTTATATTGTAGCCTCTTTCCTGAAGATTGCCTAATTTCACAAAAAAGACTAATTAGGTTATGGGTTGCTCAAGGTCTCATACAAGAGCGGAGAGGGCTAACATTAGAGGATGTGGCGGCAGATTATATCAAGGATCTTGTATGTAGGAGCATGCTACAATATGCAGAAAATGATTTTCTTCGATTACACAATAATTTTCTTCGATTAAAAAAAAAGGTACGAATGCATGATGTTCTGCGAGAGTTAGCTATATCAATTGGCCATGAAGAGAACTTTTTCTACATAAATGATGGAAAAGAGGAGACTCTGAACAAAAAAGCCCGTTACTTGTCAATGGGCAATAGTGTTGTAAACATTGGGCCGAGTAATTGTCATCTTCGCTCTTTGATGCTGTTCAAAACAGAAATTACTTCACTTTCTTTACATGGCATCTTATCAAGCTTTAAACTATTAAGGGTGTTAAGTCTAAACGATTCCCCTATCGAGAGTTTGCCAGATGAATTAGTGGAGTTATTCAATTTACGCTATTTGTGTTTGAGGAATACAAATGTTAAAGAGCTTCCTGAATCTATAGCAAGGCTCCAAAATCTGCAGACATTGGATATTAGGAAGTCAAAAATAAATATCCTGCCCAAAGGAGTAGAAAAATTGAAGAAACTAAGGCATATCTATACATGTCATCAGGATCAGCCTTTTTCGGGTGGAACTTTAAACTTTCACAAATTTGCACAAGTTCCCGATGGAATATGCAATTTAAAGTGCTTACAAACTTTAGAACGGATTGGTGCAAACAATGAAATAGTTAAAAAAATTGGAAACTTGACCCAGCTAAGAAAGTTGACAATTGGAAAGGTGGAAAGAGACCATGGAGTAGAGCTATGTGCCTCGTTACGAAAGATGGGACGCCTTCGATTCTTGAATGTAATAGCTACAAGCGATGAAGAGATTCTTAATATGGAAGCACTATCTTCTCCTCCAACTCATCTCGAGACTCTCGTATTACAAGGGCGTTTGGAGAGGTTACGTCTCTGGATTGTTTCCCTTCAAAACCTCACCAGAGTGCTTTTACATTGGTCTCACTTGAATGAAGATCCATTGTCTTCACTGCAAGCATTGCCCAATCTCATGACACTTTATCTTGCAAAGGCATATGTTGGGAAAGAATTGTGCTTCCGTCCCAAACACTTCTTGCAACTCAAGGTGTTGTGCATAGAACAGCTCACTCAACTAAATCAAATAAAATTTGAAGCGGAATCAATGAGTTGCATTCAGTCCCTATCTTTGCTTTACTGCCATAACTTGAAGAACGTAGAGGGTATTCGGTACCTCACTAGTCTTCAGCATCTCTACCTAAAAGAGGTCTCAGGGGAACTCTTAGGGAAGATTCGAGGAGATGAATGGGTAAACTTTCAGCACATCCCTCATCTCTTTAATATTAATTCCACAAAAGGGCCCTATGAAAGGCTTCATCAAATCTTTCATACACAAGTACCAAGTGGAGCTCAATACTAACAAGGACTGAGGAAAGGGAGGTAAGTAACTTTGTATTTATCTTATGCAGTTTTTAATATCACAAGTTTTTTAATTTCCAAAAATTATGTTGCGAAATTTCCTCTTATATTTAATGTGATTTCTAAGGATTAATAAAAGGGGAAAAAACGAGTACAGGTCAGCCCTGCTTCTCTCTCCCTCTCTATGTGCGCACTTTTTTCCCCTTCTTTTCTTTTTTAAAGGAAAAGAAGGAAGCTCATCAAGTGTAAAAAGATGCATTAATTGTTATAGTGAGCTCCATTGTGATATTACTAGAACCTATGTTTAAAATACAAACCCTTTCCAATGTACTCTCACACACTTTTAATTAATTGATTTGGCTTGAATTTGGAGTCAATTGGGGGGCCCTTAGATTAAATGCACCATTTTACTGTAACTCTCTTTATGTTGATGCATATTACAATTTCACTCAAATATGTTTGAGGCCCGCCATTGAATTGATCAATTTATCAACTTGTAATTAGCTCCATCAATTTTTCTTTTTTCCTTGGCCCCAAAGGACTTCATCATACAAAAACATATGATCTATGATCCCCTGAATTCACTAAAAAATCAATCTAAATTTAATACAAGGTGAATGAGAATATGCAAGCAGTTTGAATTTTATAGAAGGTAGAATAACTCATGGATTTAGGTGGAGAATTGCAATTTGTTTTGATGTGCTAGCATCATGCATGGTTTAGCTCCATCCTATAGATAAATAGGATAATATCTTAATTATTTAAGAGCCCTTGGGTTTAAATAATCCCAAATGTAGAAGTTTAGAGCTCAGATTCTCTTTGTTGAGGACTTCTCTCTCGATCACGTTTGCAATGAAAATGAGGCTTTTACATTAGTTATCTATCAAAGATATTGATAACATTAATGTTGTGCGTGTGCGTGTGGAAACGCAAAACCTACGATCGATCGATCATGTCATACAAGAGAGATATAAGGATTTTATGTGGTTCGGCAAAACCGCCTACGTCCACGACAAGAGAGCAGTGACTCACATCTTTACTCTCTTCAGAGTCTAGGGTTACAGATTACATCATATATATATAATTTTCGCTTTCTTAGCCCCTAAGAAAGTTCCAGTGCAATGACTAGAACACCTTTGACCCTGAACCCGGTCATTCGCTAACCCAATGGACCACTCCGATAAACCCAGAATACAAGACACAAACCTAACAATCGCCACCTTAAATTGAATTCCATAGAACTTGAGCCACTAAGAAATAACCAACAATGTCTTCCCGTACCTCGCTGGCAGGTACATCCCCGCATCGATGGAACGTTAGAGTTCGAGGTGGAGAAATCTAACGAAAAGATGAACTTTGCTCAAAATTCAAGTGCCGGTTCAACATGTCAAAGTGTTCAAGAATGAAGGTTGCGCCATCGGTGCATGACGTAACTGTCAATGAGGTACGGAAAGACATTGCCGGTTATTTCCTGGTGGCTCGAGTTCTACGGAATCTAAGCCAAGGGGGAGATTGTTTAAAGTTATGTCTTATATTCCGGATTTACCGGATGGTCCCGTAGGTTAGCCCATGACTAGGCTCATGGTCAAAGGTATTTTGGTCATTGTACGGAGGCTTTCTTAAGGGCTAAAAAAGTGGAGATTATATATATGACGTAATCTATAATCCTAAACTCTGAAGAGAGCCAATATGTGGGCCATTGTTCTCCTGTCGTAGACGCAGGCGGTTTTGCTGAACCACATAAAATCTCTCTCTCTCTCTCTCTCTCTCTCTCTCTCTGGTTGACACGACCCGGTCCCGAGATCTAATTAGCTCGGACAAACCCCGAGTCATGAATGCATACTTACTCTCGTAAATTCCGAATTAACAAAAGTTAAAACGAGATTCACAAGGGATATCAAATACAATACTTGTCAACTGTATAAAATTGCGGAAAATATACATTGACAAAAATATAATACACAAGTTCAGTTCTTTGACATATAAAAGTCAACCACCGTATATTTAACACAATACAGAGACTTCAATTACATTCCAAAAAGATATACAAAATCAAATTCTTTCACACTCAGCGATCATATCCACTCGATTAAACCTCCTGGAGGTATTGGGCGGGCATCCTCCTCTAGCGGCGCGGCCTCGGCCTCGGCAGGACCGGCACGGGCATCTGGGCCTGTGACATTCATCAATAGTACCATGAACACGACGGTTCAACAGATACATACATGTTTATGATAGTTCTAGCTATCAAAGAATCAATTCAATACATATAACATTTAAGTCAATTCTTTACTATTCATAATAACGGATCCAGTAATATCAGTAAGTTGATATCTACTAGGACACTCTTTATTCCAGGATTACATGACTTGGGTAATATCAAATGGTGTGGAATACGTCAGTGTCTTGATCAGAGATCACTAACTTCTACGAGGTTCCGGAACACCTCTCGCATCTGCTGCAGCAGGAATGATTCATTATTCAATTCAATACATTGTTACCGTTAGTAACTTCCCATTTCTTTTCATTTATTCAATTCATAAACAGTATAGTTCGTTCAATGGGTTGAGAACTATACTAATATGGAGATTAACCAATTCTAGTCAGACTTCTAAGCCAAGCAAATGAGTGAAACATTCATTTTTCCAATACACGTACTATTTTTTATGAATATCATTTGAACCATGTATTCGAAAAATTGAGTTTACACCTATGAAGGCTTATACATTAACAATTTCAGCCTGTATACATTAGGCTTCAAGACTGACAAATTTAATGCATTTCTGCACAGTGTCGGTTAGATTGTCGGTCGGCCCTGTCGGTCGACCGACAGCTTCATGGCGGTTGACCGACGATGCGTCGGTCAGAATTCCAGAGAGCTGGAATTCACTGAAATCAAATCCTAGAACAGTCGGTCAGCTCATCGGTCGACCGACAGATGCATAGAAGCTCAGTTCGAGCTTCAGGTTTTCTGAAGCCAAACTTATGGCTTTTGATCCATTTGAGCTCTAACCACTCTAATACTTCATAAATAATAAAAACACGTAAGTACTTGCCTCTTGTGAAGATTTGAGGAAGAAAACCCTTTGATAGCTTGAGTTTTGAGATAAAAACTCTTTGAATCCAAGCTTGACACCTTCAAACTTGACTTTGAACTTGAGGAAGACGAAGTGAATGAAATCCACTTGTAAAATCACTCTCAAGATTTCACTCTTGATGCTTGATGGAGAGAAATGAAGAAAGAAGAGAAAAGAGGGAGATAAGGAGGCTAGGGTTTAGAAAACATTTCCAATGAAATGTCTTTAGCTTATATAAGCTTTCATATTACACTTAGCCCCTTAATTATCTATTAATTACAATTCAAGTCAAATGAAGGGTCACTTGACTCAATATTTGTCAAATGACTTCGAGTCTTTGACGAAAGTGAACGTACTCCTCGAGATACGCGTGTTGGCATCGAGAGTTTCCGTATTCGACGAAATACGTATAAAGTCGTATTTACACAAAAGTCCCTCAATTCCTAGTTTGAGTTCAAAAACTCATTCAATTCATTTACAATCCTTTAATCTCATCTCATTATGTCTAATTCACTCATTCAAGGCTAATTCAAGATCATTTGATCAATTTCATCATTAATCATATTTGAATTAACTAATCACGCTTAATCCACCTTAAGCTCGATTAATTAGAGTTAATCAGGATTAACTCGGGAAGGGGTCTTACACTGGTGTGGCATGATTATTCGATTGCAACTTCCGCACACACGTGCACAATAATTAGGTATCGAACAATCACACAATCTACAAGAGCACACAATCAATCACACAGAAACACACAAGATTTATGTGGTTCACCAGATGTGGGATACATCTGTAGGAGATTTAAGTCAGTTCAATATTTTTTATCAGACCATAAGAAGAACAAACCTCCTCTTATGTATACATGAGTACAAATCCTTTCAGATTCTCCCTCACTCTTCAGATTCTCCCTCACTCTTTCTCTCAAATTATAATGCTCTCGCCACTAGGGTTGCACAGAACCGGACCGCAGACCGGACCAGACCGGATTTGCGGTCTTGGTGGTCCAAATCCGGTCCGGACCGGACCGGACCGCATTTATTAAAGTAATAATTTTCTTTTTTTTTCATAATCTTCGAGCCCATGAGGCATGAGCCCATCACCCATTTGTAAAACCCATCATTCATTCATTTGACATTTGCCCACTTTTTAGATGTGAGGTGAAAATGAAAAAAAAATGAAAAAAAAAATGAAAACCGGTCCGGACCACTTTAAGTGGTCCAACCGGTCCGGTCCTTCATTTTAGGCCGGACCGGAAATCCGGTCGATCACCCCTACTCACCACCCAAAAGAATTAAATACGTGAAGCCCTAAAACCCCCATACACCCACAACCGTCAGATCTGACCGAACATCAACTCACTCAACTAAATCAAATAAAAAATTGAAGAGGAATCAATGAGACGCATTCAATACCTCAGTTTGTACGATTACCCTAACTTGAAGAACATAGAGGCCGGGCATTCACTAGCACAGTGGTCTTCAACATCTCTTCCTACAAAATGTCTCAGGGGAACTCTTTGGAAGGATTGGAGGGGATAAAAGATGCAAACTTTGAGCACATCCCTCGTATCTTTCATTTTAGTTTCCTCGTATCTTTCATCAATTCTTTAATAATTCATGACCACAAGGAAGGATTAAGGAAAAGGAGGTAAGTTACTTTGTATTTATTTTATGCAGTTTTTAATGTCACAAATTTCTAAATTTCCAAAAATTATGTTGTAAAATTCCCTCTTATATTTTCTGTGATTTCTAATTATATATATTATATGAAGCCAGCTGAATTCCAATTGCCAATTCTGTGTCAATTTGAGATTTGATTTTGACCATCTTATAATTTTTGACATGCTGCCAACAACAGCCCTACTAACTAATGGCCCATTTAATCTTAATTTCACATAATTGAGAACACTAGTTCAAATGCAACCAATATAACCGTAACTGCTCTCTTGCTTTCCTCTTCTTCAAGAACGTTACTATTCTCCTCTCTTCATTTCTTCTTCGTTTCCTCTTCCCCAAGAACGTTCCTCTTCTCTTCTTTATTTCCTTATCATAACTCTCATTCCCTTTATTCCTCTAATGTGCAAAAATCTTGCATTCATTTTAGTAACGGATGGAAATCATGGATAAGATGCATGCCTTATCACATCCCTCTCAGCAACTCTCTCCAAAGGTCACTGTACCATTTCCCTTCTATCTTCTTCACTCAATACACAAGGTACAAACAAGAGTTGCTCAGACTTTGGGTCGGATATCAGGTATTTTGTTTTTCATTTAGTTCATTCTACAGTGGTATTTGTTTTTTCATCTTACTATATTATTTGTTTCTGAAGAAAGAGTTCTTCATTTCACATGGAAACAATAACACCCCAGTTAAGGTTTCACAGACACAATCACAGTCCAGTTTCATTTTTCATGGATTCAAGACAAACCCAATTCATTTCTCATCGATACAACCATAACCCACTTCTCCATTTACTAACCCACCCCCCCCCCCCCCCCCCCCCCCCCCCCCCCCCCACACACACACACACACACACACACACACACACACACCAAAAAAAAAAAAGAAAAGGAAAAGGAAAACCCATTCACTTTCTAAGGGCAGGGACCTTGGCGGTTCGCTGCCTTCCGATTCCACCTTGTCATCATCATCAGGATGCCGCTTTTGTGACATGCTCGAATCAATAAGAAAAGATATAGAAATTGGATTTTGTTTATGTGACGTGAATCTAATTTCCATTGCCAACCCTATTTGTGTTTAGGCTCACTGGATGATATATGGCCGTATATGCAATGAATGTTATGGTTTTCTTCTATTTTTCCCGGTTTATGTTGCTCTTTTTTTTTTTTGTCAGCTCTATGTGCATATGGTGTTTGAAAAAATGCCAAAGTGATCAGAAATCTGGTTACTTTGCTTCTTAATTTGAGAATTCATGAATTTTGTTCTTATTGTTAATTGAGTTGCTACTCTATGTGGAAATTTCTGAGTGGTAGGCTGATATTCTTTTAATTTTTTTAAAAAACTTCTGACTTGCCATATTGACTATTGGTGTAGTCATGTGCTTTCTGCAATTTCTTTTATTGAATTGTCATATTGAAAATCACAGAAGGAACTGCTGGAGCCTGGAGGGTGTTATGAATGACCACCCATTCTATCAAGATATTCTAAAAGTGCTCATGTTTACTCTGCTTTTGATTCAGGGAATGGATGGAGAGTGATACAACATTTGTGGATGCTCCTAACAAAGCTGAAAAGTTGGCTCAGAGGTCCCTTACATTGCCTTTTACTTTCTACTGTTATTTGTACAACAAGCTAAAAGCATCTTATATGTTGAATGTAATATTGTCTTAAAAGTGATTCTGTCCTTGCTTCTCAACTTAGAAACTAATACTTAGTCACTATGATAAAATAATTTGATGCAAAGATTGCTTTGTTTGGCGCCTATAGGATGTTTCAAGTTGACATTGTCTTTACATCTGGTTAGGTTTCAGAATGACCACACTATACAGCTTCTATTCATATTCTTAAGCTTATATGATATTTTAGTCATATGCTCTGCTTTACTTAAATACTGTTTTTGCTTAGTTTTCCAAGGTTATTTTGGTTTTCTTTCTTCTTTTTTTGAACTTTGTCAAGTGCTGCATTGCATTCCCTTTCAACCAGTTCATATAATTATGATATCTCGACACGAATATTGCTTAAAATGTTAAATCAAAGTGCCTTATTTTCAAGGCTGGTCCTTGCCGGACTATCAGGTAAATGATGAAGATCCATTTTTAGTCCTAAAAACATAACGGGCTGTTTGGAAGTCCAAGCCAAGCAGGGAACAGTGCTAGGTAAAATCTCGCTCCAAGACAGCTAGGCTCTGCATCATTATGACCTTTCAAGTTTCACTAGGCTAATCGTTCTGCGTACTATTTTTCTTTTCCTTCCATGTGGTTTGTGATACAGTAAAATATAATACGTATGGGCCTAATAAGAGTCCATTTGCCCTAAGACTTGGATACAATTTTGGATCATCAATATGGATCCTGGTCTTGCTCTTCAAACCACCCACACATTCGAGTTCATTTATATGGACTCTTTAGTCACATATGTATCAACAAAGATTTCATTCCATTCGAGTTTTAGACGACAACGATTTAAGTGGGGATGGCATTGATTTCTGTACATGTATCATAGATTCCAGGTTAGTGGGATTGCATATAAGCTAGAAAGCCTTGATTTTCGACTTATCTACTTGAATTTTGATCTTGGATTTTGGTAATAGAAAAACAACAATTTTAATTTTTAGGGGTTTTTTAAGTTAAATTCTCTTCTACTTGACACCCTTTTTGAAATGGGATCCCACACAATTTCAAATGATCTTGATTCTTGATTTTCCATTTATTCCACTAGGATTTTAATCTTGGATTTGATTATAGAAAGACTACTATTTTTTTTTTTTGGATTTCCATTAAATCCTTCTTCTTGACACCCTTTTAATTGAAATGGGTCCCACAAAATTTCAAAAGATCTTAGTTTGATAGCTATTCTAATAAATATTAGTTTGCGAGTTATCTAATATTTTTATGTCCACGTAGTAGTTTTCATAGCTCTAGGCCTCTTCAAACCGATGTTGAATTTTCTTGGTGTCCTTTACTTCTGTAATGGAAGTAGTTTTAATTATAATTAAGTTTATTCCACTTTAGTGATTCCATGAAAATAAATAGAATAAAATTTACCATTCATAAAAACTTTTTGGGACATGCTCTCTCATAAAAAATTAGTAAGAAATATTACCAAACCCAGGGTTGTTTCCACACCCACTTATTCTATTGTATGGTGACAGTAACTATGGTGTGTTGAGGAGACACGGAAGTACGAGTGCTACGTACTATGATTATATATCAAGTGAAAGACCCCAAATGTTTCCAGAGATTATGTGATTTCCACAACCCACCACAGGATGGTTTCTTTGAATTTGTAGGTGTTTTCTATATGTTCGGGCCTTTTTACTTGTGTTTTATTGAAGATGGTAATTTTACGATTTTCCTTTATGATGCTTTTTGAAGGGAATGACTCTACCAAAGGCTACTGAATACTATTGAATGATACTACGTTCAAGGATGTTGCTGCACTTTGTTATATGCTGAAGTTTTGAACGTTGCAGAATGAAGTACAAGATTGC